>SKCR01033419.1:0-174360 GCA_019454045.1 Zanthoxylum bungeanum | reverse complement strand
ACCGAAGTTATTCGGTGTAGGACACAGAAGTGGACGACGCTGTTGTGGGACACAGGATCTGGGGCGACGCATGCTGTCCCGGGCTCGCGGCCCGGTTGGGAGTACGGAGTAGCCACGGGGGACTAAACCGGAGAATAATGGAGTCACCACCCGGTGTGAACCATGAAAATGAGATTTAAGGCCGCACTCACCCCTCGCAAGGGAAGACCTCAAACCGTTGGGTTCGGAATGGTCCCTTACTTATGTCACTTGTAATGAAAGGATTTGTGTAATAATTTAATCAGGCCTAAGTAACACTTATTTCCAAGAGTATCATACTTCTAAATCCACATGCATGAAATTAATCATCACAACATGCAACATCACATGGCAATCTCACGAACATTTCTCAATCATATAGTAGGGAAAACTAAGAACAACCTAATCATGCTTGAGTATTATCTCATGAATATATTAACCAAATAACATGCTAACAGCCTAATCATGCTTGAATATCATCCCAAGAACACATCGAATGGATAAATGCAGGAATACAAATAATATGATTGGCTACATAATGCAAGGGAGATCACCCAAAAGGCAGTTGTGCATGAAATATGATGAGACAGACTTAGTTCAGTGTGTGCGCGTTCGTGTACGCGTTCGAACGGTAAACAGAAGGTTCGCGTTCGTGTAATGTTTGATAACGCGTTCGAACGGTACCAGACCTGATGATACAAAATGCATGCGTGTTCGAGTAGCGTTTGTAAAACGCGTTCGAACGGGAAACAAAAGGTTCGCGTTCGTATATCGTTTGATAACGCGTTCGAACGGATCCAGACCTGATGAAACAAAATGCATGCGCGTCCGAGTAGCGTATGTAAAATGCGTTCGAACGGGAAACAGAAGGTTCGCGTTCGTATAGCGTTCGAAAACGCGTTCGAACGGGAACAGACCTGATGCACAAAATATGACGCAATACATACATAAAAAAGCAAATAGCGAAATACGAAGTGCGGCGAAGCATCGTGGCGAAGGATTTTAACCTCTTCAATTAGAGGACCTTTCATCGCACTTACTAAGCCCATGCGCTTATCTCAATGCATATAAAAATAAAGACAATAACCTTAGACTTCATGTACCCGATTGAACACATCTTACATTCAACCGAATATACGTTAATCGGCGCGGCAAAGCATCATGGTAAAGGATTTTAACCTCTTCAATTAGAGGACCTTTCATCGCACTTACTAAGCCCATGCGCTCGATCACATCATGCATACAAAAATAAAGACAATCATATCACACTTAGTATATCCGATTGAACATATCTTATATCCAACCGAACACACATCAACCGGCGCGGCAAAGCATTGTGGTAAAGGATTTTAACCCCTCCAAATAGGGGACCTTTAATCCGACTTACTAAGCCCATGCACTCGATTGAATCATGCATACAAAAGTAACATGCAGAATTCAAATAACGAAAAATAAATAAACCGAAGCAACATAAAAACAAAAGAGTGTGCCGTTTACTCAAGTGGTACGTGGAGTTGTATCCGAGTACAGATCATACTACCGTCCATTCGGAATCGGCTATGAAATTATGTCTGGGTTTCCATCCTATATACCACAAGAGGCGACACATTTTCCATTTCATTCAAGCCACAACATACATCCACAAACGACTCTCATGCGAATAGAATTCAATAAACAATCAAAAGACGAATATAAACTAATGAGAAAAGTGCCCTCAGGTCTAACCTTTTAAATCACCTCTTGGATGTACAGTACACGATCGTCGGAATGGTGGATGCTCCGCAACTCTTTCGGTTCACTGGTTCACTGCTCTCGTTCGTTGTCTTACTATTTTGAGTCGTCGTTCTCCATCTTTTGCTGCTGTTTGTCCTCCGTTTTGTTGTTGTTTCCTCTGTATTTTCCACCACTGTTGTTCAGGTTACTGTTTTGGCGTTTCCACGGACTGTTTCGAGTGTTTTTTGTGGGTTTTTAGTGCAGTCTTGTGTGATTATTTTAAGGATTATAAATGCAGTTTTTATGTTACTGTTTTGAGGATTTTATGGACTATTTTAAGAGGATTTGGCTGCTGTTTTGGGGGTGATTTGGGCTACTGTTCAGGCGTGTTTTAGAAGGTGTAGGGGCTACTGTTTTCGGTGGAAAGGGACTGCTGTTTTGGGGGTGTATTTTCGGTGATGTGTGGAGGTTTAGGGGCTGCTGTTTTCGGTTGTGGAATGGGGGAGATGAAGAGAATTATTTGTGTTTTTCTTCTTGCTATCGCCGTGAGTGGTTAGGGCTCTTGGTGTTGTGATTTTCGTGTAAGTCTTATGTATGAGTTAGGGGAGTGCATGTCTTGGTTAGGGGTTGTTTATATAGAGAAAGGTTAGGGCTACTCCTTGTCTCACAAGGAAGGGATTTTGGCATTAAAAGGAGGATTTGATTTGGTATTCAACAAGGAAAGGATTAGATTGAGGGGGGACAAATCTTGGCTAGATTAGGAATACAAAATATTTAATTTGTTACAATTGATTTTAATTAGGCATGACATCTTTTTAATTTAGTATATGATTTTGTTTAGTTAGGAAGTTAATATATTTGATTTGTCTTTAATGTTTATTTTATTTGGTATGTGATTTTTAGATTTTTTTTGATTTCACCATATGTTAAATATGTGTTTTAAGTGGGCTTGGGCGTGTGGGCCAAGGCTTAGGCGAATTGGGCTTGATGTGAGGCTAGCAGCAAAACCAGAATTACCGACATCGTTCGAACGCCTCTTCGAACGCGGCACGAACGCCCGCAATCTGTTTGGCGTTCGAACGTATACACGAACGCAGCACGAACGAAAACAGTGAACCTTGTTTATTCTGAATTTCCCATTTCGATGTCCGTTTTCCGTGACCTCCGTGACTTAAAAGGTAGTGTCTCCAAATGAGACTCATCATAGGGACTTATATGCAAAAATGTAGTGCCTACAGTCGCCCCCACTTTGATGGGACTTGTGCATTGTGTGTTTTGAACAATCCTATCAAAGTTATACAATGCATTTCTACTTACCTGGCTCGCCAGCTGCCACTTGACTTACCATGTGTTGCGTGGAGTGGATGTTGTGCCGTACCTGGCATGCTAAACCTCATACCCGAAGTGTCACAGTTGCGTCTCCGTACCTAGAGTGTCAAAGTGATATCTCCATACCCGGAGTGCCGTATATGGCGTGCTAAACCTCGTACCCAATGCGTCGCTGTAATATCTCCATACCCGGAGTGCCGTACCTGGCGTGCTAAACCTCATACCTAAGGCGTCGCAGTAATATCTCCATACCCGGAGTGCCGTACCTGGCGTGCTAAACCTCATACCTAAGGAGTCGCAGTAATATCTCCATACCCGGAGTGCCGTACCTGGCAAAATTGATCTGATGTCTCCATACCCGGAGTGCAGTACCCGACAAAACTGATCAGATGTTAATGTGGGCCTCGCCCCCAGAGTGCCATACCCGGCTAGACTGATGATGATAAGGATGTGGGCCTCGCCCCCAGAGTGCCATACCATGCCAGACTGATGTTGATAAGGATGTGGGGCTCGCCCTCAGAGTGCCATACCCGGTTTGTTCATCCTCGAACTGTGTTTCCATTCTTGGAGTGCCATTCCCGGCTTGTTCATTCTCGAACTGTGTTTCCATTCTTGGAGTGACATTCTCGGCTAAAATGATACTAATGCTAATGTGGGCCTCGTCCCCAGAACGATGTGGGCCTTGTCACGAACTGATACTGATATGGGCCTCGCCCTGGGACTCATCCCGAGACTGAAACTGATATGGGCCTCAACCCCAAACTGATACAGATGTGGGCCTCGACCCAAACTAATACTGATGTGGGCCTCGGCCCTGGGACTCATCCCCAAACTGATACTAATGTAGGCCTCGGCCCTGGGACTCATCCCCAAACTGATGCTGATGTGGGCCTCGGCCCTGGGACTCATCCCCAAACTGATACTAATGTAGGCCTCGGCCCTGGGACTCATCCCCAAACTGATGCTGATGTGGGCCTCGGCCCTAAACTCCCGAGACTGAAACTGATATGGGCCTCAACCCCAAACTGATACAGATGTGGGCCTCGCCATAAACTAATACTGATGTGGGACTCGGCCTGGGACTCATCCCCAAACTGATACTAATGTAGGCCTCGGCCTTGGCACTCATCCCCAAACTGATGCTGATGTGGGCCTCGGCCCTGGACTCATCCCCAAATGATGCTGATGTGGGCCTCGGCCCTAACTGCTACTGATATGGGCCTCGCCCCAAGCTGATACTGATATGGGCCTCACCCCCAACTGATGCTGATGGGCCTCGGCCCTAACTGCTCCTGATATGGGCCTCGCCCCTGTGATTCATTCCTGAAGACTGCTGACATTGTACTGTTGCTGCTTCTGGTTGGCTTGCATTTGACGCTTTCTCTTTTTTCTCCTTTGAAACCTGTTATTACAAAACAGAACAAACACAAAAGGATGCAAATATGTTACATGTATGCATGCATGCATGATTGAATTTTCTATTCCGTTGGGTTAGGTTGTCCACCAATTCCCTTGGTGACTACTAGGTTTTCTCCTCCTCTGGCAAAGTACTGCTTCAATCTATCCACATTCATCGGCTCGGTAAACTCATTTCCTTCCAAGTCCGATAGCCTCACTGCCCCATTTCCCATTACTGAACGGTTATTCTGTCATTTCTGCTTGCTTCTTTTGGGAATCCCCCGTGTTCTGAGTGTCGCTGAATATCATAGTATCAGGGTTGAATGCTTTTGTCAACATACTAATGTTATGCAAGTTGAAAGGAAAGGACTCAGGCAAGTAGGCGAAATGGATGTCTTTATTATTATTAAGGAAAAGGTTCAAACAAGTAGACAAAGTTGATGTCTTTATTAAAAATGCAGAAAATAAACCAGAAAGAGTAGTTTCATTGCCTTCTTCCTCAGCCTACGGTTCTTTACTACTGTTATCCTTTATCTTAAAGCAAGAAGCCTGCTGATTGAGAGTTTGGAGGACAAAGGTTTCGGGTAGGCCGGAGTTGATCATGTAAGTCGGTGGGGGAACAGAGAGTGATAATCTGGCAGAGGGTTGGTGTGTGTGCTAGGCTGTTCTTTTTCAGGATCAGGTATTTTGTGGGCATCAATGAGGTCCTGAATTTCATACCGGAGGGGGAACAGCTGTCAGTATCATGGCCGTGTTGCTGGTGGAAGTGACAGTAGCGGTCTATTCTTAGATGTGGTGGTGGGGGATTTGGAAGTGGTTTAGGCTCCAAAGATTTTAAGAATCCTTGCCTTATCAATTTCTCAAGTACCTTGGACAAAGGTCTTCCCAAGTTGGAGAAACACCGGTTCTTGATGGCAGAAATCTCGGCATTAGGGGGCTTGGTCTCATAATGCCCTCCAAAATTCCTCCTATTCTGGCCATAAAACTTTCTGTTTTCAGCCTCTTCTTCCTCAATATCCATGACAGTTTCCCTCAATTGTCGGAAATCGCAATCATTGAAGTCATCCTCTTCAACTTGCCATAGATCGAGGGCTTAGTGGCCTTGATGATCATTTTAATCTGGTCATTCTCAGAGGGCCGAGTCTGCATTTTCAGAAGCTGGCTTCTCCAGCGGTCTACATACTTCTTGAAGCTTTCTTCTGGCTTCTGCTTAGTGTTCTCCAAATCACGGAGTGACAAGTCAATTTCTAAGTCTGTAACATACTGCTTCAGAAAAGCATCAGCTAGTTCCCTCCAATCCTTCTTAACCTTTCTTTCAAGGCTATGGTACCACACTACGGGTGCCCCCTCAAGTGACATCCCAAACATCTTCTGAGCTTGGCGCTGTGTTAGGCCCACTGAACTTATAACTGACACATATTGTCGGAGGTGGACCCTCGGATCCCCATTCCCGTTGAACTTGGCCATATCTGGCATCTTGAACTGAGCAGGCAATTGTTCCTCAAAAGCCATCGCCTCATAGTCTAGTAATTCTTCGTCCTTACCCTTCATCTTACGGGTAACTGACTCAACCTGATCCCGAAGCTTCTGAAATTCTGCCTGGACCCAATCACTCTGCCTGTTGCATGCTCTGTCATGTCATCATCAAAAGCGGGATGTCATCCCCCAACCCATTCGGAGGCTCCTCGCGCCTCACATTCTCAGAATTTCCCCCAGCACGGGGCACAGCCATATTTGTCATGGCAGTAGTCAAGGCTTGCAATGTTCAGTAACCTTGGCGAAACCATTCTCCAACTGATCTATCCGGGATACCTCAATATCTGATTCACTCATGTCTGTTCTCCGGTATTTGGGTGAGCCTTCCCTTTTTTCTAACCCAACAGGAATCTATGATGCCTTCTTGAGACATAGAAGGTGTTAACATGACATATGTATGTATGAGGTGCATGAGATGCATGTATATATATATAACATACCAAATCAACTAAAATTTTCAAACAAAATCGGCCTGTTATCATTTTAGAAGCTTTTGGGCTAACTGTCATATGAGTGAACTCGTCCCAGTTTAAATGGCCCAACGAGTACACATCTTATGGCAAGGAGCCCAACTAATTCCAAATGGTAATGTTCCGAACACAATCACGAAGTGGCCCATCAATCACTTAGAAGACTTTGGCCCAATCGTCATAAAATACGTTCTTGTCCCAGTTTAAATGGCCCAACAAGCCTATATCCCATGACAAATGGTCCAAATGGATCCAAACGGCAATGTTCCCAAACACAAGCATAAAAGAAAGATAATGCAAACATAAAACAATGATTTCTACATAATGGCCCATCAACATTTCAGAAGCTTTGGGCCTAATGGTCATAAGGTACGAACTCGCCCCAGTTTAAATGGCCCAGCAAGTTCGCATTTCTGACAATAGTCCAACTGCATCCAAATGAGGATGGTCCACAAGCACATACTCAAGGAAATAATTGTTACTTTAACCATACAACCCCGGTCTATGGGTGGGTTCACAAGAGTGTAGACAAAGGCTCTCATCGGCGAAGGATGGCCCACAACTAGGTCTCCTCAATCAAGGGTTCGAGCGACCAAATGAGCGCGCCCTTTTTTATACACCAAGGTACGTGCCAATGAGCTATGGTGTGTGACTGACTGTCAAATGGATTTCCCGTTGTAGATTCCCCAGAGGGAGGGTGGAGCGAGGCTCTCTTAAGTACCCTAGCCTCTTAGGCTCTTATCGCTTGGTGACAGGAATAAACAACGAGTCCTCCAAATTAGTCCATCAAAATAGGCTAAGGGTAGATGGCCAAATAGGTGCCTTCACAGCTTTTCCTTCAAGGAAGGTAGTGAATGAAGAAAGACACCAAACCATTACCTAGCCTCAAGATGCCCTTGATTAAACCCTAATTTTATCCATTATAGACACGGTCAATTAGAACATAAATCCAAACATTACAAGACAATATTTCGGGGCCGATTCTCTATCCCCAGTGGAGTCGCCAGACTGTGGGACACAGGATCTGAGGCGACGCATGCTGTCCCGGGCTCGCGGCCCAGTTTGGAGTACGGAGTAGCCACGGGGGACTAAACCGGAGAATAATGGAGTCGCCACCCGGTGTGAACCGGGAAAATGAGATTTAAGGCCGCACTCACCCCTCGCAAGGGAAGACCTCAAACCGTTGGGTTCAGAATGGTCCCTTACTTATGTCACTTGTAATGAAAGGATTTGTGTAATAATTTATCAGGCCTAAGTAACACTTATTTCCAAGAGTATCATGCTTCTAAATCCACATGCATGAAATTAATCATCACAACATGCAACATCACATGGCAATCTCACGAACATTTCTCAACCATATGGTAGGGAAAACTAAGAACAACATAATCATGCTTGAGTACTATCTCATGAGTATATTAACCAAACAACATGCTAACAGCCTAATCATGCTTGAATATCATCCCAAGAACACATCGAATAAATAAATGCAGGAATACAAATAATATGATTGGCTACATAATGCAAGGGAGATCACCCAAAAGGCAGTTGTGCATGAAATATGATGAGACAGACTTAGTTCAGTGTGTGCACATTCGTGTAGCGTTTGTAAACGCGTTCGAATGGTAAACAGAAGGTTCGCATTCGTGTAACGTTTGATAACGCGTTCGAATGGTACCAGACCTGATGATACAAAATGCATGCGCATTCGAGTAGCGTTTGTAAAACACGTTCGAACGGGAAACAGAAGGTTCGCGTTCGTATAGCGTTCGATAACGCGTTCGAACGGATCCAGACCTGATGAAACAAAATGCATGCGCATTCGAGTAGCGTTTGTAAAATACGTTCGAACGGGAAACAGAAGGTTCGCGTTCGTATAGCGTTCGAAAATGCGTTCGAACGGGAACAGACCTGATGCACAAAATGTGACGCAATACATACATAAAAAGCAAATAGCGAAATACGAAGCGCGGCGAAGCATCGTGGCGAAGGATTTTAACCTCTTCAATTAGAGGACCTTTCATCGCACTTACTAAGCCCATGCACTTATCTCAATGCATATAAAAATAAAGACAATAACCTTAGACTTCATGTACCTGATTGAACACATCTTACATTCAACCGAATATACGTTAATCGGCGCGGCAAAGCATCATGGTAAAGGATTTTAACCTCTTCAATTAGAGGACCTTTCATCGCACTTACTAAGCCCATGCGCTCGATCACATCATGCATACAAAAATAAAGACAATCATATCACACTTAGTATATCCGATTGAACATATCTTATATCCAACCGAACACACATCAACCGGCGCGGCAAAGCATTGTGGTAAAGGATTTTAACCCCTCCAAATAGGGGACCTTTAATCCGACTTACTAAGCCCATGCACTCGATTGAATCATGCATACAAAAGTAACATGCAGAATTCAAATAACGAAAAATAAATAAACCGAAGAAACATAAAACAAAAGAGTGTGCCGTTTACTCAAGTGGTACGTGGAGTTGTATCCCGAGTACAGATCATACTACCGTCCATTCGGAATCGGCTATGAAATTTATGTCCGGGTTTCCATCCTATATACCACAAGAGGCGACACATTTTCCATTTCATTCAAGCCACAACATACATCCACAAACAACTCTCATGCGAATAGAATTCAATAAACAATCAAAAGACGAATATAAACTAATGAGAAAAGTGCCCTCAGGTCTAACCTTTTAAATCACCTCTCGGATGTACGGTACACGATCGTCGGAAGGGTTGATGCTCCGCAACTCTTCCGGTTCACTGGTTCACTGCTCTCGTTCGTTGTCTTACTGTTTTGAGTCGTCGTTCTCCATCTTTTGCTGCTGTTTGGCCTCCGTTTTGTTGTTGTTTCCTCTGTATTTTCCACTCACTGTTCAGGTTATTGTTTTGGCATTTCCACGGACTGTTTCGAGTGTTTTTTGTGGGTTTTTAGTGCATTCTTGTGTGATTATTTTAAGGATTATAAATGCAGTTTTTATGTTACTGTTTTGAGGATTTTAGGGACTGTTTTAAGAGGATTTGGCTGCTGTTTTGGGGGTGATTTGGGCTACTATTCAGGCGTGTTTTAGAAGGTGTAGGGGCTACTGTTTTCGGTGGAAAGGGGCTGCTGTTTGGGGGTGTATTTTCGGTGATGTGTGGAGGTTTAGGGGCTGCTGTTTTCGGTTGTGGAGTGGGGGAGATGAAGAGAATTATTTGTGTTTTTCTTCTTGCTATCGCCGTGAGTGGTTAGGGCTCTTGGTGTTGTGATTTTCGTGTAAGTCTTGTGTATGAGCTAGGGGAGTGCATGTCTTGGTTAGGGGTTGTTTATATAGAGAAAGGTTAGGGCTACTCCTTGTCTCACAAGGAAGGATTTTGGCATTAAAAGGAGGATTTGATTTGGTATTCAACAAGGAAAGGATTAGATTGAGGGGGGACAAATCTTGGCTAGATTAGGAATACAAAATATTTAATTTGTTACAATTGATTTTAATTAGGCATGACATCTTTTTAATTTAGTATGTGATTTTGTTTAGTTAGGAAGTTAATATATTTGATTTGTCTTTAATGTTTATTTTAATTTGGTATGTGATTTTTAGATTTGTTTTGATTTCACCATGTGTTAAATATGTGTTTTAAGTGGGCTTGGGCGTGTGGGCCAAGGCTTGGGCGAATTGGGCTTGATGTGAGGCTAGCAGCAAAACCAGAATTACCGACACCGTTCGAACGCCTCTTCGAATGCGGCACGAACGCCCGCAATTTGTTTGGCGTTCGAACGTATACACGAACGCAGCACGAACGAAAACAGTGAACCTTGTTTATTCTGAATTTCCCCTTCCGATGTCCGTTTTTCGTGACCTCCGTGACTTAAAAGGTAGTGTCTCCAAATGAGACTCATCATAGGGACTTGTATGCAAAAATGCAGTGCCTACAGCTGTCCCGGGCTCGTGGCCCGGTCGGGAGTACGGAGTAGCCCGCGGGGGACTAATCCGGAGAAATAAAATGGAGTCGCCACCCAGCGTGAACTGGGAAATGATTTAAGGTCGCGCTCACCCTTCGCAAGGGAAGACCTCAAACTGTTGGGTTCGGAATGGTCTCTTACTTATGTCACTCGTAATGAATGGATTCATGCAATAATATAACCAAGTCTACGCAACACACAGACGCAAGAATAACTTGTATCTTAGTTTGCATATAACCTATATCTAAGTTTTCATGCATAGAAGTAAGTGAAATAAAGGCAATCACACAATCTCATGAGCATATCAAATAAATAAATACGGAAATATAAATAATTAATAAAGGTAAAAGAGAGTCAATAATGAAATGATATGCTTAATTATGTAATGCAAAAGAGATGACCGAAGATGCAAACATGCATAAAATGTGATGAAAAGAAATATGTTCACTGTATGGACGTTCGTGTAGCGTTCGAAAACACGTTCGAACGGTAAACAGAATGTTCGCGTTCGTATAGCGTTCAGAAACGCGTTCGAACGGGATGAGACCTGATGCATGATAAAACAAAACGCATGCGCGTTCGAGTAGCATTTGGAAACGCGTTCGAACGGACTGAGGTAGAATGCATACGTTCGTGTAGCGTTCGGAAACGCGTTCGAACGAGATTACCAAAATGGTATCTGAAATGACGCAAACCTATACGTGAATAAATAAATACACAATATAGGACCTCGTATGCCCGATTGAACACATTTCACATTCAATCGAGTGCACTTCGTCTGGCGCGGCAAACATCGTGGTAAAGGTAGCCTTTAGGTATTTCCCTCGAAATAGAGGACCTTTAATCCATCCTAGTTAGCCCATGCGCATTAAATTATCAATGCATGAATAAACAAATAAATAATATGGGACCTTGTATGCCCGATTGAACACATTTCACATTCGGACGATAAGCATAGATTTAAATCACAAAATAAAAGACGTGCTTGAAAGTCTCTCAAGCAGTACGTGGAGTTGTATCCCAAGTACAGACCGCACTACCATCCATTCGGATTCGGCTACGGAATTTATATATGGGTTTCCATCCGATATACCGGAAGAGATAGCACGCAATCATCAACTCAATGTATGCATGGAATATGATAATGCATGTGATGAAACAACAATAAATAACAGAAACAATAAATAGTAAGCTAAGTACGAAATATTAAAGGAAAATAAATGACTGAAAATAAATACGGAATAGTAAAGAGATGTGACCAATGGTTTGGCCGTTTTTAATATAGGGTTTCGCTTGCCCGGTTGGACGTATTCCACATCCAACCAAACATGCCGTGTCCGGGATAACAAAATAAAATATAACAAATGGTGCCCTCAGGTCTTACCTTTTAAATCGATTCTCGGGAGTGCGTTGGGACGTCGCCGGAATGGTTAATGCTCCGTTATTTTTCTGGTTTGCTGCTGTTTTGGACTGCCATTTCCGCTATTTCTTCGCTGTTTTTCTACTTTTTTTCCTTGCTGTTTTGGACTGCAGTTCTTCACTGTTTTGGGACTGTTTTACTCACTGCTTGAGGGACGTTTTAGGGCTGTTTTTCGGGACTACAATGGGCTGTTTGAAGGCTATTTTTGGTGCTACTTCTGTTACTTTGTTTTGGTCGATGTAGGGGTTTATTTCTTTGTTATTTTGTGTCGACTGGTGGCAGTGATTAGTGGGCTGAAGGGCTTACGTGAGTGTTCGGTTTGGGTTTGTTTATTGAAAGTTGGACGTGTGGCCTATGTGAATAAGGGGCGTGTGTGTTGTAGTTGTTGAGGGTTGAGGGGCTGTTTTCACGTGATGTTTAGGGTTTGTCGTGGGGGCTGTTGATGTTGTCGTGTGAGGAGTGTGCATGGGTTGAAGGGCGTTTGTGGCCTGCAAGGTGCGCTTGATTGATGAGGAGTTGTGAGGCTGTTTGCGTGAAAGAGGATTTATTCGTTTGTTGTTTTTAAGTTGGCCGAGAAGAGAGATGGCTGCTGTTGAAGGGCGTGATGAGTGGCTTTCATTTGGTGGTTCATGCAGGTCAGTGAACGTGTGGCTCGGTGAACCGTGTGTCTTGGTTTGTTTGTGTGATTATTTAAGGTGAGTGACATGGCTTCGAGAGAGATGAGAAGGGCGAGAGCTTAGGGCTTAGAGTTGTGAGGAGTGAGAAGAAGAATAGGGTTTGTTGGCTTTATATTTGTTTGTTGTTTTGAGTGTATGAAGAGTGAGAGACCGTGAAGTGTTTTATGGTTTGTGTTGGTGTCTTTCTTCGAGTGAAGGGGAGAGGAGAGAGGAAGAGAATATGGGTTTGTCAGATTTGTGAATAGAGTTTTTTAGGTTTTTTGTTGCCGTGAGTTAGATGGAAGAGAGAGGCAGGTTAGGGTTTATTTTGGCTACTGCCGTGTGTGTTTATGAGAGAGATGAGCAGGAGCCGAACTTAGGGTTGGTTTTGTGTTCTTTTTATAATGGTCATCCTAGGGTTAGGGTTGTGCATGTATTTTCAAAATAAGGAAACAAATCAAGTGATTATGTGTGTATTTAATTAATTTATAAAGGGAAACAAATTTGTGTAATTTTGGTGGGAAATATCTTTAATTGGTAGGTGATTTATTTAATTTATGAAGGGATTTATTTAGTTTAGGAATGGGATATGTTTTGATTTTAATTGGATTTGATTTAATTTAATTGGATTTAATTTGTGACATGTGTTTTAAATGTTTTAATTATTTTTGGATTGGGGCTTTGGGCGAAATGGGTTTTGTGTGATGTGGGCTTGTGGCTTGGATAAATGGGCTTTGGATGGGTTGCGAGGGTTTTGGGCCGAGGCTAAAATTTTAAAACATAGGTTAATCGAGCGATCCCGAGACTAATTAGCGAGTGAAATTTGTTGATGTATTTATTTTTAAATTTTTCCCTTCCGACGTCCGTTTCCCGCGACTTCCGTAACTTATTGGGTAATACCTTCATACGAGGCTCATCATTGGGCTTTATGCAAAAATGCAGTGTCTACAGTCGGTTTATTTTATCGATCTACGGTAACGGGAGTTCAACTTCGAGTTTTTAGTGGAATAGCGCGAAGTTAATAATTCGTAATATTTGATTAAAGATTTTAATTAATATTTCGAAATTATTGAAGCTCGGAACCGTAGGTCCATTTGGTCCCCGTGCTAGCTCAATTAACTGTAGCAAACCTAATATAATCAGATTGTCTAAAAATATGCTCACATTATATTTATAAATTATTAATGAGATTAATAATATTTATTGTCACAAATGAATGTTGGACAATTATGACCCATAGCATCACTATTTGTAAAAGACATGGTGTTCTTTGTACAAATTAACTATGTGACAAAGGAAATTGCTCTTTTATCATTAGTAATTGGATTACTTTGATATATAAATGATAAAAGTCCTTATGATTAGTTCCGGATGAATAAGATATGAGGCAGTATTAATCCACGAACGGTTTAATCTTTAAACATCTCTAGTCGTAGTATTATCGAGACTGGACATCGATAATATGGAATAGACTAATATTACACTTGTGTGCGTTATGGAAGCCTAACAGCATAGTTCTCATATATTTAAGTATTGGATACTTATGCAAGTGTGATAGGAGGTTCTATTAGCCGTTGGACCGGGAACAGCTTCGTTCTGGATAGACCCCTCGGAATCCCATTGGTAGTATGACTATGTGTCTATGGGAATCCGAATCAGGGTAGGTGTATTTGGTCTTAACCTGAGACTTGCATCGCTAATACTTGCGACAATCAGTATACTTTGGTTTTGGTCATCTATAGCTTTAACAGGTTCTGTGTACGCCTCTTCTGGGTATACTGAGAATCGTAGTGTGTTGGGTGTGATGTCAAGATGGAAGTATCACTTCAGTCATATGAAGATGATGATCACGCAGGGATACAGAACTGGTACTCTAAAATGTTGTAACTATCGGGATAGTATGACTAGGTCATGATTATCTGATTATAGAGACTAGTTACTAGTGATTTGATATATGCTTCGTACATGGCATACACAATTCCAGCCCCAGGCCTAGCATGTGACATCCGATACTGGATCGTAATACGCAATACACTGTATACTACGCCTAATAAAGATTATATACTATTCGTTCAATATTTCTGGAGAATTGGGTAGGCATGGTGTTTTGCTAGAAGCCAACAATGTCTTGTAAATCGGTAAGAACGTGGTACGAGATACGCACGTGTTCGAATAGTCTGACGACCGGATTTACTGCCAACATATCCATGGATCTCTTGGGTCACTTCCCAAAGATTCACCAATGACATTTTACTCGAACATAATTAATCTGGGATTAATTATGAGAGAGAAAATTAATCTGGAATTAATTACGGTAATAATTAATCTGGGATTAATTAAAAGAGAGTAAATTAATTTGGGATTAATTGAGTCAAGAATTAATCCGGAATTAATTCGACAAGAAGAGAGAACGCGATTAATTTGGAATTAATCGGTAAAAATAATTTAATAGTTAAATTAATTTTTTCTATTTAATTTATTTATTTGGGCTAAAATAATATATTAGATATATTAATTGAAATTGGATTTCAATGCGGAATTAAATTGGATTTTAATTCAAGCGAACAAATTAATTTGGAATTAATTCATAAGCGATTCCGTAATAATTTTACTAGGTATTATTATTTAATTAAATTAGATTTAATTACGTCGCGACGGAAAGTTCGTTTAATCAGATTAAACGTGACCGAGCCCGAAGTGTGTTGTCTAATCCCACTTGAATTTTGAATTTAATTGGGTGGGACCCACCACTCACATCACTTGTCAAAGGTGATGGTGGAAGTTGGCAAAAAGTAAATGGTTTTTTACAAAACCATTTGCCTTTAACCAACATGGTTTTTGAAACCATATATAACACACACTTGTTTTGGAAACCATAACTATTCACTCTCTCCCATTTTTCTCTCAAAATGTCGATTGCTTCTCTTTGGAAGAGGAATAATTTTTCTTTCATTTTGTTTCAATTTTGGGCAAAGCTAGCACTATGGGAATCCAATAAGGTGATAGGGAAACTCACACGAGAGTTTAGAACACGATTTCAAGCTTGGAGCTTCTACACATCAAAGGAATTTATGAAATCCTAAAACCGATCAAGGTAAGTTTTTTCCGCAACTTTCTTTGATTTATTCACACACAAATCATCTTAGTGATCTTGGAGCATGTGTAAGACACTTATATTGGTATCAGAGTGAGATCTAAGCTTGATTTGAACCTAGGGTTTATATACTTTAATTTGGGATTTTATGTTTGGAGTATGTATTTTCCTAAATTGGATGTTTGGTTGAGCTTTGATGATGATAAATTGGATTTGGGAATTAATGGATTTGAGAAAATTTGATTAGATTAATTTTCCCCAAATTCTTAAGCTTGGCCGAGACTTGAACCCTTGTAAGGCTCATGGTAATTTTTGTTAATTAGACCATTGGATGTGTTTAAGGCATAATATGAATATTGAATGTTGATTTAATTGGATTGAAATCAAATTGAATGTTATTTTATGCCCAATTGAGTATGTAGCATGTTATAGATTGATTTTGCTTCAATTGTGTTGGACATGAATTGAATATATAAAGCATGATTAATTAGTTTAATTGATGTTTTGGAAACATTAGTTTAATTAATTAATTATGGCAATTACACTTTAATTAAAATTAATGTGATATTTGGAATGTTATATTAATTAAATTAGTCTTTAAAATTGGATTGGGCTAATTTTGTTGTATTTGGGCTTAATGGCTTAGTTGTGCCAAGTTTGGTTTTGGACAATTAGATTGGATCCAAATTGGGCCTAAAACCATTTCCATAAAGTCCAAATATAACTTTTGGGCCTTTTAATATTTAATTGGGCCTAATGGGACAAAATTGATTTTATGGAAAATGGTGATTCCTAATTGGGTCTTGGCATCTTGGATTGGATCCATAATTGCCAAAGCCCATGCCTTAAGAATTAATTAAAAGCCCATTGGACTTTAATTAAAATAGTATTGGATACTAATTGGGCCTTTGAGACCCATTTAGATTAGATTTGGAATCTAAGTCTAAAAGGCACTACAATAAGTGTAATTATTTAATTTGGAATTAAATTCGAATTAGTATTGGATACAAATTAAATTGGATTTAAAATTGTAGTTCGATATAATTCAAGAATACGTACTTTGAGTATTTATTCTCAAACGAGTTGGACTCGTGCAAATCAAATCGTTGTATGAACATTGGATGGTCATTAATTAAAAGATTAATTAATTGGATTAGATTGATTTAATAACATGCTTTGTGAATACTTGGATGTATTGTATGAATAATGTATATCAGATGGATATTAGAAGGGTGAGGGCAATTTTGGAAATTGTTGTAATAAATTTAGAATTTATTAAATTGGACCTGCGTGTCCAGCCTATTATCTCTATTCTTTTTGTATTTCTCTTCTCACCAATTCCCCTCAATATTAATGAGGTTTCTTTAATGTATTATGTAATTGGGTAGAATTAAGAATAATGCTAGCTTGAGAGAGGAAAGTGAGAGATTTGTTCTAGGAACAAATTTGTTATATATCCATCCGTATATTATTATTAATTTATTTCGCGCCTTATTATGCTTTTAGAATGCATGCTTAAGGGTGTATGATGAGACCTAATCAAAGATAATAAATTGGTTGCCAATTTATGCGAAAAACCCTCAATACAATATTAAGTGTTTTTCCTTCCATTGAGTGGTTCTCTCTCAAGATCCAAGATTGGCATTGGTTTGTTGGCCAAAGTCAAGATCAATGTCCATCGCAGATGTGTTTGAACCATGAAAGCTTTGTTCTATATCGCATGTCTTGGGCGGTTGTGACTTGTTGGCCAAAGTCAATGTCACTTCTAGTTCATCGACGTGGATTACGAAGCTTTCCCACTGTCAATGGGTCGCGCTTAACTGGAATCATTAAGTTTGTTGAGCCAAAACCAAGGCTTAGTTGATTCAGAGGAAAATGTTAGGAAATATATTGGATATATTTATATATATTGGATATATGTTTCGGACTTGGAGGTCCACCTATCGGATCTAAGAATTGGATGGGATCCAATTGATCTTAGAGATCTACCTAGTTAAGTTTCATACAACTTGTTGGTCAAAGTCAAGGTTGTGTGTTATTTAACGGGATCCTAGCCCACTAGGAAATTAGGTTTCCCGAGTACTCCACAGAGGGTTAGAGGCTCACCGAAAACATATACCACAAGAGGCGACACATTTTCCATTTCATTCAAGCCACAACATACATCCACAACGACTCTCATGCGAATAGAATTCAATAAACAATCAAAAGACGAATATAAACTAATGAGAAAAGTGCCCTCAGGTCTAACCTTTTAAATCACCTCTTGGATGTACAGTACACGATCGTCGGAATGGTGGATGCTCCGCAACTCTTTCGGTTCACTGGTTCACTGCTCTCGTTCGTTGTCTTACTGTTTTGAGTCGTCGTTCTCCATCTTTTGCTGCTGTTTGTCCTCCGTTTTGTTGTTGTTTCCTCTGTATTTTCCACTCACTGTTCAGGTTACTGTTTTGGCGTTTCCACGGACTGTTTCGAGTGTTTTTTGTGGGTTTTTAGTGCAGTCTTGTGTGATTATTTTAAGGATTATAAATGCAGTTTTTATGTTACTGTTTTGAGGATTTTATGGACTATTTTAAGAGGATTTGGCTGCTGTTTTGGGGGTGATTTGGGCTACTGTTCAGGCGTGTTTTAGAAGGTGTAGGGGCTACTGTTTTCGGTGGAAAGGGACTGCTGTTTGGGGGTGTATTTTCGGTGATGTGTGGAGGTTTAGGGGCTGCTGTTTTCGGTTGTGGAATGGGGGAGATGAAGAGAATTATTTGTGTTTTTCTTCTTGCTATCGCCGTGAGTGGTTAGGGCTCTTGGTGTTGTGATTTTCGTGTAAGTCTTATGTATGAGTTAGGGGAGTGCATGTCTTGGTTAGGGGTTGTTTATATAGAGAAAGGTTAGGGCTACTCCTTGTCTCACAAGGAAGGGATTTTGGCATTAAAAGGAGGATTTGATTTGGTATTCAACAAGGAAAGGATTAGATTGAGGGGGGACAAATCTTGGCTAGATTAGGAATACAAAATATTTAATTTGTTACAATTGATTTTAATTAGGCATGACATCTTTTTAATTTAGTATATGATTTTGTTTAGTTAGGAAGTTAATATATTTGATTTGTCTTTAATGTTTATTTTAATTTGGTATGTGATTTTTAGATTTTTTTTGATTTCACCATGTGTTAAATATGTGTTTTAAGTGGGCTTGGGCGTGTGGGCCAAGGCTTAGGCGAATTGGGCTTGATGTGAGGCTAGCAGCAAAACCAGAATTACCGACATCGTTCGAACGCCTCTTCGAACGCGGCACGAACGCCCGCAATCTGTTTGGCGTTCGAACGTATACACGAACGCAGCACGAACGAAAACAGTGAACCTTGTTTATTCTGAATTTCCCATTTCGATGTCCGTTTTCCGTGACCTCCGTGACTTAAAAGGTAGTGTCTCCAAATGAGACTCATCATAGGGACTTATATGCAAAAATGTAGTGCCTACAGTCGCCCCCACTTTGATGGGACTTGTGCATTGTGTGTTTTGAACAATCCTATCAAAGTTATACAATGCATTTCTACTTACCTGGCTCGCCAGCTGCCACTTGACTTACCATGTGTTGCGTGGAGTGGATGTTGTGCCGTACCTGGCATGCTAAACCTCATACCCGAAGTGTCACAGTTGCGTCTCCGTACCTAGAGTGTCACAGTGATATCTCCATACCCGGAGTGCCGTATCTGGCGTGCTAAACCTCGTACCCAAGGCGTCGCTGTAATATCTCCATACCCGGAGTGCCGTACCTGGCGTGCTAAACCTCATACCTAAGGCGTCGCAGTAATATCTCCATACCCGGAGTGCCGTACCTGGCGTGCTAAACCTCATACCTAAGGACTCGCAGTAATATCTCCATACCCGGAGTGCCGTACCTGGCAAAATTGATCTGATGTCTCCATACCCGGAGTGCAGTACCCGACAAAACTGATCAGATGTTAATGTGGGCCTCGCCCCCAGAGTGCCATACCCGGCTAGACTGATGATGATAAGGATGTGGGCCTCGCCCCCAGAGTGCCATACCATGCCAGACTGATGTTGATAAGGATGTGGGGCTCGCCCTCAGAGTGCCATACCCGGTTTGTTCATCCTCGAACTGTGTTTCCATTCTTGGAGTGCCATTCCCGGCTTGTTCATTCTCGAACTGTGTTTCCATTCTTGGAGTGACATTCTCGGCTAAAATGATACTAATGCTAATGTGGGCCTCGTCCCCAGAACGATGTGGGCCTTGTCACGAACTGATACTGATATGGGCCTCGCCCTTGGGACTCATCCCCGAGACTGAAACTGATATGGGCCTCAACCCCAAACTGATACAGATGTGGGCCTCGACCCTAAACTAATACTGATGTGGGCTCGGCCCTGGGACTCATCCCCAAACTGATACTAATGTAGGCCTCGGCCCTGGGACTCATCCCCAAACTGATGCTGATGTGGGCCTCGGCCCTGGGACTCATCCCCAAACTGATACTAATGTAGGCCTCGGCCCTGGGACTCATCCCCAAACTGATGCTGATGTGGGCCTCGGCCCTAACTGCTCCCGAGACTGAAACTGATATGGGCCTCAACCCCAAACTGATACAGATGTGGGCCTCGCCCCTAAACTAATACTGATGTGGGACTCGGCTCTGGGACTCATCCCCAAACTGATACTAATGTAGGCCTCGGCCTTGGCACTCATCCCCAAACTGATGCTGATGTGGGCCTCGGCCCTGGGACTCATCCCCAAACTGATGCTGATGTGGGCCTCGGCCCTAACTGCTACTGATATGGGCCTCGCCCCAAGCTGATACTGATATGGGCCTCACCCCCAACTGATGCTGATGTGGGCCTCGGCCCTAACTGCTCCTGATATGGGCCTCGCCCCTGTGATTCATTCCTGAAGACTGCTGACATTGTACTGTTGCTGCTTCTGGTTGGCTTGCATTTGACGCTTTCTCTTTTTCTCCTTTGAAACCTGTTATTACAAAACAGAACAAACACAAAAGGATGCAAATATGTTACATGTATGCATGCATGCATGATTGAATTTTCTATTCCGTTGGGTTAGGTTGTCCACCAATTCCCTTGGTGACTACTAGGTTTTCTCCTCCTCTGGCAAAGTACTGCTTCAATCTATCCACATTCATCGGCTCAGTGAACTCATTTCCTTCCAAGTCCGATAGCCTCACTGCCCCATTTCCCATTACTGAACGGTTATTCTGTCATTTCTGCTTGCTTCTTTTGGGAATCCCCCGTGTTCTGAGTGTCGCTGAATATCATAGTATCAGGGTTGAATGCTTTTGTCAAACATACTAATGTTATGCAAGTTGAAAGGAAAGGACTCAGGCAAGTAGGCGAAATGGATGTCTTTATTATTATTAAGGAAAAGGTTCAAACAAGTAGACGAAGTTGATGTCTTTATTAAAAATGCAGAAAATAAACCAGAAAGAGTAGTTTCATTGCCTTCTTCCTCAGCCTACGGTTCTTTACTACTGTTATCCTTTATCTTAAAGCAAGAAGCCTGCTGATTGAGAGTTTGGAGGACAAAGGTTTCGGGTAGGCCGGAGTTGATCATGTAAGTCGGTGGGGGAACAGAGTGATAATCTGGCAGAGGGTTGGTGTGTGTGCTAGGCTGTTCTTTTTCAG
Source organism: Zanthoxylum bungeanum (assembly GCA_019454045.1). Lineage (NCBI taxonomy): Eukaryota > Viridiplantae > Streptophyta > Magnoliopsida > Sapindales > Rutaceae > Zanthoxylum > Zanthoxylum bungeanum. Next base: position 153,109 of record SKCR01033419.1, on the reverse strand, counting down.
GATCAGGTATTTTGTGGGCATCAATGAGGTCCTGAATTTCATACCGGAGGCGGGAACAGCTGTCAGTATCATGGCCGTGTTGCTGGTGGAAGTGACAGTAGCGGTCTATTCTTAGATGTGGTGGTGGGGGATTTGGAAGTGGTTTAGGCTCCAAAGATTTTAAGAATCCTTGCCTTATCAATTTCTCAAGTACCTTGGACAAAGGTCTTCCCAAGTTGGAGAAACGCCGGTTCTTGATGGCAGAAATCTCGGCATTAGGGGGCTTGGTCTCATAATGCCCTCCAAAATTCCTCCTATTCTGGCCATAAAACTTTCTGTTTTCAGCCTCTTCTTCCTCAATATCCATGACAGTTTCCCTCAATTGTCGGAAATTCGCAATCATTGAAGTCATCCTCTTCAACTTGCCATAGATCGAGGGCTTAGTGGCCTTGATGATCATTTTAATCTGGTCATTCTCAGAGGGCCGAGTCTGCATTTTCAGAAGCTGGCTTCTCCAGCGGTCTACATACTTCTTGAAGCTTTCTTCTGGCTTCTGCTTAGTGTTCTCCAAATCACGGAGTGACAAGTCAATTTCTAAGTCTGTAACATACTGCTTCAGAAAAGCATCAGCTAGTTCCCTCCAATCCTCCTTAACCTTTCTTTCAAGGCTATGGTACCACACTACGGGGGCCCCCTCAAGTGACATCCCAAACATCTTCTGAGCTTGGCGCTGTGTTAGGCCCACTGAACTTATAACTGACACATATTGTCGGAGGTGGACCCTCGGATCCCCATTCCCGTTGAACTTGGCCATATCTGGCATCTTGAACTGAGCAGGCAATTGTTCCTCAAAAGCCATCGCCTCATAGTCTAGTAATTCTTCGTCCTTACCCTTCATCTTACGGGTAACTGACTCAACCTGATCCCGAAGCTTCTGAAATTCTGCCTGAGACCCAATGACTCTGCCTGTTGCATGCTCTGTCATGTCGTCATCAAAAGCGGGGATGTCATCCCCCAACCCATTCGGAGGCTCCTCGCGCCTCACATTCTCAGAATTTCCCCCAGCACGGGGCACAGCCATATTTGTCATGGCAGTAGTCAAGGCTTGCAATTGTTCAGTAACCTTGGCGAAACCATTCTCCAACTGATCTATCCGAGATACCTCAATATCTGATTCACTCATGTCTGTTCTCGGTATTTTGGTGAGCCTTCCCTTTTTTCTAACCCAACAGGAATCTATGATGCCTTCTTGAGACATAGAAGGTGTTAACATGACATATGTATGTATGAGGTGCATGAGATACATGTAATATATATAACATACCAAATCAACTAAAATTTTCAAACAAATCGGCCTGTTATCATTTTAGAAGCTTTTGGGCTAACTGTCATATGAGTGAACTCGTCCCAGTTTAAATGGCCCAACGAGTACACATCTTATGGCAAGGAGCCCAACTAATTCCAAATGGTAATGTTCCGAACACAATCACGAAGTGGCCCATCAATCACTTAGAAGACTTTGGCCCAATCGTCATAAAATACGTTCTTGTCCCAGTTTAAATGGCCCAACAAGCCTATATCCCATGACAAATGGTCCAAATGGATCCAAACGGCAATGTTCCCAAACACAAGCATAAAAGAAAGATAATGCAAACATAAAACAATGATTTCTACATAATGGCCCATCAACATTTCAGAAGCTTTGGGCCTAATGGTCATAAAGTACGAACTCGCCCCAGTTTAAATGGCCCAGCAAGTTCGCATTTCTGACAATAGTCCAACTGCATCCAAATGAGGATGGTCCACAAGCACATACTCAAGGAAATAATTGTTACTTTAACCATACAACCCCGGTCTATGGGTGGGTTCACAAGAGTGTAGACAAAGGCTCTCATCGGCGAAGGATGGCCCACAAATAGGTCTCCTCAATCAAGGGTTCGAGCGACCAAAAGAGCGCGCCCTTTTTTATACACCAAGGTACGTGCCAATGAGCTATGGTGTGTGACTGACTGTCAAATGGATTTCCCGTTGTAGATTCCCCAGAGGGAGGGTGGAGCGAGGCTCTCTTAAGTACCCTAGCCTCTTAGGCTCCTATCGCTTGGTGACAGGAATAAACAACGAGTCCTCCAAATTAGTCCATCAAAATAGGATAAGGGTAGATGGCCAAATAGGTGCCTTCACAGCTTTTCCTTCAAGGAAGGTAGTGAATGAAGAAAGACACCAAACCATTACCTAGCCTCAAGATGCCCTTGATTAAACCCTAATTTTATCCATTATAGACACGGTCAATTAGAACATAAATCCAAACATTACAAGACAATATTTCGGGGCCGATTCTCTATCCCCAGTGGAGTCGCCAGACTGTGGGACACAGGATCTGGGGCGACGCATGCTGTCCCGGGCTCGCGGCCCAGTTTGGAGTACGGAGTAGCCACGGGGGACTAAACCGGAGAATAATGGAGTCGCCACCCGGTGTGAACCGGGAAAATGAGATTTAAGGCCGCACTCACCCCTCGCAAGGGAAGACCTCAAACCGTTGGGTTCAGAATGGTCCCTTACTTATGTCACTTGTAATGAAAGGATTTGTGTAATAATTTAATCAGGCCTAAGTAACACTTATTTCCAAGAGTATCATGCTTCTAAATCCACATGCATGAAATTAATCATCACAACATGCAACATCACATGGCAATCTCACGAACATTTCTCAACCATATGGTAGGGAAAACTAAGAACAACCTAATCATGCTTGAGTACTATCTCATGAGTATATTAACCAAACAACATGCTAACAGCCTAATCATGCTTGAATATCATCCCAAGAACACATCGAATAAATAAATGCAGGAATACAAATAATATGATTGGCTACATAATGCAAGGGAGATCACCCAAAAGGCAGTTGTGCATGAAATATGATGAGACAAACTTAGTTCAGTGTGTGCACGTTCGTGTAGCGTTTGTAAACGCGTTCGAATGGTAAACAGAAGGTTCGCATTCGTGTAACGTTTGATAACGCGTTCGAATGGTACCAGACCTGATGATACAAAATGCATGCGCATTCGAGTAGCGTTTGTAAAACACGTTCGAATGGGAAACAGAAGGTTCGCGTTCGTATAGCGTTCGATAACGCGTTCGAACGGATCCAGACCTGATGAAACAAAATGCATGCGCATTCGAGTAGCGTTTGTAAAATACGTTCGAACGGGAAACAGAAGGTTCGCGTTAGTATAGCGTTCGAAAACGCGTTCGAACGGGAACAGACCTGATGCACAAAATGTGACGCAATATATACATAAAAAGCAAATAGCGAAATACGAAGCGCGGCGAAGCATCGTGGCGAAGGATTTTAACCTCTTCAATTAGAGGACCTTTCATCGCACTTACTAAGCCCATGCACTTATCTCAATGCATATAAAAATAAAGACAATAACCTTAGACTTCATGTACCTGATTGAACACATCTTACATTCAACCGAATATACGTTAATCGGCGCGGCAAAGCATCATGGTAAAGGATTTTAACCTCTTCAATTAGAGGACCTTTCATCGCACTTACTAAGCCCATGCGCTCGATCACATCATGCATACAAAAATAAAGACAATCATATCACACTTAGTATATCCGATTGAACATATCTTATATCCAACCGAACACACATCAACCGGCGCGGCAAAGCATTGTGGTAAAGGATTTTAACCCCTCCAAATAGGGGACCTTTAATCCGACTTACTAAGCCCATGCACTCGATTGAATCATGCATACAAAAGTAACATGCAGAATTCAAATAACGAAAAATAAATAAACCGAAGAAACATAAAACAAAAGAGTGTGCCGTTTACTCAAGTGGTACGTGGAGTTGTATCCCGAGTACAGATCATACTACCGTCCATTCGGAATCGGCTATGAAATTTATGTCCGGGTTTCCATCCTATATACCACAAGAGGCGACACATTTTCCATTTCATTCAAGCCACAACATACATCCACAAACAACTCTCATGCGAATAGAATTCAATAAACAATCAAAAGACGAATATAAACTAATGAGAAAAGTGCCCTCAGGTCTAACCTTTTAAATCACCTCTCGGATGTACGGTACACGATCGTCGGAAGGGTTGATGCTCCGCAACTCTTCCGGTTCACTGGTTCACTGCTCTCGTTCGTTGTCTTACTGTTTTGAGTCGTCGTTCTCCATCTTTTGCTGCTGTTTGGCCTCCGTTTTGTTGTTGTTTCCTCTGTATTTTCCACTCACTGTTCAGGTTATTGTTTTGGCATTTCCACGGACTGTTTCGAGTGTTTTTTGTGGGTTTTTAGTGCATTCTTGTGTGATTATTTTAAGGATTATAAATGCAGTTTTTATGTTACTGTTTTGAGGATTTTAGGGACTGTTTTAAGAGGATTTGGCTGCTGTTTTGGGGGTGATTTGGGCTACTATTCAGGCGTGTTTTAGAAGGTGTAGGGGCTACTGTTTTCGGTGGAAAGGGGCTGCTGTTTGGGGGTGTATTTTCGGTGATGTGTGGAGGTTTAGGGGCTGCTGTTTTCGGTTGTGGAGTGGGGGAGATGAAGAGAATTATTTGTGTTTTTCTTCTTGCTATCGCCGTGAGTGGTTAGGGCTCTTGGTGTTGTGATTTTCGTGTAAGTTTTGTGTATGAGCTAGGGGAGTGCATGTCTTGGTTAGGGGTTGTTTATATAGAGAAAGGTTAGGGCTACTCCTTGTCTCACAAGGAATGGATTTTGGCATTAAAAGGAGGATTTGATTTGGTATTCAACAAGGAAAGGATTAGATTGAGGGGGGACAAATCTTGGCTAGATTAGGAATACAAAATATTTAATTTGTTACAATTGATTTTAATTAGGCATGACATCTTTTTAATTTAGTATGTGATTTTGTTTAGTTAGGAAGTTAATATATTTGATTTGTCTTTAATGTTTATTTTAATTTGGTATGTGATTTTTAGATTTGTTTTGATTTCACCATGTGTTAAATATGTGTTTTAAGTGGGCTTGGGCGTGTGGGCCAAGGCTTGGGCGAATTGGGCTTGATGTGAGGCTAGCAGCAAAACCAGAATTACCGACACCGTTCGAACGCCTCTTCGAATGCGGCACGAACGCCCGCAATTTGTTTGGCGTTCGAACGTATACACGAACGCAGCACGAACGAAAACAGTGAACCTTGTTTATTCTGAATTTCCCCTTCCGATGTCCGTTTTTCGTGACCTCCGTGACTTAAAAGGTAGTGTCTCCAAATGAGACTCATCATAGGGACTTGTATGCAAAAATGCAGTGCCTACAGCTGTCCCGGGCTCGTGGCCCGGTCGGGAGTACGGAGTAGCCCGCGGGGGACTAATCCGGAGAAATAAAATGGAGTCGCCACCCAGCGTGAACTGGGAAATGATTTAAGGTCGCGCTCACCCTTCGCAAGGGAAGACCTCAAACTGTTGGGTTCGGAATGGTCTCTTACTTATGTCACTCGTAATGAATGGATTCATGCAATAATATAACCAAGTCTACGCAACACACAGACGCAAGAATAACTTGTATCTTAGTTTGCATATAACCTATATCTAAGTTTTCATGCATAGAAGTAAGTGAAATAAAGGCAATCACACAATCTCATGAGCATATCAAATAAATAAATACGGAAATATAAATAATTAATAAAGGTAAAAGAGAGTCAATAATGAAATGATATGCTTAATTATGTAATGCAAAAGAGATGACCGAAGATGCAAACATGCATAAAATGTGATGAAAAGAAATATGTTCACTGTATGGACGTTCGTGTAGCGTTCGAAAACACGTTCGAACGGTAAACAGAATGTTCGCGTTCGTATAGCGTTCAGAAACGCGTTCGAACGGGATGAGACCTGATGCATGATAAAACAAAACGCATGCGCGTTCGAGTAGCATTTGGAAACGCGTTCGAACGGACTGAGGTAGAATGCATACGTTCGTGTAGCGTTCGGAAACGCGTTCGAACGAGATTACCAAAATGGTATCTGAAATGACGCAAACCTATACGTGAATAAATAAATACACAATATAGGACCTCGTATGCCCGATTGAACACATTTCACATTCAATCGAGTGCACTTCGTCTGGCGCGGCAAACATCGTGGTAAAGGTAGCCTTTAGGTATTTCCCTCGAAATAGAGGACCTTTAATCCATCCTAGTTAGCCCATGCGCATTAAATTATCAATGCATGAATAAACAAATAAATAATATGGGACCTTGTATGCCCGATTGAACACATTTCACATTCGGACGATAAGCATAGATTTAAATCACAAAATAAAAGACGTGCTTGAAAGTCTCTCAAGCAGTACGTGGAGTTGTATCCTAAGTACAGACTGCACTACCATCCATTCGAATTCGGCTACGGAATTTTTGTCTGGGTTTCCATCCGATATACCGGAAGAGATAGCACGCAATCATTAACTCAATGTATGCATGGAATATGATAATGCATGTGATGAAACAACAATAAATAACAGAAACAATAAATAGTAAGCTAAGTACGAAATATTAAAGGAAAACAAATGACTGAAAATAAATACGGAATAGTAAAGAGATGTGACCAATGGTTTGGCCGTTTTTAATATAGGGTTTCGCTTGCCCGGTTGGACGTATTCCACGTCCAACCAAAAATGACGTGTCCGGGATAACAAAATAAAATATAAAAAATGGTGCCCTCAGGTCTTACCTTTTAAATCGATTCTCGGGAGTGCGTTGGGACGTCGCCGGAAGGGTTAATGCTCCGTTATTTTTCTGGTTTGCTGCTGTTTTGGACTGCCATTTCCGCTGTTTTCTTCGCTATTTTTCTATTGTGTTTCCTTGCTGTTTTGGACTGCAGTTCTTCACTGTTTTGGGACTGTTTTACTCACTGCTTGAGGTACGTTTTTTAGGACTATTTTTCAGGACTACAGGGGCTGTTTGAAGGCTATTTTCGGTTCTACTTATGTTACTTTGTTTTGGTCGGTGGAGGGGTTTATTTCTTTGTTATTTTGTGTCGGCTGGTGGCATTGATTAGTGGGCTGAAGGGCTTACGTGTGAGTGTTCGGTTTGGGTTTGTTTATTGAAAGTGGGACGTGTGGCCTGTGTGAATAAGGGGCGTGTGTGCGTTGTAGTTGTTGAGGGTTGAGGGGCTGCTTTCACGTGATGTTTAGGGTTTGTCGTGGGAGCTGTTGATGTTGTCGTGTGAGGAGTGTGCATGGGTTGAAGGGCGTTTGTGGCCTACAAGGTGCGCTTGATTGATGAGGAGTTGTGAGGCTGTTTGCGTGAAAGAGGATTTATTCGTTTGTTGTTTTTAAGTTGGCTGAGAAGAGAGATGGCTGCTGTTGAAGGGCATGATGAGTGGCTTTCATTTGGTGGTTCATGCAGGTCAGTGAACGTGTGGCTCGGTGAACCGTGTGTCTTGGTTTGTTTGTGTGATTATTTAAGGTGAGTGTCGTGGCTTCGAGAGAGATGAGAAGGGCGAGAGCTTAGGGCCTAGAGTTATGAGGAGTGAGAAGAAGAATATAGTTTGTTGGCTTTATATTTGTTTGTTGTTTTGAGTGTATGGAGAGTGAGAGACCGTGAAGTGTTTTAGGGTTTGTGTTCGTGTCTTTCTTCGAGTGAATGGGAGAGGAGAGAGGAAGAGAATATGGGTTTGTCATATTTGTGAATAGGGTTTTTAGGTTTTTTTGTTGCCGTGAGTTAGATGGAAGAGAAAGGCAGGTTAGGGTTTATTTTTGCTACTGCCGTGTGTGTTTATGAGAGAGATGAGCAGGAGCCGAACTTAGGGTTGGTTTTGTTTTCTTTTTATAATGGTCATCCTAGGGTTAGGGTTGTGCATGTATTTTCAAAATAAGGAAACAAATCAAGTGATTATGTGTGTATTTAATTAATTTATAAAGGGAAACAAATTTGTGTAATTTTGGTGGGAAATATCTTTAATTAGTAGGTGATTTATTTAATTTATGAAGGGATTTATTTAGTTTAGGAATGGGATATGTTTTGATTTTAATTGGATTTGATTTAATTTAATTGGATTTAATTTGTGACATGTGTTTTAAATGTTTTAATTATTTTTGGATTGGGGCTTTGGGCGAAATGGGTTTTGTGTGATGTGGGCTTGTGGCTTGGATAAATGGGCTTTGGATGGGTTGCGAGGGTTTTGGGCCGAGGCTAAAATTTTAAAACATAGGTTAATCGAGCGATCCCGAGACTAATTAGCGAGTGAAATTTGTTGATGTATTTATTTTTAAATTTTTCCCTTCCGACGTCCGTTTCCCGCGACTTCCGTAACTTATTGGGTAATACCTTCATACGAGGCTCATCATTGGGCTTTATGCAAAAATGCAGTGTCTACAGTCGGTTTATTTTATCGATCTACGGTAACGGGAGTTCAACTTCGAGTTTTTAGTGGAATAGCGCGAAGTTAATAATTCGTAATATTTGATTAAAGATTTTAATTAATATTTCGAAATTATTGAAGCTCGGAACCGTAGGTCCATTTGGTCCCCGTGCTAGCTCAATTAACTGTAGCAAACCTAATATAATCAGATTGTCTAAAAATATGCTCACATTATATTTATAAATTATTAATGAGATTAATAATATTTATTGTCACAAATGAATGTTGGACAATTATGACCCATAGCATCACTATTTGTAAAAGACATGGTGTTCTTTGTACAAATTAACTATGTGACAAAGGAAATTGCTCTTTTATCATTAGTAATTGGATTACTTTGATATATAAATGATAAAAGTCCTTATGATTAGTTCCGGATGAATAAGATATGAGGCAGTATTAATCCACGAACGGTTTAATCTTTAAACATCTCTAGTCGTAGTATTATCGAGACTGGACATCGATAATATGGAATAGACTAATATTACACTTGTGTGCGTTATGGAAGCCTAACAGCATAGTTCTCATATATTTAAGTATTGGATACTTATGCAAGTGTGATAGGAGGTTCTATTAGCCGTTGGACCGGGAACAGCTTCGCTCTGGATAGACCCCTCGGAATCCCATTGGTAGTATGACTATGTGTCTATGGGAATCCGAATCAGGGTAGGTGTATTTGGTCTTAACCTGAGACTTGCATCGCTAATACTTGCGACAATCAGTATACTTTGGTTTTGGTCATCTAGCTTTAACAGGTTCTGTGTACGCCTCTTCTGGGTATACTGAGAATCGTAGTGTGTTGGGTGTGATGTCAAGATGGAAGTATCACTTCAGTCATATGAAGATGATGATCACGCAGGATACAGAACTGGTACTCTAAAATGTTGTAACTATCGGGATAGTATGACTAGGTCATGATTATCTGATTATAGAGACTAGTTACTAGTGATTTGATATATGTTCGTACATGGCATACACAATTCCAGCCCCAGGCCTAGCATGTGACATCGATACTGGATCGTAATACGCAATACACTGTATACTACGCGCTGATAAAGATTATATACTATTCGTTCAATATTTCTGGAGAATTGGGTAGGCATGGTGTTTTGCTAGAAGCCAACAATGTCTTGTAAATCGGTAAGAACGTGGTAAAGAGACGCACGTGTTCGAATAGTCTGACGACCGGATTTACTGCCACATATCCATGGATCCTTTGTGGGTCACTTCCCAAAAGATTCACCAATGACATTTTACTCGAACATAATTAATCTGGGATTAATTATGAGAGAGAAAATTAATCTGGAATTACGGTAATAATTAATCTGGGATTAATTAAAAGAGAGTAAAATTAATTTGGGATTAATTGAGTCAAGAATTAATCCGGGATTAATTCGACAAGAAGAGAGAACGCGATTAATTTGGAATTAATCGGTAAAATAATTTAATAGTTAAATTAATTTTTTCTATTTAATTTATTTATTTGGGCTAAAATAATATATTAGATATATTAATTGAAATTGGATTTCAATGCGGAATTAAATTGGATTTTAATTCAAGCGAACAAATTAATTTGGAATTAATTCATAAGCGACTTCCGTAATAATTTTACTAGGTATTATTATTTAATTAAATTAGATTTAATTACGTCGCGACGGAAAGTTCGTTTAATCAGATTAAACGTGACCGAGCCCGAAGTGTGTTGTCTAATCCCACTTGAATTTTGAATTTAATTGGGTGGGACCCACCACTCACATCACTTGTCAAAGGTGATGGTGGAAGTTGGCAAAAAGTAAATGGTTTTTTACAAAACCATTTGCCTTTAACCAACATGGTTTTTGAAACCATATATAACACACACTTGTTTTGGAAACCATAACTATTCACTCTCTTTCTCCCATTTTTCTCTCAAAATGTCGATTGCTTCTCTTTGGAAGAGGAATAATTTTTCTTTCATTTTGTTTCAATTTTGGGCAAAGCTAGCACTATGGGAATCCAATAAGGTGATAGGGAAACTCACACGAGAGTTTTTAGAACACGATTTCAAGCTTGGAGCTTCTACAATCAAAGGAATTTATGAAATCCTAAAACCGATCAAGATAAGTTTTTTCCGCAACTTTCTTTGATTTTACACACCAAATCAGTGATCTTGGAGCATGTGTAAGACACTTATATTGGTATCAGAGTGAGATCTAAGCTTGATTTGAACCTAGGGTTTATATACTTAATTTGGGATTTTATGTTTGGAGTATGTATTTTCCTAAATTGGATGTTTGGGTTGAGCTTTGATGATGATAAATTGGATTTGGGAATTAATGGATTTGAGAAAATTTGATTAGATTAATTTTCCCCAAATTCTTAAGCTTGGCCGAGACTTGAACCCTTGTAATGCTCATGGTAATTTTTGTTAATTAGACCATTGGATGTGTTTAAGGCATAATATGATATTGAATGTTGATTTAATTGGATTGAAATCAAATTGAATGTTATTTATGCCCAATTGAGTATGTAGCATGTTATAGATTGATTTTGCTTCAATTGTGTTGGACATGAATTGAATATATAAAGCATGATTAATAGTTTGTAATTTGATGTTTTGGAAACATTAGTTTAATTAATTAATTATGGCAATTACACTTTAATTAAAATTAATGTGATATTTGGAATGTTATATTAATTAAATTAGTCTTTAAAATTGGATTGGGCTAATTTTGTTGTATTTGGGCTTAATGGCTTGGTTGTGCCAAGTTTGGTTTTGGACAATTAGATTGGATCCAAATTGGGCCTAAAACCATTTCCATAAAGTCCAAATATAACTTTTGGGCCTTTTAATATTTAATTGGGCCTAATGGGACAAAATTGATTTTATGGAAATGGTGATTCCTAATTGGGTCTTGGCATCTTGGATTGGATCCATAATTGCCAAAGCCCATGCCTTAAGAATTAATTAAAAGCCCATGGGACTTTAATTAAAATAGTATTGGATACTAATTGGGCCTTTGAGACCCATTTAGATTAGATTTGGAATCTAAGTCTAAAAGGCACTACAATAAGTGTAATTATTTAATTTGGAATTAAATTCGAATTAGTATTGGATACAAATTAAATTGGATTTAAATTGTAGTTCGATATAATTCAAGAATACGTACTTTGAGTATTTATTCTTAAACGAGTTGGACTCGTGCAAATCAAATCGTTGTATGAACATTGGATGGTCATTAATTAAAAGATTAATTAATTGGATTAGATTGATTTAATAACATGCTTTGTGAATACTTGGATGTATTGTATGAATAATGTATATCAGATGGATATTAGAAGGGTGAGGGCAATTTTGGAAATTGTTGTAATAAATTTAGAATTTATTAAATTTGACCTGCGTGTCCAGCCTATTATCTCTATTCTCTTTGTATTTCTCTTCTCACCAATTCCCCTCAATATTAATGAGATTTCTTTAATGTATTATGTAATTGGGTAGAATTAAGAATAATGCTAACGTGAGAGCGGAAAGTGAGAGATTTGTTCTAGGAACAAATTTGTTATATATCCATCCGTATATTATTATTAATTTATTTCGCGCCTTATTATGCTTTTAGAATGCATGCTTAAGGGTGTATGATGAGACCTAATCAAAGATAATAAATTGGTTGCCAATTTATGCGAAAAACCCTCAATACAATATTAAGCGTTTTTCCTTCCATTGAGTGGTTCTCTCTCAAGATCCAAATTGGGCATTGGTTTGTTGGCCAAAGTCAAGATCAATGTCCATCGCAGATGTGTTTGAACCATGAAAGCTTTGTTCTATATCGCATGTCTTGGGCGGTTGTGACTTGTTGGCCAAAGTCAATGTCACTTCTAGTTCATCGACATGGATTACGAAGCTTTCCCACTGTCAATGGGTCGCGCTTAACTGGAATCATTAAGTTTGTTGAGCCAAAACCAAGGCTTAGTTGATTCAGAGGAAAAGGTTAGGAAATATATTGGATATATTTATATATATTGGATATATGTTTCGGACTTGGAGGTCCACCTACCGGATCTAAGAATTGGATGGGATCCAATTGATCTTAGAGATCTACCTAGTTAAGTTTCATACAACTTGTTGGCCAAAGTCAAGGTTGTGTGTTATTTAACGGGATCCTAGCCCACTAGGAAATTAGGTTTCCCGAGTACTCCACAGAGGGTTAGAGGCTCACCGAAAATAGTGGGAGGCAAGTATTAAATTTGTATTTTGTTTAATACTTTCAATATGGGCTCTTTTATTTTATTTCCGCTGTTATAAATATATTAGTTGGACTAATATTAATATTGCTTTCTTTCTTTGAACAGTTAGACTGTACAAGACACTACTCTCACTTGTAGTTGGTCATATAGTTGGACTATAGTAACTATTACATTTTGAGTGTACCCAAATCATTGATTGGATAGTGGAACTATTGCAATCGAGATGGATAGAAAGATTAGCATTAAGGACATCATCATGGGCGATAATGTCTTTAACGGCTCTAATTTTCCAGATTGGGAAATGAACCTCGGGATAGTCCTGGGGCTGAGAAGTTACTCTATGTCATAGAGAAAACCTCTCTGCCTGAGCCCGGAGTTGAGCAAATAGTAGAACATGAGCTTTGGAAAAATCATCGTGATGATAACTTTAGTGCTCAATCTGTTATGCTTGCTGCAATGACTCCTTACTTTTCGTTGTCAGAACTAAGGATTAGATCATTATAATACCATGATTTGAAATTAAAGGATCTTCACATATCTAACCTTAGATCTTAGAAGTACGAATTGCAAAAGAAGCTCATTCGCTCGCATATATCAGAGGGTACATCTATCAAGCACTTGGTGTTGTAGATGATTGCTGACATTGAACAGTTAGGTTAGCTGGGCATTACCTACGAGGTCGAGACTTCCATAGATTTGATCTTACAGTCTCTGCCCGAATGCTGGGGCGGGTTCGTAATGAACCAAGAGAAAACTCTTGGAGAGTTAATGGCTATGCTCAATGAGGCAGAGCCAGAGCTTCTAAAACTGCAAGAAGCGCAAGGCGTATCTTACTTCGACATCCCAGAAGGCCAAGGCTTGGCCGAAGGCTTCTGGGGTGTGAAGAAAAAGGGCAAAGGCAAAATTGTCACAGTCTTCTGGGAAGACAAAAGACATATCCCAAATGTCTGCGTAAACTGTGGCAAACGGGATCACTGGAAGCGTGACTGCCGTATGCACAAGGCAGACATGAAGGAAGTGAAGGCGGGCAAGGCTCCGACTTCAGATATGTTTATTATTGTAATAAATGTGCCCACTACTGGTTTTAAAATTTTGATTTTTGATACTGAATGTGGTACATACATATGTACTAATGCGCGGGATCTGCTGATTAGCAGGAGATTGGCTTCAGATTAGATCGACCTGTGAGTCAGAAACTGGACGAGAGTCACTGTTTTGGCTATGGGAACCTAAGTTTTGGAACTGCCCTTTGGGCATGTACTTAAATTAGGAAACTATTATAATATACCTAGTTTGACTAGAAACATTATCTCTATATCTAGTTTAACCCGTTGTGGGTATACCTTTATGTTCCAGAACACTGGGTGTTTTTTATATAAAGAAGATATTGAGATATACACATTAGATGTGAATAACAATATTTATATTTTGAATATAAACAAATCTCAAACATATAACATGACAAACAAAATCTCAAACTGAGTTAATCAGATGAGACTTATTTGTGACATTGTTCTCTGGGACCCATTAAGAAGAATCGTATATCTACTCTTTGGAAGAATGGATATTAGGACAAATTTGATCCTAAATCATATGACGTCTGTGAATCTTGTTTTTAGGCAAAAAGCTAAAACGCCTTTTAGCAGTAAAAGTGTATGTGTCACCGAGCTGTTAGCCCTCATTCATGGTGATGTAGTGGGCCCATATCTAGCCAGGCTAGAGGTGGATATGAATACTTCATAACCTTTACGGATGTTTCATCGCGTTATGGTTATGTGTATCTTATGAAACACAAATCGGAAACTTTTGATAAATTCAAAGAGTTTCGACACGAAGTAGAAAAACAGACCAGCAAAAGTATTAAAAATATTACGGTTGGACCGTGGTGTAGAATACTTAAGCAATGAGTTTCAAGATTACTTGAAAGAGTATGGTATTCTTTCATAGTGGACTCCTCCCGGAACACCCCAATTGAGTGATGTGTCTGAACGGAAAAAGCGAACTTTGATGGACATGGTAAGGTCAATGATGAGTCGCTCTGAGCTACTAATTTCCTTCTAGGGATACGCATTGAACAGTGCAATACTTATTTTGAATAAGGTTCGGTTAAAGTATGTTAGACAGACTCCATATGAAATATGGACAGAAAGAAACTGGGTTTCTCATTCCTGAAGATTTGGGGATGCTAGGTGTAGGACACAAAACTGGACGACGCATGCTGTTCTAGGCTCGCGGCACTAGTTGGGAGTACGGAGTAGCCACGGGGGACTAAACCGGAGAATAATGGAGGAGTCGCACCCCGGGTGAACCGGGAAAATGAGATTTAAGGCCGCACTCACCCCTCGCAAGGGAAGACCTCAAACCGTTGGGTTCGGAACGGTCCCTTACTTGTGTCACTCGTAATGAAAAGATTTACGTAATATTTAATCAAGTTTAAGTAACATTTATTTCCAAGGATATCATGCTTCTAAATTCACATGTTCAAGATGAAACTTACACCTAAATTTACATACATTTCACATCTAAGAATGCATGCTTGGAAGTACATCAAAGTGAGCGACGAACATACAACTTCATTGGCATATTGTATTCATGCAAAATACCATAGATAACATGCTAAACTAATTCATTCATGCTCAAACACAACCAACTAGTCATGTATAAAACTATAACATACTAAACATCCTAATCATGCATAAGAAAATAAATATCATACTAAACAATTAAATCATGCTCAAACAACCAACTAGTCATGCATACTTAAATATCATAACTAACATGCTTTCTAAATTATTAATTCATGCGAAGAAGATAAGTATCGTATGCCCTCAGGTCTAACCTTTTTGCGTCGTCTTTTGGAAGCACGTTTCACGGCCGTCGGAAGGGTTAATGTTCCACAACTTTTCTGGTTCGCTGGTTCCTCTTTTCCTTCGTTGTCCTGCTGATTTGCTCGCTGTTTTCCCTCCGCTTTGCTGCTGTATTGCTGCTGTGTTGCTGCTGTCTCTTAGGCCACCGTTCTGGTTGTTTTAGCTACTGTTTTGTGCGTTTTTAAGGGAGTTGGGGGTGTTGTTTTGTGTGGTTATTCAAGGACTTTAAAGTGCAGTTTTTTAGTGCAGTTTGGGGATTTTAGCCACTGTTTTGAGCTGCTATTTTTTTTTGCTGTTTTTGCTGCTTTTTTTGTTGTTTTAAGGTGATTTTAAAGTGCAGTTTTTTAGTGCAGTGAAGGGGAATTTAAGTACAGTTTTTTGGTGATTTTGAAGTGTTTTGGAGTGCAGTTTTTTGTGGGTTTGAGGGTGCAGTTTGGGGCTATCTTTGAGCTGCTGTTTTGGTGGCTGTTTGGGCGTGAACAAGGGCTGTTTTGGGGGATGGCTGGCAGTGGGCGTGTTAGGGGCTGTTTATGAGGGGGCTGTTTGGCGTGCTTGAGGGCTGTTTGTGAGGCAGTAGGCGTGAGCAGAGGCTTGCAGTGAGGGGTGTTTTGTGTTTGTCTATCTTTTCATGTGTGTGCTCAATATGTGCTCCCTATGTGTTCCATATGTGCTAGGACATTTTGGTTGATTTTAGGCTTCTTTTATAGGCAAGGGAGGAGAGTGTTGGTGGCTTACAACATGCTTGATTTAGGGAGATTCTTCTTAGTGGAGAGTTTGGTGGAGGGTTGGCTTGTGCTATTTTATTGTTTGAATTAGGTGGCTTGGTGTTTTAGAGAGGCAATGGGCGTGACTATGGTTGGCAAGGGTGATGGGTGCTAGTTAGTGGGTTATTTAGGTGGACTTTGTTGGAGGTGGAAGTGAGTTGTACATGTTTTGTGTGAGTGGAAGTGAGGTGTGCATGTTTTAGGGAATGTTGGTGGCTAGTGATGTGTGGTTGGTAAGATTTTATGTCTATTTGGTTTATTTGGGAGTGATGGGCGTGTGGTATGGTGTTTGGGCGTGAGGTGTGGTGTTTGGGCATTGATTGGTTCTTTTTGGTGGGCTTGGGTATTTGGGCTTGGTGTATGATTTGTAAGTGGCTTATGGGTTCTTGGGCCGAGCATAAGCAGAGATCCAACGAGCAAATCGAAGCTAGACAACCAAGTTAAATCCAACAATAATTCCAATTCCCAACTTTACCCTTCCGACGTCCGTTTCCTGCAACTTCCATGACATGAAAAGGTAGTGCCTCCTTACGAGACTCGTCATTGGGCATGATATGCAAAAATGCAGTGTCTACAGTCGCCCCCACTTTGATGGGACTTGTGTAGTGTGTGACAATGACAATCCTATCAAAGTTACGTGCAATGCATTTTTACTTACCTGGCTCGCCAGCTGTCACCTGGTTCACCTGCTGTGTTGAGTTGATGTGGGCCTCGACCCTGGGACGCATCCCCAGAACTGATGATAATGGTGGTCCATTCCCGAACCGTAACTGTAAGGTAGTCCATTCCCGAACCGTGTAGATGAGGCTTTATTCCTCCGAGCTTTATTCCCGAACTGTAGATGAGGATTTCTTCTCCTCCGAGCTTTATTCCGAACTGTGTTCCATTCTTCATTTACCAATCTCGGCTTGTTCATTCTCGAACTCTGTTCCATTCTCGGATTACCATTCTCGGCTTGTTCATTCTCGAACTCGAACCATCTGATCCATTCTCGATTTACCATTCTCCTTCTTTCTCTTCTCATTCTCGGCTTGTTCATTCTTGAACTCTGATCCATTCTCGGATTTACCATTCTCGGCTTGGTTCATTCTCGAACTCTGATCCATTCTTGGATTTACTATTCTCGGCTTGGTTCATTCTCGAACTCTGATCCATTCTCGGATTTACCATTCTCGGCTTGGTTCATTCTCGAACTCTGATCCATTCTCGGATTTACCATTCTCGGCTTGGTCATTCTCGAACTCTGATCCATTCTCGGATTTACCATTCTCGGCTTGGTTCATTCTCGAACTCTGATCCATTCTCGGATTTACCATTCTCGCTTGTTCATTCTCGAACTCTGTTCCAACTCTGTTCCATTCTCGGATTACCATTCTCTCGGCTTGGTTCATTCTCGAACTCTGATCCATTCTCGGATTTACTATTCTCGGCTTGGTTCATTCTCGAACTCTGATCTATTCTCGTTTTACCATTCTCGGCTTTGTTCATCCTCGAACCCTGATCCATTCTCGGATTACCATTCTCGGCTTGTTCATTCTCGAACTCTGTTCCATTCTCGGATTACCATTCTCGGCTGAACTGATGCTGATGTCGGTGTGGAGCCTCGCTCCCAAGCTGATATGGGCCTCGCCCCCAAGCTGATAAAGATGTGGAGCCTCGCCCCAAGATTGCCGTATCTGGAAAGATTAACTGATACTGTAACAGTTCATTTCAACAATATTGTAATACCTCACTTGAGATAATCCTGATAATCAAACATATTTTCGTCCTCAACGAATGCTTCGTGTCAAAAAGAGAACCTTCAAAGTACTCGTCATACTCAAGTCCACTCTTCTGAATGGGTGATCTGAACTAGACTCCCAGTGTGTGTGTGCTAAGGCTCTTTCGCAGCTTATTCCTTGAGTAAGCCAACTTGGTGATTTCGCCCCGGAGAATCGAACCAGTGGGTCTAACCAACCTGGATGTCTTAATCACATTCTGTGATTACTTCAGCATACTCAATATGATATGGTCTTCATCTTTTCCTTTCTTTTGTCTCATTTTTTTCATTTTGAATTTTTTTCTTTTTTTTTTTTTTTTTTTCTGACACACCTACCCTTTAAGGTAGCATTTCTCCTCATGGTGGTCCTAATACTCGCCCATGGGTAGCTTCACGCTTATCGGTTATAGGCGGTCTATTTTTCTTTTTCTTTTCATTGTAGAGACTTTTTCTTTGTTTCCAACCATATCATATATCATAGCATCGGTAAACAAGTGTGGACACCCAGGCAAACGGTCATTCACTGACTTACCATCTCTTTGACTAGTCATCTCGTCAACCACTCAGGCTTCCACTGTTGAGATCCTGTAATCAAGTGCTCGTGAGTCTAGCCGAGATCAATCCATTCAGAGTACCGGAAGAGAGTGCGTCTTGCACTTATTGTTTCTATGGTTTCTCCCCGCAGCATACAATGTCATCACCGGACATATGCTTAGCCATCAAGGACTTTATCTCCTTGGGATTCTTCATTTCAACTGCTGGAAACATGGGCTTCGCCCCCTGGAATCCATTCCTGAAACTGATGGGCCTCAACCCTAGGATTGCTTCCCTGAGATTAATACTGATTCTGATTCATTCTTGAGACTGATAATATTGTTGTTGTTTCTGGTTGGCTTGCTTTTGCCTCTTTCTCTTTTCTTCGTTGAAACCTGCAAATACAACATAACAAAATAAATACGTGCATGGATGTGTAGGTATGAAAGTGTAGAGGTCTTCCCTGTTCATGATGAGTTGGATCCTTATTGGGCTCCTTGGTGCCATATGTTTCTGTTCGCCCTTTGCGGGTTCTCTTTCGTTTGAAATCTGCAAAAACAAAATACAACAAGGGATGCAGGTTACGTGTATGCATGTATGCATGAATGAATTTCTTATCCCGTTGGGTTAGGTCTTTTGCCAATTCCTTTGGTGACTGCTCGATCTTTTCTCCCTTAGGCTGAAAACTGCTTTAATCTGTCTTCATCGATTGACTGGGTGAACTTATTCTCTGACAGTCTCACTGCCCTGTTTCCCAATTTCTGAGTAGCTATTCTTCCTTCGAGAATTCCCCGTGTTCTGAGTATTGTTGAATATCATGGTATCGCCAGCTGTCAAATATACTCATATTGTGCAGGTTGAACGAGAGAGACTCAGGCAAGTGAGTGAAATGAACTTCTTTATTATCATGAAAGAGGTTCGAACAAGATCAATGTCTTAAAAAGTAGATTTGCAAATAAACCGGGGAAAATATCTTCTTTGCCTGCGGCATTGTCTTCTTCATCAGCCTATGGTTCTTCATTACTGCCATCTCCTATCCCCATGTAAGAAACTGGGTGGTTGAGAGTTTGGAGGACAAAACTTTCGGGCAGACCAGAGTTGATCATGTAGTTGGGAAGAGGGTTTTTGTATGTGTTGGGTTGTTCTTTTTCAGGGTCGGGTATTTTACGGGTGTCAATGAGGTCTTGGATCTCATGCCTAAGGCGGGTGCAATTGTTGGTATCATGGCCATGTTGCTGGTGGAAGTAACAATAAAGGTTCACGTTTAAGTGTGGCGGTGGAGGATTTGGAAGTGGTTTGCCTTCTAAGGGTTTCAAGAGTCCTTGCCCCTTCAACTTTTCAAACACTTTTGACAAAGGCTTTCCCAAGTTAGAGAAATGCCGGTCCCTGATGGCGGTAACCTCGGCAGTAGCGGGTTTGGTCTCAAAGTGTCCTCCAAAAGTTCTTTTATTCTGGCCATAGAACTTCCTATTCTCAGTTTCCTCTCTTCTTCAATGTCCATGACAGTTTCCCTCAACTGTCGAAAATCTGTGATCATGGAGGTCATCCTCCTCAGCTTACCATAAATAGAGGGTTTGGTGCCCTTGATTATCATCTTTATCTGGTCTTTCTCTGAGGGTCGAGTCTGCATTTTCAGAAGCTGGCTCCTCCAGCGATCTACATAGTCTTTGAAGCTCTCCTCCGGCCTCTGTTTAATATTCTCCAGATCCCGGAGTGATAGATCAATCTCCAGATCAGTAACATATTGCTTCAGGAAAGCATCAGCTAGTTCCCTCCAGTCTTCCTTAACCTTTTTCTCAAGGCTGTGATACCATACTACGGGTGCCCCCTCGAGCGACATTCCAAACATCTTCTGCACTTGGCGCTGAGATAAGCCAACTGAACTCATGACCGATACAAACTGTCGGAGATGCACTCTTGGATCTCCATTCCCATTGAACTTAGCCATATCGGGCATCTTGAACTGAGCAGGCAACTGTTCTTCGAAAGTCATCGAATCATAGTTTAGTAAGTCTTCGTCCTTACCCTTCATCTTACGAGTAACTGACTCTACTTGGTCACGGAGTTTCTGTAATTCTGCCCGAGACCCAACTGTTCTCTCAGCAGCATAATCAGCCATATCATCATCAAAGCGGGGATGTCATCACTAGTCTTGTTCGGAGGCTCTTCACGTCTCTCATTTTCAGAGCTTCCCCCAGCACGGGGCACAACCATATTAGCCATAGCAGTAGCCAAGGCTTGCAACTGTTCAGTAACCTTGGTGAGATTGTTCTCTAGTTGATCCACGCGGGATATCTCATTACCAGATTCACTCATGGTTGTTACTGTCTTCTTGGTGAGTCTTTTCCCTTTCCTTCCCTAACCCAGGGTATCTATGATGGCTTTTTAAGACATAAGGGTTAGCATGATGCATGTATGCGTGAGGTGTATGAGGTACATATGACATGCTAAGTAAATTAAAACTCTCAAACGAATCGGCTCGTTATCATTTTAGAATTTTTTTGAGCTAATTATCATAGGAGTGAACCCATCCCAGTTTAAATGGCCCAATGAGTTCACATCTCATGGCAAAGAACCCGACTAGATCCAAATAATAACGTTCCGAACACAATCACAAAGCGGCTCATTAATCACTTAGAAGCCTTTGGCCCAATAGTCATGACATACGTTCTTGTCCCGGCTTAAATGGCCCAACAAGCCCATATCCCATGACAAGTGGTCCAAATAGATCCAAACGACAATGTTCCCAAACACAAGCATAGAAGAAAGACGATGCAAACATGACATGATAATTTCTACACAATGGCCCATCGACATTTTAGAAGCTTTGGGCCTAATAGTCATAAGATACGAACTCGCCCCAGTTTAAATGGCCCAACAAGTTCGCATTTCTGATAAAAGGTCCAACTGCCTCCAAATGGAAATGGCCCATAAGCACATACTCAAGGAAATAATTGTTACTTTAGCCAACCCGGTCTATGGGTGGTTTAGCGAGAGTATAGACAAAGGCTCTCACTGGCGAAGGATGGCTCACAACTAGGTCTCCCCACTCAAGGGTTCGAGCGACCAAGTGAGCACACCCCCTTTTTATACACTAAGGTACGTGCCAATGAGCTATGGTGTGTGACAGACTGTCAAATGGATTTCCCGTTGTAGATTCCCTAGAGGGAAGGTGGAGCGAGGCTCACTTAAGTACCCAAAGCCTCTTAGGCTCTTATCGCTTGGTGTCAGGAATAAACAACGAGTCCTCCAAATTAGTCCATCACAAAGGCTACGAGTAGATGGCCATCTAGGTGCCCTCACAGCTTTTCCTTCTAGAAAGGTAGTGAGTGAAGGAAGACACCAAACCATTACCTAGCCTTAAAGTGCCCTTGATTAAACCCTTGCTTTTATCCACTATAGACACGGTCAATTAAAACATAAATCCAAACATTTCAAGACAATATTTTCGGGGCCGATTCTCTATCCCCAGTGGAGTCGCCAGACTGTAGGACACAGAAACTGGACGACGCATGCTGTTCTAGGCTCGCGGCACTAGTTGGGAGTACGGAGTAGCCACGGGGGACTAAACCGGAGAATAATGGAGTCGCCACCCGGTGTGAACCGGGAAAATGAGATTTAAGGCCGCACTCACCCCCTCGCAAGGGAAGACCTCAAACCGTTGGGTTCGGAACGGTCCCTTACTTGTGTCACTCGTAATGAAAAGATTTACGTAATAATTTAATCAAGTTTAAGTAACATTTATTTCCAAGGATATCATGCTTCTAAATTCACATGTTCAAGATGAAACTTACACCTAAATTTACATACATTTCACATCTAAGAATGCATGCTTGGAAGTACATCAAATGAGCGATGAACATACAACTTCATTGGCATATTGTATTCATGCAAAATACCATAGATAACATGCTAAACTAATTCATTCATGCTCAAACACAACCAACTAGTCATGTATAAAACTATAACATACTAAACATCCTAATCATGCATAAGAAAATAAATTCATACTAAACAATTAAATCATGCTCAAACAACCATAGTCATGCATACTTAAATATCATAACTAACATGCTTTCTAAATTATTAATTCATGCGAAGAAGATAAGTATCGTATGCCCTCAGGTCTAACCTTTTTGCGTCGTCTTTTGGAAGCACGTTTCACGGCCGTCGGAAGGGTTAATGTTCCACAACTTTTCTGGTTCGCTGGTTCCTCTTTTCCTTCGTTGTCCTGCTGATTTGCTCGCTGTTTTCCCTCCGCTTTGCTGCTGTATTGCTGCTGTGTTGCTGCTGTCTCTTAGGCCACCGTTCTGGTTGTTTTAGCTACTGTTTTGTGCGTTTTTAAGGGAGTTGGGGTGTTGTTTGTGTGGTTTTCAAGGACTTTAAAGTGCAGTTTTTTAGTGCAGTTTGGGGATTTTAGCCACTGTTTTGAGCTGCTGTTTTTGCTGTTTTGGTTGCTGTTTTTGCTGCTGTTTTTGTTGTTTTTACGGTGATTTTAAAGTGCAGTTTTTTAGTGCAGTGAAGGGGAATTTAAGTACAGTTTTTTGGTGATTTTTGAAGTGTTTTGGAGTGCAGTTTTTTGTGGTTTGAGGGTGCAGTTTGGGGCTATCTTTGAGCTACTGTTTTGGTGGCTGTTTGGGCGTGAACAAGGGCTGTTTTGGGGGGCTGCAGTGGCGTGTTAGGGGCTGTTTATGAGGGGGCTGTGTTGGCGTGCTTGAGGGCTGTTTGTGAGGCAGTAGGCGTGAGCAGAGGCTTGCAGTGAGGGGTGTTTTGTGTTGTCTATCTTTTCATGTGTGTGCTCAATATGTGCTCCCTATGTGTTCCATATGTGCTAGGACATTTTGGTTGATTTTAGGCTTCTTTTATAGGCAAGGGAGGAGAGTGTTGGTGGCTTACAACATGCTTGATTTATGGAGATTCTTCTTAGTGGAGAGTTTGGTGGAGGGTTGGCTTGTGCTATTTTATTGTTTGAATTAGGTGGCTTTGGTGTTTTAGAGAGGCAATGGGCGTGACTATGGTTGGCAAAGGGTGATGGGTGCTAGTTAGTGGGTTAGGTGGACTTTGTTGGAGGTGGAAGTGAGTTGTACATGTTTTGTGTGAGTGGAAGTGAGGTGTGCATGTTTTAGGGAATGTTGGTGGCTAGTGATGTGTGGTTGGTAAGATTTTATGTCTATTTGGTTTATTTGGGAGTGATGGGCGTGTGGTATGGTGTTTGGGCGTGAGGTGTGGTGTTTGGGCATTGATTTGGTTCTTTTTGGTGGGCTTGGGTATTTGGGCTTGGTGTATGATTTGGTATGTGGCTTATGGGTTCTTGGGCCGAGCATAAGCAGAGATCCAACGAGCAAATCGAAGCTAGACAACCAAGTTAAATCCAACAATAATTCCAATTCCCAACTTTACCCTTCCGACGTCCGTTTCCTGCAACTTCCATGACATGAAAAGGTAGTGCCTCCTTACGAGACTCGTCATTGGGCATGATATGCAAAAATGCAGTGTCTACACTAGGCATGTCAAACGTTTGGATGGTACCAAACTAGAACCCAAATTGGATAAGTGTCTATTTGTAATTGGTTGTCCTAGTGAAACCAAAGAATATTACTTAAATAACCCACAAGAGAACAAGGTATTTGTTGCTCTCCATGTGGTTTTCCTAAAAGGAATTCTGATATGCAGTGGTAAGTGGGAGGAAAGTAAAACTTGATGAAAATCGGAGTGATATTATTCCTGGCACCGAATTCCTTACGGAACATGAACAGTTCATCAGGGATGAGACTGTTCCACAATCTTCTAATACACAAGAACCAAGTGGGACGAAGAGAGTCAGAAAACAACCTGAGAGGTATGGGTTTCGGATCTCACCTCATGTAGATATTAATCTTATTGAGGATAATAAACCGACTACGTATGAGGTAGCGATACAAGGTATCGACTCCGCTATATGGCAAGGTGCCATGAAGTCCAAAATGGATTCCATGTATACAACCAAGTTTGGACACTGGTTGATGTATCAGAAGGCACTGTGCCTATTGGTAGCAAATGAGTCTTCATGGTAAAGACAGACATGGATGGCAACAACCAACGTACAAAGCTAGGCTTGTAGCAAAAAGGTATCGTCATCAACATTGTGTTGATTACGACGAAACCTTTTACCTGTTGCCATGATTAAATCCATTTGAATAATGCTTGCTATTGCTGCATATTTCGATTATGAAATATGGCAGCTGGAAGTCAAAACCGCTTTCCATAATGAAAACCTTTTGAAGGATGTTTTATACAACAGCCTGACGGTTTTGTCATACCAAAACATGCAAACAAGGTTTGCAAGTTAATTCGATCCATTTATGGATTGAAGCAAACATTGTGTTCTTGGAACCAATGTTTTGATGAGACAAAATTACAATATGGTTTCATTCAAAACGAAGATAATTCTTGTGTATATAAGAAGGTTAGTGGGAGCGCACTAACATTGGATGTCCTATACATTGATGATGTATTGCTTCTTAGCAATGACATTCCCATACTAAAATTGGTGAAAGCTTGGCTTTCATTAAAATTCTCCATGGAATACTTGGGAGAGGCAACCTTTATTCTAGGAATAAGGATCTACTGGGATAGATCTAAAAGTTATTGGCACCATCCGAGAACTCATACAATGTTAGACATGTACGCGACCTGGTGTCTCATATGCTTTGAGCATTTGGAGTCACTATCAGGCCAATCCAAGTGATAGTCACTGGAATGATGTTAAGAACATCCTTGAGTATCTTAGACGAACTAAGGATGCTTTCTTAAATCATGGAGAAGGAGAACTTGAGATGAATGGGTTAACCAATGCAAGTTTCCAAACTGATAAAGACGACTGTAAGTCGCAATAAGGATACATATTTTATTTGAACAACGGAACAGTGAGCTGGAAATCTTCCGAGCAAGATACTGTTTCTGATTCAACAATAAAGCGGAATATATTGTTGCGGCAAAGGCAGCAAAAGAAGCATTTTGGATCTATAAAATTCCTAATTGGATTATGAGTAGTTCTGTTAGCAGTTGAGCTGGGCTACAGCACACGCTAAAGAATTATGGTCTCATCAATGATCCAAGTATGTACTTCAATGGTTTCATCTGATTCGTCAGATCATACATCGTGATGATGTCAAGATCGACAATATCGTTTCAGATGATAACCTTACAGATCCGCTGACGACAGCGATATCTCAGCATAAGCATGAGTAACCCGTACATAGTTCAGGTGTTAGACACTTGAGTGATTGGCTATAGGCCAAGTGGGAGATTGTTGGACAATTATGAACCATAGCATCACTATTTGTAAAAGACATGGTGTTCTTTGTACAAATTAACTATGTGACAAAGGAAATTGCTCTTTTATCATTAGTAATTGGATTACTTGGATATATAAATGATAAAAGTCCTTATGATTAGTTCCGGATGAATAAGATATGAGGCAGTATTAATCCACGAACGGTTTAATCTTTAAACATCCCTAGTCGTGGTATTATCGAGACTGGACATCGATAATACGGAATAGACTAGTATTACACTTGTGCGCGTTATGGAAGCTTAATGGTATAGTTCCCATATATTTAAGTACTGGATACTTATGCAAGTGTGATAGAAGGTTCTATTAGCCGTTGGACCGGGAACAGCTTCGCTCTGGATAGACCCCTCGGAATCCCATTGGTAGTATGACTATGTGTCTATGGGAATCCGAATCAGGGTAGGTGTATTTGGTCTTAACGTGAGACTTGCATCGCTAATACTTGCGACAATCAATATACTTTGGTTTTGGTCGTCTGTAGCTTTAACAGGTTCTGTGTACGCCTCCTCTGGGTATACTGAGAATCGTAGTGTGTTGGATGTGATGTCAAGATGAAAGTATCACTTCAGTCATATGAAGATGATGATCACACAGGGATACATAACTGGTACTCTTAAATGTTGTAGCTATCGGGATAGTATGACTAGGTCATGATTATCCGATTATAGATACTAGTTGCTAGTGATCCGATATATGCTTCGTATGGGGCATAAACAATTCCAGCTCCAGGCTTAGCATGTGACATCTGATACTGGATCGTAATACGCAATACACTGTATATTACGCCTGATAAAGATTATATATTCTTCATTGAATATTTCTGGAGAATTGGGTAGGCATGGTGTTTTGCTAGAAGCCAACCATGTCTTGTAAATCGGTAAGAACGTGGTACGGGGTACGCACGTGTTCGGATAGTCCGACGATCGGATTTACTGCCAACATATCCAGGGATCTCTTGGGTCGCTTCCCAAAGATTCACCAATGACATTTGACTCGAACATAATTAATCTGGGATTAATTATGAAAGAGAAAATTTATCTGGAATTAATTACGGTAATAATTAATCTAGGATTAATTAACATAGAGGAAATTAATCTGTGATTAATTGAGTCAATAATTAATCCGGGATTAATTCGACTTGAAGAGAGAACGCGATTAATTTGGAATTAATCGATAAAATAAATTTAATAGTTAAATTGGATTTTTCTATTTAATTTATTTATTTGGGCTAAAATAATATATTAATTGAAATAGGATTTCAATGCGGAATTAAATTGGATTTTAATTCAAGCGAACGAATTAATTTGGAATTAATTCGTAAGCGACTTTCGTAATAATTTTGCTAGACATTATTATTTAATTAAATTGAATTTAATTACGTCGCGACGAAAAGTTTATTTAATCGGATTCAACGTAACCGAGCCCGAAGTGTGTTGTCTAATCCCACTTGAATTTTGAATTTAATTGGGTGGGACCCACCACTCACATCACTTGTCAAAGGTGATGGTGGAAGTTTGTAAGGGATATGCCATATACCCAACTTATGGATGGGCTATATGTACATGTATTTGTAATATTTTTCATTAATTAATAAAATGACAATCTTTTTTATACGTGTCTTACATAAATTATATGAATCATCAAACACTATAACAAAGCCCTTGGAGTAATAAGATGATGGCTTCCACGCCTTATGAGAATCATTACTCTCAAACGTTTCTAGTCATAGTTTTGTGAATAATCTGGGCATTCACAAAGCGGAGAGACTAGCATGATGATATGATCCGCCCTTAAGTGGGGTAGCCGATCTCATAGGCTACTAGCGGAGATCCGTCCGCTTGGTTATCACATGGATGCATGAGTTTCTGGTGTCCATCAAACTGACCGCCAAAAGTTTTCACATGGAGTGTTTATGCCATGTGTCTGTGATAACTTTCATGTATCGATTGTATGACTAGTCCTTAGAGTTGAGGTCTTTACAATCTTATGTGTGGATCAAATAACTTTGACATTCTCTTTCCCCGGTTCAAAAGATCCGGTCATAAGGGTATGATTGGGTCATTTGTTGAAACACATGAAGTTTGTAAAGATACAACAGAGAATCGCCACTCTCTCGGATAATATTTTCTTATAAGAGTAGTATTACAGTTCGTGGGTTGATATGTGTGATCGGTGCTTGAGACTGTGGCCGCAGCGGAAGAATCATGTGAGATTCTTGGGTTAGCACGATTCATGACACTATCAACATCATACCTTTGACCATATAAGTAGACACTTTCCGTACCCTAGGTCAAAAGGTGGGGATACAGTGAGGCGAGGGACCGTATCATATGTATATCACATACATAATGGGTATATATCTTTCCTTCTCATTTGGGGGCTTTGGCATGTTGCTAGATGTCAACCTTGGTCATTGAAATCGAACGACCATCTAATTGGAGGATAATTTATGTTCGAATAAATTATCACGATTCATTTCATGTCCAACTTGAGGGGAACCCAAAAGGTCACACACAACAAAGTCGAAATCAATGGTTAACAGTGCACAGTATAAATTTAACAGCATATATGATTGTTGTACGAATTGTTCATAAATGGTTCAATGTGTTTAATTATTGAACATATCATTTATGAGGTTCCATAGTGGCTTAAGTATTGGTGAATGACGATAGGGGCACTTTGGGAATTGGAATAAATAAATAAATAAAAGGAAAAGTGCAGATAGCGCTTCATTTTTTTTATTTTATTTATTTTTTATTTGTTTTGAATTCCAATTTGGCCCAAACTCTTATTAGGGTTTTATAATCTCATTAAACCACTAAATTAAGATGCAATGGCTAAGATTAAATTAGCATTTATCCACATCGGATTCTTAATTAATTTTGCTGTCTTTGGAGCACATATAAACCTAAAGAATTCTTTAAAAATTTTCTTACACCAAAACCTTTCATAGCTTGGTTTTATATAAGTGAGCAACTCTAAATTTTAAGAGTAAACCACTGATTTTGAGGATCCTTAAGTCTAATTGACTAGAGGAATCTCGAGTTAAAAGTTTTGAGGTATTTTCCTAGGCTAGCACCAAGGGAAAAATACCCGTGCACTCAAGGCGTAGTCTTGCCGTTGAGTTTTGGCTTTGGTGTGTGCACCTTTGGAGGCCACACACTTGGGTGGCTCTTTGGAACGTGGAAGAGTTTGCTGAGTTTGAGAAAAGCTTGTAGATTGGAGGGAGGACTGGAGGAGTCTTCGGTTCAAGTAAGTCTTTTTCTTTCTTTATTTTTAATTAGAGTTCTTATTATATTTAACATGTTTAAGTTTATGTTTTTTGCATGTTTTATGAGTTTTTATGCTTAGAATATATAGTAACATGCATAGGCTTGTAGAATAATCAAAACAAATGGGTCTTAGGCAAATGGATAGCGGCATCATAATTTTTAATTTTCCGCTGCGCACTCGCGGGCTTCCAACAGTGGTATCAAAGCCAGGTTTTTCTTTTGATTAGTTCTCTCTCATTTGAACTCGAAATTGGGTGTGTAAAAGCTCATTGGAAAGTTAACACCCTGAACTTACTTTTAGGCACAAGTTTTGCATGATTTGGTTAAGATTTGAATTATGA
The DNA here is from genome assembly GCA_019454045.1 of Zanthoxylum bungeanum. NCBI lineage: Eukaryota > Viridiplantae > Streptophyta > Magnoliopsida > Sapindales > Rutaceae > Zanthoxylum > Zanthoxylum bungeanum. Next base: position 123,636 of record SKCR01033419.1, on the reverse strand, counting down.
ATTGCATTTAAAGTTCACGCATCTGTAAAATAAAACGTGAATAGTAAATTTCTTTGATTAAAATAAAATGCAATATCATAATTAAATATTAATCAAAGTTATTTAATGCCTAAAATAATTCCAACATATTAAAACTCATATGCTTGATGATTCTATGTATGATTAGAATTGGCATTATTATTTTAGGGTGCAAGCATCTAGAGACTTTCTAAGGAAATCGAGAGTGTATTGCTTATCCCTTAGCTAAGTAATTATTTCGTGATGAACTTCGAGATTTATTACATTTATGGCTAATAAATATAAATCACTTGTTATAATAAAAGACATTATAAAAGATACAAGTGGGGTGAGACCAAGGCGTTAATAAAACTTTCCAAACTAAAGTTAATTTAACCAAAGGTATTACTAGAGTTAGATAATGATTTGGTGGTCTTCCTCACTCACTACCTTTTTATAGCCAAAAGGAAAAGTTGTGAAGACATCTAGATAATCATTTACTCAAAGCTTACCTTAAAGCATATTTAAAGTATTGGACTAATTTGGAGGATCTATTGTTTATTCCTGTCACCAATGCAATAAGAGCCTAAGAGGTAAGGGTATTTAAGAGAGTTCGTTCCACCCTCCCTCTGGGGAATTTTCAATGGAGGAATCCATTTGACAGTTATTCACTTAAACTTGCTAAAATCCTCAATAATAATTTAAGTCTAAAATTTACCTCTCATTGTAAAGTATAGACCTAAAGGGCTTAAACCGTATTGGCAGGACTAGGCTTTACCAGATTGACCAATATAAATTTGTCCCTAAATCGTACTATTGATAATGGTTTGACTTTTCTGAGTCATAAGACGCAGCGACCCTTAGGCGTGGTCTTATAACTTAGTGGCAAAGATTGGTGTCCACAAGGACTATCATAAGCTATGGCATGTTTGATTGCCCAACCCAATGGTCAAGGAATTGTGATTTATATCATAAATTGGTTGGGAACCTACCTAATTATCATATTTTATAATGACCGGCCCTAGTCGGAGTTGTGAAATGATGATAATGGGATCCTTTCCCACAAGAAATCCATCATATTGGGGTTGATGCGATTTACTTAAAATTTTAAAACAATTGAGTGGGAACAACTTCATAATATTAAAAGCTCATGTTATTATGAAACATTAATGAAAACATATTCCTAATTTTAACATTCTCTCTTAACAGGTGGGTTAAAATATTTCACAAACATTAAAATGGCAAACAGAATATCACTTCGTTCCATCCTTGATGAGCATAAGCTCAAATGGGACAACTACAATGACTGGTTTAGAAACCTTAAAATTGTCTTACGACAAGAAAATATTTTCTATGTTCTTGAAAGAGCATTTCCCCCTGAACCCGCAGAAGATGCTGACCAAAATACATTTGATGCTTGAAGAAACATGTCGATGATGATGAATAAGCAGTTTTAATAATGCTTGGCTCTATGTCGGACGAACTTCAGAAAGCTCACGAAGATATGGATGCTCAAACCATCATCTTTCACTTGAAGGAGTTGTATGCAACTTCCGTTCATACCGTGAGATTCCAAGTGTCATGTGTCTTATTCCAAACAAGGTATAAGGAATGATCTGTTAGTGGACATGTGTTTAAGATGATTGGCCACATTTAAAAATTGGCCAACCTCGGGTTCATCATGGATCATGAGATAGGTCACGATCTAATTCTTCAGTCCTTACCAAAAGATTTCTCTAACTTTATTATGCAGATTAATTTGTCTAATAAAGAAACTACTTTAACAGAATTGCACAATCTGATAAAGCAAGCAGAGAATGACTTGAAACCGGAGCTTAAACCTCCGTCATGCTTATGGGTACGGACCTGAAGCCACTTTGCCCAAAGAAAAATAAGGGCAAGGCCAAGGCTCCAGATCACCTAAAGCCCAATGGTAAGATGGAGAAGAAAAAAGGAAGGGGAAATGTTTCTTTTGTGGAAAGAAGGGTCATTGGAAGAAATACTGCAGATCCTTGAAAGCCAATGAAGCTAGGGAAGCCCAAGAGGCCAAGAAGCCCAATGCTTCAGGTATGTTTATATGATTGAACTATATTCTCAAAACTCTGAACCTTCTACTTGGGTGCTTGACACACCGGTTGTGGGACTCACTTGTGTAACAATGCAGGGCTTGAGAAACAGTAGGAGACTCCGTCATGGGGAGGTTGACTTACGCATGGGTAATGGAGCAAAACTGGTTGCATTGTGCGTGGAGACTTATTCATTAGTTTTGCTGAATGGTTTAATTTTAGACTTAGAAGATTGTGTTTATGTACCTTCTCTAGTAAAGAACATCATTTCAATTTCTTATTTATGTAATAAAGGCTTTTAATGCCTAATAAGTTGTAATGAATGTTCTATTTATTTCAATGAAATAAAATATGGAGATGGTATTTTGAATAATGGTATATATGTCTTACAAACTAACAAAGAATGTTCAACCTCTAATATATACAACATTAACTCGAATAATCTCAATGAATCACTTCTATGGCATAGTCGCTTAGGTCATATCAATGAAACAAGATTAACTAAGCTACATAAGGATGGGTATTTCAGACCCTTCAAATATGAACCTTATGGAACTTGTGAGTCTTGGTTACTTGGTAAAATGACCAAATTACCCTTCAAAGGTAAAAGACAACATGCAGCAGAGACATTAGAACTCATACACTCTGATGTATGCGGACCAATGTCAGTCACCGCTAGAGGTGAATTCTCCTACTTCATTACCTTGATCACTCGCGATATGAGTATGTGTACCTTATGCGGTACAAATCTGAAGCCTTTGAGAAATTCAAAGACTTCAAAGCTGAAGTAGAAAACCAGCTTAATAAAAGTATTAAGTCATTGAGGTCTGACCGAGGTGGTGAATACTTAAGCGACGAATTTCAAGATTACTTGAGAGAAAATGGCATTGTTTCCCAGTGGACTCCTCTGGGAACTCCACAGTATAATGGGGTCTCTGAAAGGAGAAATCAGACATTATTAGATATGGTCCGATCAATGATGCCAGACACGGATCTACCTCTTTCATTTTGGGGTCTTGCTTTAGAAACTGCAACACTACTACTAAACCAAGTTCCTTCCAAGACTGTTAGTCAAACACCATATGAGTTATGGTCTGGGAAACGTCATAGTCTTAGTTATCTAAGAGTTTGGGGATGTGACACATATGTTAAGCTCACACAAACTAACAAATTGGATGATATGGCAGTTAAATATAAGTTTGTAGGATATGCCTTGAACTCAAGAGCATACGTGTTCTACGTCCCAAATGAACAAAGAACATTTGTCTCATGAAATGCTAAATTTCTAGAGAATGAATTCCTTCTCAAGAAATATAGTGGGAGTAGACTTGACCTCGATGAGGTACGAGAAGAACAACTAACATAGAACTAAACCCCAGGCCCCTCAAAAGGGCAGCGAGGACGGAACAACCACAAGGTTATGAACTTAGAAGGTCTGGTAGGGAAAGATATGAGCCTGAAAGATATGGTTTCCATATTGATGAGGAACATGAAACAGGTCATTGACGATCCCACCAGTTATGACGAAGCAATGCGTGATATTGATTCAGTCAAGTGGCTTGAGTCCATGAAATCCGAAATAGACTCTATATATCATAATCAAGTCTGGGACTTGGTGGATGCACCTGAAGGGATAAAACCCATAGGCTGCAAGTGGATTTACAAGCGTAAAATTGATGCAGAAGGCAACATCCAAACCTATAAGGCTAGGTTGGTGGCGAAAGGTTATAGAAAAATCCAAGGAATTGACTATGACGAAACCTTCTCGCCTGTTGCAATGATAAAGTCCATTCGAATTTTACTGGCACTAGCTGCACACTTTGATTATGAGATTTGGCAAAAGGATGTCAAAACAGCTTTCCTTAATGGGAACCTCGTAGAGGAAGTCTATATGACACAACCTGAGGGGTTTGCATCTAAGGATGATCATAATAAAGTATGCAAGCTTAAACGATCCATTTAGGGACTCAAGCAAGCCTCCAGAAGTTGGAATATACGATTTGATGAGACAATCAAAGAATTTGACTTCATCAAAAATGTAGACGAGCCTTGTGTTTACAGGAAAAGTAGTGGGAGTGCTGTTGTATTTCTTGTATTATGTCGATGACATATTAATCATCGGGAATGATATTCCCATGATGCAAGCCATCAAGCAATAGTTATCTCAAAATTTCTCATGAAAGATTTGGGAGAAGCAGCCTACATCCTCGGCATTAAGATCTAACGTAATAGATCCAAGAAGTTGTTAGGACTTTCTCAATCTACATACATAGATAAAGTTTTGAAAAGATTCAAAATGGAAGATTCCAACAGAGGTAATTTACCTACTTGTCATGGAATCAAATTATCTAAGGAGCAATGTCCACATACTTCTTCAGATAGAGAGCGTATGAGTATGATCCCTTATGCTTCAGCAATATGATCGATCATGTACGCCATGCTATGTACAATACCTGATGTCTCTTATGCTCTTAGCATAACGAGCAGGTATCAGGCAAATCCTGATGAGCAACACTGGGCAGCTGTCAAAACAATCCTCAGGTATCTGAGAAGAACTAAGGATGTGTTCTGGACATACTGAGATTGTTCTGAGATGAAAGTCATTGGTTACTGTGATGCGAGCTTTCAGACCGATAGGGATGACAGCAGATCACAAACAAGATATCTGTTTACTTTGAATGGCGGAGCTGTCAGTTGGAAAAGCTCAAAGCAGCCAACTATAGCGGACTCCACCACTGATGCCGAGTATATTGCAGCATCTGAGGCAGCTAAAGAAACAATCTGGATAAAGAAGTTCATTACAGAGTTGGAAGTACTTCCCGCGATAAAGAATGGCGTCACGATGCATTGTGACAACACGGGCGCCATTACTCAATCAAAGAACCAAGGTCCCACCCACCAAAATCCAAGCATGTACTCAGGCGATTTCATCTCATCAAGGAGATTGTTGAGAGAAAAGAAGTTATTATAGAGAAAATACCCACAGAAGATAATCTTGCAGATTCTCTGACTAAATGGCTGACTCAACAAAAGCATGACAGGCACACCCCGGAGTATGGTGTCCAGATTCATACTAGTTGGTTATAGTGCAAGTGAGAGATTGTAAGGGATATGCTATATATACATGTATTTGTAATATTTTTCATTAATTAATAAAATGGCAATCTTTTTTATTTGTTCTTACATAAATTATATGAATCATCAAACACTGTAATAAAACTCTTGGAGTAATATGGATGGCTTCCACACCTTATGAGAATCATTACTCTCAAACGTTCCTAGTCATAGTTTGTGTGAATAATCTGGGCATTCACAAAGCGGAGAGACTAGCATGATGATATGATCCGCGCTTAAGTGGGGTAGCCAATCTCATAAGCTACTAGCGGAGATCCGTCCGATTGGTGTATCACATGGATGCATGAGTTGCTCGTGTCCATCGAACTGACCGCTGAAAGTTTTCACATGGAGTGTTTATGCCATGTGTCTGTGAGAACTTTCATGTATCGATTGTATGACTAGTCCTTAGACTTGAGGTCTTTACAATCTTATGTGTGGATCAAATAACTTTGACATTCTCCTTCCCCGGTTCAAAAGATTCGGTCATAAGGGTATGATTGGGTCATTTGTTGAAACACATGAAGTTTGTAAAGATACAACAGAGAATCGCCACTCTCTCGGATAATATTTTCTTATAAGAGTAGTATTCCAGTTTGCGGGTTGATATATGTGATCAGTGCTTGAGACTGTGGTCGTAGCGGAAGAATCATGTGAGATTCTTGGGTTAGCACGATTCATGACACTATCAACATCATACCTTTGACCATATGGGTAGACACTTTTCGTACCCTAGGTCAAAAGGTGGGGATACAGTGAGGCGAGAGACCGTATCATATGTAAATCGCATACAGAATGGGTATATATCTTTCCTTCTCATTTGAGGGCCTTGGCATGTTTCTAGATGTCAACATTGGTCATTGAAATCGAACGACCATCTAATCGGAGGATAATTTATGTTCGATTAAATTATCATGATTCATTTCATGTCCAACTTGAGGGGAACCCAAAAGGTCACACAACAAAGTCGAAATCAATGGTTAACAGTGCACATTACAAATTTAACATCATATTGCTTGCTGTAGGAATTGTTCATAAATGGTTCAATGTGTCTAATTATTGAACAGATCATTTATGAGGTTCCATAGTGGCTTAAGGATTGGTGAATGACGATTGGGGCACTTTGGGAATTGGAATAAATAAATAAATAAAGGAAAAGCGCAGATGGCGCTTCATTTTTTTATGTTTTTTATTTGTTATTTGTTTTGAATTCCAAATCGGCCCAAACTCTTATTAGGGTTTTATAATCTCATTAAACCACTAAATTAATATCCAATGGCTAGATTAAATTAGCATTTATCCCACATCGGTTTCTTAATTAATTTTATTATCTTTGGAGCACCTATATAAACCCAAAGAATTCTCTTACAAATTTCTTACACCAAACTTTCATATCTTGGGTTTATATAAGTGAGCATCTCTAAAGTTTAAGATTAAGCCACTGATTTTGAGGATCCTTAAGTCTAATTGACTAGAGGAACCTCGAGTTAAAAGTTTTGAGGTATTTGTCTAGCTAGCACCAAGGGCAAAATACCTGTGCACTCAAGGCGTAGTCTTGCCGTTGAGTTTTGGCTTTGGTGTGTGCACCTTTGGAGGCCACACACTTGGGTGGCTCTTGGAACGTGGAAGAGCTTGCTGAGTTCGAGAAAAGCTTGTAGATTGGAGGGAGGACTGGAGGAGTCTTCGGTTCATGTAAGTCTTTTTCTTTCTTTATTTTTAATTAGAGTTCTTATGATAGTTAGCATGTTTAAGTTTATGTTCTTTGAATGTTTTACGAGTTTTTATGCTTAGGATATATAGTAACATGCCTAGGCTTGTAGAATAATCAAAACAAATGGGTCTTGGGCAAAGGGATAGCGGCATCATAATTTTTAATTTTCCGCTGCGCACTCGCGGCCGCTTCCCAACAAAGTTGGCAAAAAGTAAATGGTTTTTTAAAAAAACCATTTTCCTTTAACCAACATGGTTTTTGAAACCATATATAACACACACTTATTTTGGAAACCTTAACTATTCACTTTCTCCCATTTTTCTCTCAAAATGCTGATTACTTCTCTTTGGAAGAGGAAGAATTTTTCTTTCATTTTGTTTCAATTTGCTAGCACTTTGGGAGTCCAATAAGGTGATAGGGAAACTCACCCGAGAGTTTAGAACACGATTTCAAGCTTGGAGCTTCTACACGTCAAAGGAATTTATGAAATCCTAAAACCCATCCAGGTAAGTTTTTTCCGCAACTTTCTTTGATTAATTCACACATGAATCACGCTTAGAGATCTTTGGCATGTCTAGGACACTAACAATGAAAACTATGTTAAATTAGTTTAACTTTATGTTTTCTAGAATTATTTGATTCTGAGATAATCAAGTTAGTAATTATTATAAGATAATTACTACAACATAATTGAAGGTAATTTAATCATTATTAAGATAGTGATTTTTATTTACCTTGGAGACAAAGACATATGGCTTACCATGCTCTCCAACTTATTATGTCTATTAGGTGGAATGTATACACCTAATAGTTTTGTAATTAGCTAATCCATTTTTATGCTTTGGTATGGCCTCCACATTTATGTGTTTTCCATTGAAAGAAAGCATTAGATGCTTAATGACAAAGTCCTTGTCTTTAGCTTATCATTTCTTATGCTTTGGTATGACATTCACATTTTTGTTTTGGCCATTGCAAGAAAGCATTAGATGCTTAGTGACAAGGTTAGTTGGCTTGTGTAAGAGAATATAATCTCTATCATTTCTCTCACTTTGAAGGTTAACATTTTGCATTCATTTACACAAGTGCAAATGAGAGAAAATAGAGAGAGTTCAAACATACATAAGTGTTGTGAGAGTGTTTGAATTTCTAAAAAGCCAAACACCATTGTGACATCTTAATTCTCTAAATTGTTTAGAGGTTTGATCTTTATGAGTGAAGCCCACACTTCGGTTTGTTGGTTTCGAGTCATAGTTCGGAAGATCGAGTGGTTGATCCAAGTGTTGGACATCAAATGATTGATTTCGGCTACTACAATAATAGGAGAAGGCAAAGAAAATTTTAAAGATCCATACCAAACCCGGTGCCACCACAAGAAACTTTCACCGCGCTAAGGAAAGTCGTTTCCTACATATTTTCCACCAGTACTGTTGTAGTCTCTGTACTTTCTTTTGAAGTGCTATCATTTCCTTCTTTCTGCAGTTGTTCTTCTGCAAATATCACATCTCTGCTGATGATGATCTTGTGGGTAGTGGGATCCCACAAGCGATACCCCTTTACTCCATCAGCATAACCCAAGAAAATACATTTTCTAGATTTTGGATCTAGCTTTGTTCTTTCTTGAGCGTTGTACATCACGTACACAGGACAACAAAAAATGTGAAGAGATGAGTAATCAGTTGGTTTTCCGCTCCATATCTCCATCGGTGTCTTCAAATCATTAGCAGTTGATGGAGATCTATTGACAACATAACATGTTGTATGAACTGCTTCTGCCCAAAAATACTTTGGTAGACTAGTTGTTCTGAGCATATCTCTTACTCTTTCCAGTATTGTTCTATTCATCCTTTCTGCCACCCCATTTTATTGAGGAGTGTAAGGTGTAGTAGTCTGCCTTTTGATGCCTTCTTGCTGACAATATGCATCAAAATCCTTGCTGCAATATTCTCCTCCATTATCTGTCCTTAAACACTTGATTTTCCTTCCAGTTTCAACTTCAATTTGTGCTTTGAAATTTCTGAAAACTGGCATCACATCTGACTTGTTCTTGATCGAGTACACCCAACATCTTCTAGAAAAGTCATCAATAAATGATACAAAATATTTTGCTTTCCTCGGAGATTGAACCGGTGCTTCCCAAATATCAGAGTGAATCAACTCTAAAATGGTTTTACTCCGAGCACTTGACTTGCTGAATTTTAATCTGTTTTACTTACTTGTAACACAATGCTCACAAAATGGTAGACTAACTGCTTTCAAGCCTGTGAGTAGCTTTTGATTGACGAGAATCTTCATTCCCTATTCTGACATGTGGCACAGTTTCCGGTGCCATAACATAAAAGCTTCCTCTCCAGAATCTAATGATGCCACTGATGCAGTTGCTTCCTGAATCGAGTCTCCCAAGAGCATATACAAGGTTGCTGAGATCTTTTCAGCTTTCAAGACAGTAAGTGCTCCTTTCACCATTTTTAATACCTCATTTTCAACAACGGTCTTGTATGCAAGGTCATCTAATTGTCCAACTGATAGAAGATTTTTCTTCATTCCCACAACATGTCGAACATCTTGTACAGTGCGAATAGTACCATTGTACATCTTTATTTTGATAGCTCAAATCCCAACAATTTTCAAGGTATGATCATTGCCTATAAAAATTGATCCTCCAGAGACAGGTTCATAATGACACAACCATTCTCTCATAGAGGTCATGTGCCATGTTTCTGTAGAATCAACCAGCTATGCATCACTTGGCTATTTTCTGCTATCATTGGACACCATTACTACTTCACTGTAAAGTGCGCCACCTTCTTCAGAAGTACTTGCAACACATCCATGAGATTTTGTTGCAACATGAGCTTTTTCTTCACCATTCTTCATATTCCAACAATCTTTCTTGATGTTCCCTTTCTTGCCACAGTTGTAACATTTAACATTCTTCTTACTTCTTGATTTCGATATGTCATGATTTTGACTCCCACTCGAGCCACGTTATGTTGATATTCTTCTTGTCATCGCCAATGCTTCCACTTGTTGCGAACTGGATGATTCGTCTTCCTTATTTTTGTGCATAGACTCTTCTTCCAAAGCAGCAGCTGCAACTTCGTCAAAGACTAGATTATCAGTGACAACATTACTTGTCAAGTTGATGATAAGTTGATCATACGAATCAGGCAGACTTTGAAGTAGAATCTATGCATGTTCATTTGTTGATATATTATAATCCAACACAGTGAGTTGGGAAAATAGTGTATTCAAGTTGTTAATGTGATATGTCATGGATGTGGACTCATCCATTCGAAGAGTGTAAAGTCTCATTTTCAAGAAGATCTTGTCGTGTAGTGACTTGACCTCGTACAATTTGGAAATTACATCACAAATCTATTTTGCAGTCCTCTTCTCGGCAACACTGGATAACACAAAATCTGCTAAGGCTAGATGCAAGTTGCCTATAGTGTTGTCATCCATATCCTTACATTTTTCATCAGTCATTCCATCTGGTCTCTCTCCAATTACCGCCAAACAATTGTATTTTCTCAAGATTGCTTTTATTTTAAGTTTCCATAGGGAAAATTTACTCTCGTTGAACTTCTCAATTTCGAACTTTCCTGCCATGTTTCTGATGACGATCAACTTCTCACTTGAACCGGCTTTTTACTATTTCATCGTGAATAGTATTGTATACGTGAATAGTATTGTATCCTTGGATAGTATCCTATACGTGAATAATATTATATACGTGAATAGTACCATAAATGTGAATAGTAATATATCATATATGTGAATAGTCTTTGTGAATAGTAACCCTGAACCTGAAGCACTGATACCACTGTTAGGGGATCGTGGGCTGAAGTTGGCACGCAAGTAAAGTGAAATTGAGAATAATTGTTTGTTCAGGAGGCTTTGCCTACCATATAACAAATAATTATGAGGCTTAGCCTACCATATAACAATACAATAATAATTAGAAGGTTTCGCCTACCATAAATATTATCATCAAAATAAAGCAATGAGACACAGATTTAACGTGGTAAAACCCTCAATGTGAGGGAAACATCTACGGGCAAAAGTAAAAGGATTTTACTATGGTGGAAATAATTTTACAACCTCTCTCTAAACATAAGGAGTGAACAATCTCAATTCTCACACTCTCTTAGAATATGAGAATGACAATTCTCTCACAAACTCTTAATAAAGAAACTATATTTTCTCTCTTAGAATACAAAGGATTTGGTTGAGAATGAGATGATAAAAATAATGAAATGAAACCTCTATTTATAGGCATGAAATTCACTATACAAATAGTTAATTCTAATTTTTTTTTTCTTTTTAAGCATGTGGGACACACCCATATTTTTAATTATTTTCTTTTAATCATTGCATCGAAAGGTTCAATGATTCTCACAAACCAACATATCAAACCCTAAATGAAATGAAAAAACTAAAATGCCCTCTTATTTTTATACTTCTAACATTTAGGTCCTAACAGTTGATTTCAAGGAAGTCTTAGGATTTGGTTTTTTCTAAAAGTGAATTCAGTTTCAACATTGACAAAACACATGTTCAAAAGTAATCAAATTTAGGTTCAAATTTTGGCAATTTCTGGGTAAATTGAAGGGTCTTTGTCATTAGGGGTGGCAAAACGAATCAACGAATCGAATTTGTATCGAATCCTAAACGAATCGAATCGAAATGTGATGGATTCGTATTCGATTCATTTATTAAACGAATCCTAATATCATGATTCGTATTCGATTCGTTTATTAAACGAATCGAATACGAATATTCATTTAGTCATGATATTATTTAATATCATAATTTACCATAATTGATTTACATTAATTCTTTATAAATATATACATATAAAATATGTAATTAATAAATTTATTAAAAATACCTCACCAAATATCGAAAATATTATTTTTTATACGGTAATTAGTCATAATTTCTCGAATCTTAATTGAAAAATAATAATAACTAGTAAAAGAAAATAATAAAACGAATCTTAAACGAATCCATGAGCTTAAATTCGTATTCGATTCGTTTAATAAACGAATCGAATCGAATTGACCCATTTATTAAACGAATCCATTTTTTCAAACCCGTATTCGCTTTAAAGCGAATCGAATCGAACAAATAAACGAATCCTAACCCAAATTGTCACCCCTATTTGTCATACTACTTGTTTGACTTCACATTTTTCGTAAAGAAATATTGAATTAATTAGGTCATTTACATGTTGTCCTATTGTAGATGCTAGATTTTGCTTTCAATACTTGGATTGGTTAACTGAGTTACTAAATCCAAGTCATATGTAGCAGTAGCACTTTAAGATCGTATGTTTACTTGAAACGAAGATATAAAGTCAAATACGTGTACTTGGTATGAGCTCTCAATAGTTGTTGATTTCCACAATTAATTGCAAGTCCATAATTTTAATAGGACATTTATCCTCACCTTCTACTTTTCAAGTATATACTATATACTATATAGTGTCCTGGGTGAAAGAGAACTGGCACTGGCCTTCATTCTGTGGAGTTTGAGAAAATTAAGGCATTATTCGGTATCATTTTTTATTTTCGTTTTTTATTTTTTGAATTCATAAAATATAAAATATGCATTCGGTAATAAATTTGGAAAAATATTTTTGAAAATGCAAAATCCATTCTCTATTTTTAACAAAATAACAACTTTTCAATGTTTTTTCTACAATTAATGCTTCAACTTTAATAATAATACTGTTATTATTTTAAAATAATTAATTATTTAATTATTTTAATAAAAAATAATTATTAATATAATAATTATCATAATTGCAATGTATATCTAATATTAAATAATAATAATTAATAATAAACAAAATAATAATAGCAATAATAATAATATAATAATTATAATAATAATGAATTATTATATAATTAAAAAATAGTAATTTTATAATAATAATTACTATTATTATTTAATGCCACTAATAAAAATAATAATCATTATTAATATTTTTAAATAATAATTACTATTATTATTATTTTATTATTATATAATGATGTCATAGTACCAATAAAATGAATAATTATAAAATAGTAATTTGATAATAAATTATTATTAATTAAATATAAAATTATATAGTTTATAAATTTATTATAAAATGATATATCTACCAAACAAGTTTTATTTTATCAATTTTCAAGATTATTGTTTTGAAAACAATACCAAACACATTTTTGAATTTTGAAAATAAATTTCAAAATAACATTTTTCACCAATTGTAAAACAATACTGAACGGGCCCTAAACATTTTTCATTATACCTTATTGCCTATTGTTGGTATGTAAATGGTACGAGTAAATCAGATGACTTGTGGTTCAACTAATATAGGTGCTTGTTTCAAGCATTAATTTGACACATAGGCATTGTTGTCTCAAATGTACTGATTGAAGGCAATTGAATAATTATTTATGTTCTTTAGTAGTCTGTTGGGAAGTAGAAATCATTCCTAGTAGTGACGGTGCATCTTTCTGAAATTACCTACAAGTAATAGTGACAAGAAATCTCTATACCCAAGAGGGGGTGAATTGGGTTATCGCTATAAATGCGGAATTATAAAATCTTTGCCGATTTTAAGCTCTTATTACCAAGTGGGAGTTTTAGGCAATTTTCTCTATTCCAATTAATAGCCTATATGCAAGTTTCTAATCAATATTATAAATGTAATCAAACTTGCAAATAAGTAAAAGTTAAGGGAAAGAGAAATACGACACCACGATTTATAGTGGTTCGGCCAAACGTGCCTACGTCCACTCCCCCAAGCCTCGCTTGAAGATTTCCACTAGAATCGAGTTTTCCGTGGTTCACTCGTAACCAAGAGTTTTCCGCCAAGGCGCACTCCAAACCTTTTACAAGATTTACGTAGGTGCACTCACAACCTTTACAAATTACCCAAACTATGGGATTTCACAAATCACAAGTGTTTTTGATAAAGAAGAATTAAAACACACTTGGACACTCACAAATAATAAGAAGATTGTGTGAGAGCAAACCCAAGTGTTTCTAAGCTCACTAAATGTATGGAAGGTGTGTGTGTGAGCTTGGATGAGTGTTTATGAATATGAAGGTGTATGACACTCTTTGTTTGCCTTAGAGAATGTGTATGAAGGTTTTCTAGATCTCTGACTTGAGGCAAAAGAGTTGGGGTTCTATTTATAATAAAATGCAAAGTTTTCCCCAACTTACAGCGAGACCGGCGAGCAAACCGGCGAGGAGACCGGCATGCCGGTCTAGGGTTTCAATATCTCCCAACGGCTATATAACGTTCGAAAAACTAGCCGTTAGACCGGCGAGCAAACCGGTATGGAAACCGGCGAGGAGCTCCCTGGTTCCAGAGAGCATGTTTTTCTCAGCCAAAACCGGCATGAAGACCGGCGAGAAAACCGGCATGGAGCTCCTGGTTTCAGCTCCCTGGTTTCAGTTCTGATGACCAGTCAAGACTGACGACACTTGGTATTTTGGCCATAACTCTCTCTAGAAAATTCCAAATCATGATCCGTAAATTTCTAAATAAACTAGACACATAGATCTAGCTACTGTAAAAAGTTCAGCTCCAAAAACATTAAGATGAATTTTATGGCATTTGTCTAATGTGACATGTATGCAGAAAACGCACATCTGAACATGTTGTAGTAAAATGGATCTATAAAAAGTTCTATACATCGGAATTGTGTTCCGTTTGAACCGTAGCAAACAAGATACACATATCTATCTAACGGTATATCATTTGAAGTTTAATTCAACCATTTTCTAGTTTTTAGAAGATCATTTACCGATGTACTTGTGCATGAAGTTCATTTTGGTGCAAATAAAATGCAAATGATTTTTTTAGCATTCTAAGCCATTTTAAATGCAAGTGATGCAAAATGTATGATTCCTAAGAGCTTTAGATCACTTGAGTAAACTCACTTACAATAAAATTTAGCTCTTAATCATTATCTTCGATTTGCCGCTAGTCTTCATATTCTCGCTCTTCACCCCATATGCTTCGACACTTTTTGTAATGCTTCGTGTTTGTACGTCGAAGTCTTCATTCACGTTGACGTCATCAAAATCCTTTTATGCGATCAAGTCGCCAACAATCTCCCCCTTTTTGATGATGGCAACCCCTTAAAACTTGTTGATACTTGTGAGCTTCTTGGAGTCCAAATTTGACCATTTTGCTCCCCATCAACATAAGCTCCCCCTCAATGTGTGATTGTCTTGAATATAGCTCTATAACAACTTGACAAACACATTAGTACATTTACTCCCCCTTAAACCAAGGGTGAGGGTAAAACAAGTTTTAATCTCATTTCTAATGATTTCTCCCCCTTTGACATTATCAAAAAGTGGAGAAGCAAAATTAAGTTCGAAAATGAGATACCAATAGATAGATGTGTGCGAAAATGATAACAAATGTAAAAGATTTGCACATTTGGCATTTCCCCCTTTTTGCCATAAAAATCAAAATTCATGCATAAAATAGCATTTTTCAAAAGATAAATACTCATGAATACCATTTAAAATCTAAGATCATCTTAAGCATGATTTCTCACCAATTTGATACCAATTAAAAATATATCAATACATTCCATGATACCAATTAAATAATTATCAAAGTCCATGCATTTCATGATGCCGATTATATTCATATAAGATTATGCCAATTTACATGCATTTCATTTTCAACCAATTAGTTCATATGGCAAGACATATTCAATCAAGTGATCACATATATTGCATTTAACTCAATAAATTTCATGTGAAACCAATTGAAATAAGGAAGGGGTTTAAGTATATTATTAAGGCATTTAATGATATCAAATTAACAATTGATACCAATAGAAAGTTAAATACATTGCCTAATCACTTTGTATGCTTCAAAAATATTTTTACCAATATGAAATATGCATACATATGTAAATTAGAGGAAACGGTACCAATGTTTCCGTGGATACGGATTTAAACTTTACCGTTGCGATTCCTCATTTCCTTGAGCCTTTGGGATCAATTTTTCAATTCTCTTTAAAGATCCATTCCCAAAGCTCCCCCTACAAATTTATCAATTACACTTTGGTACCCAAACTTTCTTGGGTCCATTGGGGTTAGTTTTGATTCCTTGAGGAATCCATGCATTCTTCATCACATTCATATACATGCATTCAAAAATTTTATGTCCTTTTTTGTTACAAGCATGGCATGTGACATTTTCATCTATTTCATTCTTAGCATGAGAATATGATGCCTTAACAAAGTAATTCTTCAAAAATTTTCTTTTAATATAAGGCCTATATCCTAATCCTTCTCTTTTAAATGCACATTTTTGGGATCCAATAAGCATATTAAAGTTTTTATGTCCCAATGTGAATTTGCTAAGTATGTTTTGCAAATCTACAATCTTAGTATTTAATAAAACATTTTCATTCAATATAGATTCGCAATCGCATGTCTTAGAGTTAGATGGCATATTTAATATGGCATTTTCAAGTTCTAGCTTTTTAATCTTTAAACATGCATTTTCATCATTTAAGCATGCAATTTCTTTTTCATGTTTAGCATTTAAGCATATAATCTCATTATCTAAAACATGAATTTTATCCATACTAGTTGCATGTTCAATTTTAAGTGTAGCTGTAGGCATTGCATTTTCGCATATGAAACCCGATGACGAGCCTTATTTGGAGGCACTACCTTTTGAGTCACGAAAGCCGCGGGAAACGGATATCGGAAGGGGAAATTCAGAATAAACAAGCTCACTGTCTTCGTTAGTGCTGCGTTCGCTACTTCGTTCGAACGGAAAACAGATTACGGGTGTTCGTGTCGCGTTCGAGGACGCGTTCGAACGGTGTCGGTAATTCTGGTTTTGCTGCTAGCCTCACACCCAGCCCATTTAGCTCACCAAAGCCATTGTCTCCTTGACACACATAAAATCACTCCCAAAACAGTCCCTAAAATCCCTTAAAACAGTAACATAAAAGACACTTACAACCCTTGAAATAACCACACAAACCACACCAAAAAGAAACACAGAAAAGTCCACCAAGAACACCAAAACAGTCCACAAACAGTAAGCAGAGGAAACGGCAGCAAAACCACAAGGAAACAGCAGCAAAACGGAGTCGGAACAGTAGCTTGAGTGGCCGAACAATGAACGAGGACAGTGAACCAGTGAACCGGGAGAGTTGCGGAGCATCCACCCTTCCGACGATCGTGTACCGTACATCCGAGAGATGATTTAAAAGGTTAGACCTGAGGGTACCTTTTCATTAGTTTATATTCGTTTTTATTATTATTATTATTATTGAATTCTATTCGCATGAGAGTCGTTTATGGAAGCATGTTGTGGCTTGAATGAAATGGAAGAGTGTCGTCTCTTGTGGTATATAGGATGGAAACCCAGACGTAAATTCTGTAGCCGAATCCGAATGGACGGTAGTGCGGTCTGTACATGGGACACAACTCCACATACCACTTGAGTAAACGGCACCTTCACTTGTGTGGCGTTGCTTTGGTTTATTTATTTCTTGTCATTTAAATCCGGTATGTTGCTTATTCCTGTATGATATGATCGAGTGCATGGGCTTAGTAAGTGCGATGAAAGGTTCCCTAATTGGAGGGGTTAAAATCCTTCACCACGACGCTTTGCCGCACCGATTGATGTGTGTTCGGTTGAACGCGAGATACGTTCAATCGAGCATACCTAGTTTGATATGATTGTCTTTATTTTCGCATGCATGATTCAACCGAGCGCATGGGTTTAGTAAGTGCGATGTGAGATCCCCTATGGGGAGGGGCTAAAGCCCTTTACCACGATGCTTTGCCGCGCCGGTTGATGTGTGTTCGGTTGGATGCAAGACACGTTCAATCGGACATACTTAGAATAGTATGATTGTCTTTATGTTTGTATGCATGATGTGATGTGACGCGCATGGGCTTAGTATGTTGGTCTAAAGGTCCTCTCTTTGAGAGATCAAGAGCCCTCAAAAGGCCACCTTTACGGCAGTACTTCGCCGCGCCCCTTTATTTTGTTGTTTATGTATTGCGTCTCATTTCATGCATCAGGTCTGTTCCCGTTCGAACGCGTTTACGAACGCAACTCGAACGCGCATACATTTTTGCCTTATCATGCATCAGGTCTCATTTACGTTCGAACGCGTTCACTAACGCCATACGAACGTGAGCATTCTGTTTCATTTCCGTTCGAACGCGTTATCAAACGCCATACGAACGCGAGCATTCTGTTTCATTTCCGTTCGAACGCGTTATCAAACGCCATACGAACGCGAACCTTCTGTTTCATTTCCGTTCGAACGCGTTTGCGAATGCTACACGAACGCGCACACACTGAACTGAGTCTGTCTTATCATATTCATACATAATTGCCTCTTGGTTGATCTTTCTTGTGTTATATAGCCAACTGTATTATTTGTATTCAAGCATGATTAGGCTGTTAGCATGTTATTTGGTTAATAGGTTCATGAGATAGTACTCAAGCATGATTATGTTGTTCTTAGTTTTCCATATCATAGGATTGAAATATGTTCATGAGATTGCCATATTATGTTGCATGTTGTGATGAACTTGTTGATGTATGCATATGAATTTAGAAGCATGATATCTTTGGAAATAAATGTTATTTAAGCCTGGTTAAATTATCACATAAATCCTTTTATTACAAGTGACATAAGTAAGGGACCATTCCGAACCCAACGGTTTGAGGTCTTCCCTTGCGAGGGGTGAGTGCGGCCTTAAATCTCATTTTCCCGGTTCACACCAGGTGGCGACTCCATTACTCTCCGGTTTAGTCCCCCGTGGCTACTCCGTACTCCCAACTAGGCCGCGAGCCTAGGACAGAAAAGCGTCGCCCAGGTTTCCTGTGTTCCCACAGTCTGGCGACTCCACTGGGGATAGAGAATTGGCCCCGAAATATTGACTTGTGATGTTTGGATTTATGTTTTAATTGACCGTGTCTATAGTGGATAAAGTAAGGGTTTAATCAAAGGCATTTTAAGGTTAGGTAGTGGTTTGGTGTCTTCCTTCACTCACTACCTTTCTAGAAGGAAAAGCTGTGAAGGCACCTAGATAGCCATCTACTTGTAGCCTATTGTGATGGACTAATTTGGAGGACTCGTTGTTTATTCCTGACAACAAGCGATAAGAGCCTAAGAGGCTTGGGTATTTAAGTGAGCCTCGCTCCACCTTCCCTCTGGGGGATCTACAACGGGAAATCCATTTGACAGTCCGTCACACACCATAGCTCATTGGCACGTACCTTAGTGTATAAAAAAGGGTGCGTTCACTTGGTTGCTCGAACCTTTGAGTGGGGAGACCTAGTTGTGGGCCATCCTTCGCCGGTGAGAGCCTTTGTCTATACTCTTACTAACCCACCTATAGACCGGGTTGGCTAAAGTAACAATTATTTCCTTGAGAATGTGCTTATGGACCATCCTTATTTGGATGCAGTTGGACTATTGTCAGAAATGCGGGCTTGCTGGGCCATTTAAACTGGGGCAAGTTCGTACTGTATGACTATTAGGCCCAAGGCTTCTGAAATGTTGATGGGCCACTTTGTAAAAAAATATTATGTGATGTTTGCATTATCTCCCTTCTATGCTTATGTTTGGGAACATCATCGTTTGGATCCATTTGGACCATTTGTCATGGGATATGGGCTTGTTGGGCCATTTAAACTGGGACAAGAACGTGTTTCATGGCTATTGGGCTAAAGGCTTCAAAGTGATTGATGGGCCGCCTTGTGCTTGTTTTCGGAATATTATCATTTGAATTTAGTTGGGCTCTTTGCCATAAGACATGAACTCGTTGGACCATTTAAACTGGGACGGATTCACCCTTATGACAGTTATCCCAAAAGCTTCTAAAATGATAATAGGCCGATTTGTTTGAGAATTTTATTTAGTATGTTATATGTTACATGCATCTCATGCACCTCATGCATACATATATCATGTTAACACCGTCTATGTCTCAAAAAGACAACATAGATACCGTTTGGGTTAGAGAAGGGACAAGGCTCACCAAAAGAACAAGTATGAGTGAATCCGATAATGAGGTGTCCCGTATGGATCAGTTAGAGAATGGTCTCGCCAAGATCACTGAACAGTTGCAAGCCTTGACTACTGCCATGACAAATATGGCTGTGCCCCGTGCCGGGGGAGATTCTGAGAATGTAAGGCGTGAGGAGCCTCCGAATGGGTTAGGGGATGATGTCCCCACTTTTGATGATGACATGGCAGAATATGCAACAGGCAGAGTGATTGGGTCTCAGGCAGAGATACAGAAACTCAGGGATCAGATTGAATCCGTTACCCGCAAGATGAGGGGTAAGAATGAAGAATTGCTAGATTATGAGACAATGAAGTTTGAGGAGCAGTTGCCAGCGCAGTTTAAGATGCCGGATTTGGCTAAGTTCAATGGGAATGGAGATCCGAGGGTGCATCTCCGTCAGTATGTGTCTGTTATGAGTTCAGTTGGCCTGTCTCAGCGCCAAGTACAAAAGATGTTCGGGATGTCACTCGAGGGGGCACCCGTAGTATGGTACCATAACCTAGACAAGCAGTTAAAGAAGATTGGAAGGAATTGGCAGATGCATTTCTAAAACAGTATGTTACGGACTTGGAGATTGATTTGTCACTCCGAGATTTGGAGAACACTAAGCAGAAGCCGGAGGAGAGCTTCAAAGAGTATGTAGACCGCTGGAGAAGTCAACTTTTGAAAATGCAGACTCGGCCCTCAGAAAAGGACCAGATCAAAATGATCATCAAGGGCACCAAGCCCTCTATTTATGGCAAACTGGGGAGAATGACTTCGATGATTGCTGATTTTCGACAGCTGAGGGAGACAATTATGGATATTGAGGAGGAGGAAGCCGAGAACAGAAAGTTTTATGGACAGAACAGAAGGAATACTGGGGGACATTCAGGGACTATGCCTGCTACTGCAGAAGTCACTACCATTAAGAACAGACGATTTTCTAACCTTGGTAAGCCTCTTTCAAAGGCCCTCGAAAAGCTGAAGGCGCATGGACTCTTAAAACCTTTGGAACCTAGGCCCATTCCAAATCCTGTGCCACCTCACATGAACTTAAACTTATACTGTCACTTCCACCAAGAAAAAGGCCATGACACCGACAACTGCGCCCGCCTCAGACATGAAATCCAAAACCTCATCGATGCCCATACAATACCCGACCCAGAGAAAGAACAACCCAACGCACACAGAAATCCCCTGCCCAACTACATGATCAACTCTGGCCTACCCGAAACCCTTGTCCTCCAAACTCTCAACCACTCAGCTTCGTAGGAATAAGGTATAACAATGGCGAAGAACCATGGGCTAAAGAAGAAGGCACTGTTGTTTCTCCTAGTTTATCTTGCACTTTTAATAAAGACATTGATTTTGTTCGAACGTTTCCTCAACAACAATAAAGGCGATCATTTCATTTATCTGCCTAAGACTATTACTTTCAAACTTGCAACATGAGTGTGTTCAATCTTGGTAATGTGATACTCAGAACGTAGGGAATCCTCAAAAGAAGCAAGCAGAAAAGATAAGTTAGCCATTCAGAAATTGGGAAATGGAGACAGTGTGACTGTTAGACTTGGAAAGAAACGGGTTCCTGGAACAAATCAGTGAAGACAGGTGGAAATGGTACTTTCCCCAAGAGAAGAATAGTCATCAATGGAATTGACAGAAGACCTAACCCAACGGGATAGGAAACTCATTCACGCATGCATGCATACACGTAACATATTTTGCA
This sequence comes from Zanthoxylum bungeanum, assembly GCA_019454045.1. Lineage (NCBI taxonomy): Eukaryota > Viridiplantae > Streptophyta > Magnoliopsida > Sapindales > Rutaceae > Zanthoxylum > Zanthoxylum bungeanum. Next base: position 101,951 of record SKCR01033419.1, on the reverse strand, counting down.
TTCCTTTTTGTGTTTTGTGTTTGTTTTGTGTTCACAGGTTTTAGAGAGAGAAAGCGTAAAATGCAAGCCAACCAGAAGCAGTAACAGTACAATAGCAGAGTTTCGGGACTGAATCCCAAGGGAATGAATCATAGGGCCGAGGCCCACGTCGTCTGAATTTGGAATGAATCCAGGGAGTGAATCCCAGGGTCGAGGCCCACATTCAGTATCAGTCTGGGGGCGAGGCCCATATCAGCAATATCAGTCTGGGGGCGAGGCCCACATCAGCATCAATCTGGGGGGCGAGGCCCATGTCAGTAGCAGTTGGGGCCGAGGCCCACTTCAGCAATCAGTTTTGGAATGAATCCCAGGGCCGAGGCCCGCATCAGCAGAATTTTGGGATGAGTCACAGGGTCGAGGCCCACATTACATCAATATCAGCATTGCCGGGTATAGCATTCTGGGGGCGAGGCCCATATTACATCAGATCAGTTCTGTCGAGAATGGCACTCCAAGAATAGAAGCACGATTCGGGAATGAACCACCTTACAGTAACGGTTCAGGAGGAAAGCCTGCATTCAGCTCAGTACGGGAATAAAGCCCACATTCAGTACAGTTCAGGAAGAAAGCCTACAAACTCGGGAATAAAGCCCACATTCAGTACAGTTCGGGGACAAAGCCCACAGTTAACACAGTTTGAGAACAGAGCTCGGGAGGAATAAAGCCTCATCTCAACAGTTCGGGAATAAAGCTCGGGAGGAATAAAGCCTCATCTCAACAGTCAGGGAACAAAGCCCAGAGGAAGAAAGCCTCATATCAGTATAAGTTTGAGAACAAAGCTCAAGGGGAAGAAAGCCTCATGTCAGTACAGTTCGGGAACAAGGCTCGGGAGGAATAAAGCCTCATCTCAACAGTTCGGGAATAAAGCTCGGGAGGAATAGAGCCTCATCTCAACAGTTCGAGATTAAAGCTCGGGAGGAATAAAGCCTCATCGCAGCAGTTCGGGAACAAAGTACAGGGGAATATAGCCTCATCTCAATACAGTTCGGGAATAAAGCCCACAGTCCAAACAATCATGGAATAAAGCCCTATCTCTACACAGTCAGCAGTTCGGGAATAAAGCTCAGAGGAATAAAGCCTCGTCTCAATACAGTACACGAAAGATACCGAAAATGGCGCTCTAAAAAATAGAGCACGGTTCGGGAATGAACTAGGGGTCGCAGCACCTCACCACCAAAATCAACTCAAAACATGGAAAGTCAAGTGGCGGCAGCCGAGCCAGGTAAGTAAAATGCATTGCATAACTTTGATAGGATCGTTCAAAGTCACACACTGCACAAGTCCCATCAAAGTGGGGGCGACTGTAGGCATTGCATTTTCGCATATGAAACCCGATGACGAGCCTCATTTGGAGGCACTACCTTTTGAGTCACGAAAGCCGCGGGAAACGGATATCGGAAGGGGAAATTCAGAATAAACAAGCTCACTGTCTTCGTTAGTGTTGCGTTCGCTACTTCGTTCGAACGGAAAACAGATTGCGGGTGTTCGTGTCGCGTTCGAGGACGCGTTCGAACGATGTCGGTAATTCTGGTTTTGCTGCTAGCCTCACACCCAGCCCATTTAGCTCACCAAAGCCATTGTCTCCTTGACACACATAAAATCACTCCCAAAACAGTCCCTAAAATCCCTTAAAACAGTAACATAAAAGGCACTTACAACCCTTGAAATAACCACACAAACCACACCAAAAAGAAACACATAACAGTCCACCAAGAACACCAAAACAGTCCACAAACAGTAAGCAGAGGAAATGGCAGCAAAACCACAAGGAAACAGCAGCAAAACAGAGTCGGAACAGTAGCTTGAGTGGCCGAACAACGAACGAGGACAGTGAACCAGTGAACGGGAGAGTTGCGGAGCATCCACCCTTCCGATGATCGTGTACCGTACATCCGAGAGATGATTTAAAAGGTTAGACCTGAGGGTACCTTTTCATTAGTTTATATTCGTTTTTTTTATTATTATTATTATTGAATTCTATTCGCATGAGAGTCGTTTATGGAAGCATGTTGTGGCTTGAATGAAATGGAAGAGTGTCGTCTCTTGTGGTATATAGGATGGAAACCCAGACGTAAATTCCGTAGCCGAATCTGAATGGACGGTAGTGCGGTCTGTACATGGGACACAACTCCACGTACCACTTGAGTAAACGGCACCTTCTTTGTGTGGCGTTGCTTTGGTTTATTTATTTCTTGTCATTTAAATCCGGTATGTTGCTTATTCTTGTATGATATGATCGAGTGCATGGGCTTAGTAAGTGCGATGAAAGGTTCCCTAATTGGAGGGGTTAAAATCCTTCACCACGACGCTTTGCCGCACCGATTGATGTGTGTTCGGTTGAACGCGAGATACGTTCAATCGAGCATACCTAGTTTGATATGATTGTCTTTATTTTCGCATGCATGATTCAACCGAGCGCATGGGTTTAGTAAGTGCGATGTGAGATCCCCTATGGGGAGGGGCTAAAGCCCTTTACCACGATGCTTTGCCGCGCCGGTTGATGTGTGTTCGGTTGGATGCAAGACACGTTCAATCGGACATACTTAGAATAGTATGATTGTCTTTATGTTTGTATGCATGATGTGATGTGACGCGCATGGGCTTAGTATGTTGGTCTAAAGGTCCTCTCTTTGAGAGATCAAGAGCCCTCAAAAGGCCACCTTTACGGCAGTACTTCGTCGCACCCCTTTATTTTGTTGTTTATGTATTGCGTCCCATTTCATGCATCAGGTCTGTTCCCGTTCGAACGCGTTTACAAACGCAACTCGAACGCGCATACATTTTTGCCTTATCATGCATCAGGTCTCATTTACGTTCAAACGCGTTCACTAACGCCATACGAACGTGAGCATTCTGTTTCATTTCCGTTCGAACGCGTTATCAAACGCCATACGAACACGAGCATTCTGTTTCATTTCCGTTCGAACGCGTTATCAAACGCCATACGAATGCGAGCATTCTGTTTCATTTCCGTTCGAACGCGTTATCAAACGCCATACGAATGCGAACCTTCTGTTTCATTTCCGTTCGAACGCGTTTGCGAACGCTACACGAACGCGCACACACTGAACTGAGTCTGTCTTATCATATTCATGCATAATTGCCTCTTGGTTGATCTTTCTTGTGTTATATAGCCAACTGTATTATTTGTATTCAAGCATGATTAGGCTGTTAGCATGTTATTTGGTTAATAGGTTCATGAGATAGTACTCAAGCATGATTATGTTGTTCTTAGTTTTCCATATCATAGGATTGAAATATGTTCATGAGATTGCCATGTGATGTTGCATGTTGTGATGAACTTGTTGATGTATGCATATGAATTTAGAAGCATGATATCTTTGGAAATAAATGTTATTTAAGCCTGGTTAAATTATCACATAAATCCTTTTATTACAAGTGACATAAGTAAGGGACCATTCCGAACCCAACGGTTTGAGGTCTTCCCTTGCGAGGGGTGAGTGCGGCCTTAAATCTCATTTTCCCGGTTCACACCGGGTGGCGACTCCATTACTCTCCGGTTAGTACCCCGTGGCTACTCCGTACTCCCAACTAGGCCGCGAGCCTAGGACAGAAAAGCGTCGCCCAGGTTTCCTGTGTTCCCACAGTAGCATGCTCATTTTTAACTAATTTCAATTTCTTTTTAAGCATATCACACAATTCTTTTAATCCATTAAAGGCATTAAGTAAATCATTATCATATTGAGAATTGTGTACCTCTTCTTTTTCGCTTTCTTCTTCAATTTCAAAGCGGATGTCCTCATCCGTGATAGCCATAAATGCTAGATTTGTTCTTTCTTTAGCTTGAACCTCTTCTTCCTCCTCGGATGAGCTAGAATCGCTATCACTCAAAGTTGAAGTTGCTTTCATTGCCTTTTTCTTCGATTTTCCTTTCATTTTCCTTAATGGGCAATCGGTAGCTATGTGACCCGGTTTGTTGCATTCATAACACACAATTTTCTTGTTCTTCCGCGGCCATTTTTCTTCTTTAGCCTTTGATTTTCCCTTGAGTTTTGCGGATTTGAGAAGCTCTTTTACTTTATTGGTGATGCTTTCCAATTCATCATCACTATCATCTTCTTCACTTGAGCTTGACTCGTCTCTTTTTCTTGCTTTTAAGGCCAAGGACTTTCTTGTCCTTTTCTCATCTTCCTCCTTTTTATCCATTTTGATCTCCATTTCATACTCAAGCAATTTGCCGACCAAATCATCCATTTTCAAAGTGTTTATGTCGTTTGCTTCTTTAATGGAGGAGGTGTAGCTTCTAAACTCTTTCGGGAGAGATCTCAAAATTTTCTTCACTTGATCCGATGTCCCGATGACTTTTCCCAATGCTCCCAAATGATTGATGATGACCGTAAACCTAGAAATCATGTGATCAATTTCTTCCCCGGATTCCATCTTGAAATTGTCCAATTCGCACATGAACCGGTTGATCTTCGATACCTTCACTTGGCTTGTGCCCTCATTGACCATTTCCAAAGACTTCCATAAATCATATGCATTTCCACATTCCGGAAGCTTGCTAACTTGATCCCGATCAATGGCACATAGGAGTTGGTTGAGTGCCTTAGCATTTTGTGAAGCTTGTTTTAGATCCTCACTATCCCATTCTAAACTCGACTTCGGAATCTCAACCCCATTGCTATCCCTTTTTGTTGGCATTTTTGCACCCCGTGTGATAATCAAATAGGATGGCGGATCATTGGCTAGGAGATAAGTCAACATTCTTGACTTCCAATAATTGTAGTCGGTTCCGGTGTAAAACGGAGGTCTAGTAGTTGAATATCCCTCGGCAAAATTTGAAAAGTGGCTCGTAGATCCCATAGTCTATTCTCGGACGGTTAAGTCTTTCTTGAGAATACCTCGCTCTGATACCAACTGAAATTACCTACAAGCAATAGCGACAAGAAATCTCTATACCCAAGAGGGGGGTGAATTGGATTATCGCTATAATTGCGGAATTATAAAATCTTTGCCGATTTTAAGCTCTTATTACCAAGTGGGAGTTTTAGGCAATTTTCTCTATTCCAATTAATAGCCTATATGCAAGTTTCTAATCAATATTATAAATGTAATCAAACTTGCAAATAAGTAAAAGTTAAGGGAAAGAGAAATACGACACCACGATTTATAGTGGTTCGGCCAAACGTGCCTACGTCCACTCCCCCAAGCCTCGCTTGAAGATTTCCACTAGAATCGAGTTTTCCGTGGTTCACTCGTAACCAAGAGTTTTCCGCCAAGGCGCACTCCAAACCTTTTACAAGATTGAGTTTTCTACGTAGGTGCACTCACAACCTTTACAAATTACCCAAACGATGGGATTTCACAAATCACAAGTGTTTTTGATAAAGAAGAATTAAAACACACTTGGGCACTCACAAATAATAAGAAGATTGTGTGAGAGCAAACCCAAGTGTTTCTAAGCTCACTAAATGTATGGAAGGTGTGTGTGTGAGCTTGGATGAGTGTTTATGAATATGAAGGTGTATGACACTCTTTGTTTGCCTTAGAGAATGTGTATGAAGGTTTTCTAGATCTCTGACTTGAGGCAAAAGAGTTGGGGTTCTATTTATAATAAAATGCAAAGTTTTCCCAACTTACAGCGAGACCGGCGAGCAAACCGGCGAGGAGACCGGCATGCCGGTCTAGGGTTTCAATATCTCCCAACGGCTATATAACGTTTGAAAAACTAGCCGTTAGACCGGCGAGCAAACCGGTATGGAAACCGGCGAGGAGCTCCCTGGTTCCAGAGAGCATGTTTTTCTCAGCCAAAACCGGCATGAAGACCGGCGAGAAAACCGGCATGGAGCTCCCTGGTTTCAGCTCCCTGGTTTCAGTTCTGATGACCAGTCAAGACTGACGACACTTGCTATTTTGGCCATAACTCTCTCTAGAAAATTCCAAATCATGATCCGTAAATTTCTAAATAAACTAGACACATAGATCTAGCTACTGTAAAAAATTCAGCTCCAAAAACATTAAGATGAATTTTATGGAATTTGTCTAATGTGACATGTATGCAGAAAACGCACATCTGAACATGTTGTAGTAAAATGGCTCTATAAAAAGTTCTATACATCGGAATTGTGTTCCGTTTGAACCGTAGCAAACAAGATACACATATCTATCTAACGGTATATCATTTGAAGTTTGATTCAACCATTTTCTAGTTTTTAGAAGATCATTTACCGATGTACTTGTGCATGAAGTTCATTTTGGTGCAAATAAAATGCAAATGATTTTTTTAGCATTCTAAGCCATTTTAAATGCAAGTGATGCAAAATGTATGATTCCTAAGAGCTTTAGATCACTTGAGTAAACTCACTTACAATAAAATTTAGCTCTTAATCATTATCTTCGATTTGCCGCTAGTCTTCATATTCTCGCTCTTCACCCCATATGCTTCGACACTTTTTGTAATGCTTCGTGTTTGTACGTCGAAGTCTTCATTCACGTTGACGTCATCAAAATCCTTTTATGCGATCAAGTCGCCAACACTTTCGGTGGTTTTTGCAGAAACAATTTTCAGAATTACTGATGAAAGTTGCTACTGATTATGGAGCCTTTGACATCATCAGTTGCTGATTTTCAATGGACTCGGAGCTTTGGGGAAAACCTCCATCCGTTTGGAGGGTATGCTCATGAAACATTTGTATGTATAAATCCACCTCCTTTGAGAAACGAATTGAGCTTTGATGACTTAGCTATCAGAAGTCTAAGAAAACAAGAACTCCAGCAGCAAGAAGCAGAGGATGCAAAGGGTGAAATGAGTGACCTCAATCAGTTGGATGGCACAAGTAATAGGAGATTGTCTTGGCCTCTTCAAGTTAAAATGAGTGGTACTTGATTGCTATTGTCTGCAGATAGTTGTAGTTTCCTTCCAATTGCATTGTGTGTATAATACATAACTTGCGTTTGAGATATAAAAAAAAAAACTCTCTTTTGTGCATTAGTGCCTATTTGCATTCATTATTAGCGTTTATGTAGTCGTAATCGTAATGAGATGAAATCGGAATGAAATAGAATCAGAATGGGCTGTAATGATAATGGTAAATCAGAATCAGAATAAATTGTTTACTTAGTTATTGAAATCAGAACCAAAATGAAGTATTATTACCATTGATGTGTTTATTTTGTCTAGTAATTGGAGTGAATTATCAATAAGTTACAAAAATATCATTAGTTATAATTATATATTAATTTATTACTTTTTATTTTTTTATTTTTTATTAATTTTTAATGTTTTAAATTACTATATATTAATTTATTCTTTTACTAAATTATTAAATATCATTTTATTATTAATTATTGATTAATTTTATTTATTATTTATAATTTAAGTATTAATTAATTATTACTTTATTAATTAATTATTAATGTATTAAATTACTAAATATTTAATTATTCTTTTACTAAATTATTATTTTTATTTAAATATTAAATATTAAATATTATTTTATTATTAATTATGGATTAATTTTATTTATTATTTATAAATTAAGTATTGATTAATTATTAATGGATTAAATTACTAAATATTATTTTATTATTTTATTAAAATCTTAAATATTATTTTATTACTAATTATTAATTATTAATATATGTTATTTATTATTTATAAATTAATATTAATTAATTACTTTATGGACAATATTGTAATTTTTCATCAAGGGGTGGGAATGAAATTCTCATTCCCCCATAGACTCACTCTCATTCTCATTATATTCTCATTTTTATTCAATTTTAAAAAGTAAACAATTTTAATGATAATGATTCATATTCATCCATCAATTAAATACACCTAAGCAAATATTTTGCCTACCATTCTGATTATAACTTATTGAATATTGATGAGTGTGTGTTTCATCTTCTTCTTGTTTTTTTTTTTTTTAGCTGATGATATTGTTTATTGCTGAGGCCCATGAGTTGGTTATGGGCTTACCATTATGATCATTGGGCAACCAGTTGATATGTTAAGCCCATTGAGCCTGTTAAAGCATTGCCTTCGGGCCCTTTTCTCAAAAAATAAAAGGGAGTTGTTGGCAAGTGAGTGAGAGAGAGAGAGAGAGAGAGAGAGAGTTTAGCCATGGATTGGTGACTGCGCCACACAGTTTTCAACAACTTTATAAAGCAATTGATGATGTAAATGCTCTCTCTGTTATGGGAAATACCACCTTGCTTGCTATCTTTCTCATTTCAATGCAATAAAGAAAAAGGCTGTGTTTGTTGCTCTTTCAATTTAAAGCTTAATTAAAAAGAGCATAAAAGAGGGGTTGCATCCTCTTTAGTCAGCTGGTTGGCTACGTGTGGCACTGGCACATTTGGAAATTGATGGTGTGTCATAATTTCATAGCTCATCGTCGGGTTATTATTAAGAAAAAAAGCCACCCATTATCGTGAGTGTCTAAACTACTCGGTTTTGACCATTTTTGTTTTGAATCCACATTCAAGAAATTATTGATTTTTCATTTCGAATTTGAATTAAATTATTTAAGATCTCAAATTTTGATTAAAATTTGAATTTTCTTAAATTAAAAAGGTCGCGATTCAATATGGAAAATTTCTTGAATTTCGGCTTGACTTTTTTATTCTTTGACGGAAAATTATCTCGAATCTCGATCAAAATTTTTAACTGTAATAAAAAATCATTCAGAATTATTTATGAAATTATATGAGATCCTCAAGATTCGAAATTTTCTAACCTGTCTGATCACTACTCTTAAAAGTTTGAAAGGATCTAGATTTTATAGGATAAATAACACTAATTAAAACCCCAAAAAAAAAAAAAACAAAACAAATACTACTAAAATCATGAGAACCAAGCCAGTTGCATGCCCCTCTTGTGTTGGATTTTTCTGAGACCATGCCACGTGGCTTCCATGTTAGTCGCAGATGATGATGCTAGTAAAGTAGTAAATGTTAACACATCAGGTGCATGGATGATCCTCTACAGCTGTCCTATTCCATTATTTTATATGCCTCCTACTACAAGACAAACCTACTCGGCACGGCTGTGTGGGACCTACAATGACAGAAGCTATTCTTTAAATCACATGCGTACAAAACTCCTGTGGGTCCCGGAACCGTATGATTGTCAATCTCTGTAGCCAGCTCGTGGGGTTAGCACTTGGCAGAAATAATAAAAATATGCTTGCATTTGCATAAATTAGAAATGAATCACTTTAATAGCTTACAACAAAATTAATAAAAAAACAAAAATAATAAAAAAAATAAAATCAAGATCAATATGTGAATTGCATAATTGAATTATATTTAATCGAGCTGCAAAATTAAAAATCAGCTAACAGAAAGATGGAAAGCCATTCATTGAAACTATGGATGGCAGTGGGTAGGGTATGGTGTGGGTTTGTCATTACTAAACCCGCACCCGCATATGTAAATAAATTACCAAACCCGCACCATATCCGTTGCGGGTTTTAATTTTCATTACCAAACCCGCACCGCATATAAAAATAAATTACCAAACCCGCATTGGTACCCAACGGATTTTTTGCAGGTTTTTAAAATATTGAATTACTTTGTGTTATTAATAATATAATTTTTTTAATTAAATAATTTATTTTTAATTGCTAGCTGTAGTTTTCACATTTGTTTTTCGTTTGACATATACAACATGCAATGTATGTATATACAGTACATAGATAACATAATGTATGAAAGACTCGGTACCATATGTTTATTTTTTCATATAAACATAATTAAAACGAGTTCTTCCCTTCATAATTATAATGATATAAGTTAGTCAACTCAATCGACAATAAGCTAAAAAGTAATCATCAATCTTTGGTCATATTTTTTATGCTAATTGTAATGAAAGTGATGCTTACAAATCTCAAGTGGTGTAAGTGTAATGAAGAAGCATGAAAGCTATTGAAGTTGCAGCAAACACTAGCTTGTTTTGCTCATCTCCCATTTCTGATCATATGAACTTAATCCAATTTTTTTTATTATAATTTTATTAACAAGTGTGATTAAAAAAAACAATAATAGTCATGCAAAAAATCTTCAGATGGGCAGGTTGCGGGTTGCGGTGAATGAGAGTGTGGAACTGTGGATTAATGTTTTAGGTTTAGGTTTTGTTAGTTGTTTTTATATGAAGGTTTTTTTATATTGTCCTAAAAATATTAATTAATAAAAAATAATATTGCGGGTATACGGATACCCGCATTTTTTTCTTAATTACCAAACCCGCACTGCACCCGCAGCGGGTTCTACTTTCAATTACCAAACCCGCACCGCACCCACTAATATATTTACCAAATCCTACCTATTGCGGGCGGGTTTTTGCGGGTTTACGGGTTTGTGGGTAAAATTGCCATCCCTAATTGAAACCAGTTGAAAGCTTTAAACATTAAGAGTTAGTAAAAAATTACTAGCAAGAAAAAAAAGGAAATGAATCAATAAAAAATGTGCCATCCTTCAACAAAATATTAATTGTAATTTATTGTATTGGATGCACGAAGTCGTTGAAAATTTAAAAAATAAATAAAAATAAAAATAAAAAAAGTTGAAGAAAAAAAAAGAAAGAAAGAAAGAAGGGAGTTGGTACTTCAATGTGGGCTTACCGGTCGAAGTACTGGAAGAATCTAATCTGCTTTTAAATAATGAGATGAGAAGATATCATTAAAGATTTACAACCTAATCTGCTTTTAAATATTATTATTATTATTATTGTTATTATTATTATTATTTTGGCTTTCACACTCGGAATGAATTTGAAATTAGTAAGAGAGGAAGTGAGTTATGGACCCAATTGGTGTAGTTTGGTGGTATAAGATTTATAATTTTGTTGTCTAAATTGTAGGTTCGAATTTAGAGGTGCATTTTTTGTAAAAATTTGGAATAATCGTGAATTTTACCTACTTTACATAAATTAAGATCGAGTATTTTGACGACGAAATTTCCGACATTTAAAAACAAAGTGAGTTATGTACGGAGGTTTTCACTTTTCAAGTAATTAATAGGTGTGCTTTTGTTGTTGTTATGTAAGAAGAGCAATTAAGGACATGAAATTTGAAATTTGAAATTTGAAATTTGTTATTGGTATAAGTAAGAAGGGCAGAGTAAATTTGTGTTTACTTCATGTGAAAGTAGCAATAATTCAACCTACACTATAGATGTATAACTACACAACATCCAGTATCCATATCAGGGTATTTGCTGATGATGTTTTTACAGCACATACTCCGATAATGATATAAGCCTTTTGTTGCACTACCATACTAAGATGATTACAAAAGGTCTAAGCATCCAAAAGCAAGAGAAATATTAAAAGAAAGACCCGATTATGGTATGCACTGAGGTGCTCTTCCTGGGGATAGTTTCGGAGGATGAAGCAAGGGGTACCGACCCGACCATATTGAAATGTGAATTTAGGGTCTTCCGTGTGATTTGGATACCCTGACCCGAGAAGATTTGACGAAGTTACACCCAACCAGGCTAAAGTAGCATAATGTATGTCCTACCTGAAAAGAAGTGCATCTAGAAAACTAATGATGAAATTAGTAAAGCAACGATTCATATGAAGCCATGAGTCTTATTGTCGCCATAGCCGGTGCAGTGGCAGAGGAGGCAGTGGAATCAGTGATTAGAGGGGGTAATGATGATTAAGTGACATAATTAAGGTGATGTCAAGGTTGTTTGTAAAGAGGTTTTGGGAACATATATAAAGGGGTTGAAGTCATTTTATAAGAGATCCTTTTTTTTTGGAATCGTTGGAAACCCCGCGGCCAAACCACCCCTTCCAGGTTTAAGCGGAGCAGGTAAAACCCCTGGCTATCCCAGATTCTTACAAGAAACACACTCACTGGATTCAAACTCAAAACCCAAGGTGAGATCTTGAACCCTACACCACCAACCCACACTCTTTGGGGACAAAATGGACCATTTCCTTTGTATTGGACAATTATGACCCATAGCATCACTATTTATACAGAACACGGTGTTGTTGTACAAATTAACTATATGACAAAGGAAATTGCTCTTTTATCATTTGTAAATGGATTACCGGGATATATAAATGATAAAAGTTCATATGATTAGTACAGGATTAATAAGATATGAGACAATATTAATCCACGTAAGGTTTAATCATAAATATCCCTAGTCGTAGTATTATCGAGACTGGACATCGATAATACGGAATAGGCTAGTATTACACTTGTGCGTGTTATGGAAGCGTAACATCATAGTTCTCATATATTTGGGTATTGGATACTCATGCAAGTGTAATATGAGGTTCTGTTTACCGATGGTACGGAAATAACTTCGCTCTGGATAGACCCCTCGGAATCTCATTGGTAGTATGACTATGTATCTATGGGAATCCGAATCAGGGTAGATGTATTTGGTCTTAACCTGAGACTTGCATCGCTAATACTTGCGACAATCAATATACTTTGGTTTTGGTCGTCCGGGGCTTTAACAGGTTCTGTGTACGCCTCTTCTGGGTATACTGAGAATAATAGTGTATTGGGTGTGATGTCAAGATGGAAGTATCACTTCAGTCATATGGAGATGATGATCACGTAGGATACAAAACTAGTACTCTTAAGTACTGCAGTTATCGGGATAATATGACTAGGTCATGATTATCCGATTATATAGACTAGTTACCAGAGATCCGATATATGCTTTGTACGGGGCAGACACAATTCCAACCCCAGGTCTAGCATGTGACATCCGATATTGGATCATAATACGCAATACTATGTATACTACGCCTGACAAAGATTATATATTCATTTAAAGAATATTTATGGAGAATTGGGTAGATACTGTGCTTTGCTAGAAGCCAATCATGTCTTGTAAATCGGTAAGAACGTGGTACCAGGTACGCATGTATTCGGATAGTCCGATGACCGTATTTACTGCCAAGATATCCAGGGATCTCTTGGGTCGCTTCCCAAATATTCACCGATGAGATTTGACTCGAACAGAATTAATCTGAGATTAATTATGGAAGAGAAAATTAATATGTGATTAATTACGGCAAGAATTAATCTGGGATTAATTAACGGAGAAAGGATTAATCTGGGATTAATTACGTCGAGAATTTATCTGGGATTAAATTCGTCGAAAAGAGAGAACGCGGTTAATTTGGAATTAATCGGTAAGATAAATTTAATAGTGAAATTGGATTTTTCTATTTAATTTATTTATTTGGGCTAAAATAATATATTAGATATATTAATTGAACGGAATTAAAATTGGATTTTAATTCAAGCGAACGAAGTAATTTAGAATTAATTCGTAAGCGAATTACGTAATAATATTGCGAGACATTATTATTTAATTAAATTGGATTTAATTAAGTCGCAACGGCAAATTCATTTAATTTGGAATTAAACGAACCTGGGCCCGAATGAAGTTGCTGTTGGGTTTCTAGATTAGTCTCAAGATCAATTCAAGCATATAAATCATGTGTGAATACTCAAAGAGGTATGGCGGAATCATACTTACATTGATCGGTTATGCGATGCGTCGAACACAAAACCTTTGCTCCTCCTTGGAAGCTCTCGACAATGGGCTTCTTTGTGTTCCTTTGATTTTCGGTCACCGCCTCTATGGATGCTCCAAGCTCCAAGCTTTGTGTTGTGATTCCATTCTCATGAGTTGGTTTCCCTAACACCTTTGGATGACTCTTCATGTACTAGCATTGGAAAGATTTGCCACAAATCTTCCATTTACTTCTTGTTATTTTCGGCCTAGCCAAGAAAATGGAGAAGAATAAGTTTTGGCCCTTGGCCGATTGTGTGTGAGAGAGAGAGAACAGAGTGTGTGTTGTGTTAGTTGATTTTGATTTCCAAAATCAATAAAAGATATACCAAATTCAAAATGGTATAATGGCATTTAAGCCATCCAACCACCGCCATCATCACTCAAAGTGACAAGTTGTCAATCACTCAAAGTGACAAGACATCCATCACTTGATTGACTAGTGATTTGACGTTTGATGTGACTTGTGGGCCGCACTGAATTCGAAATGCGAGTGGGCCCGCAAACACTCCCGGGCTCGGGTTTGCTAATTCCGAATTAACGAATTTTCCATTGCGACGTAATTAAATCAATTTAATTAAATAATTATGCCTAGCAAATTACTATTCACGTCGCTAACGAATTAATTCTAAATTAACTCGTTCGCCCGAATTAAAATCTAATTTTAATTCCGCGTCGAAATCTAATTTCGTTTAATATATCGAATATATTATTTTATTTATCGATTAATTCCAAATTAATCGTTCTCTCTCTTTAAATAACATTTTATCCCAGATAAAATATATCTGTAATTAATCCCATATTAATTTTCTCTCTCTTATATTTAATCCCAGATTAATAAAGTGCGAGTCATACGTCATCGGTGAATCTTCGGGAAGCGACCCATGAGATCCCCGGATATGTTGGCAGTAAATCTGGTCGTCGGACTATCCGAACACGTACGTACCTAGTACTACATTTTTACCGATTTACAAGACATGGTTGGCTTCTAGCAAAGCACCGTGCCTACCCAATTCTCCAGAAATATTCTTAAAGGAATATTTGATCTATATCAGGCGTAGTAATACGTAGTATTGCGTATTTCGATCCAGTAGCAGTGTCACGTGCAAGGCCTGGGGCTGAAATGTGTCTGCCCCGTACGAAGCACATATCGGATCTCTGGTAACTAGTCTCTATTATCGGATAAACATAACCTAGTCATAATATCTCGATAGCTGCAGCATAAAAGTGAACCAGTTCCGTATCCTATGTGATCATCATCTCCACTATGACTGGAGTGATACTTCCGTCTTAACATCACACCTAATACACTATGATTCTCAATATACCTAGAAGAGGCGTACACAGAACCTGTTAAAGCCCTAGACGACCAAAACCAAAGTATATTGATTGTCGCAAGTATTAGCGGTTGTAGGCATTGCATTTTTGCATATCAGCCCGATGATGAGTCTCGTATGGAGACAACTACTTCTTTAGTCTGAAAGCCGCGGGAAACGAACGTTGGAAGGGTAAAGTTGGAAAATAGAATTTTTGTTGGATTTTATCTGAGTTGTTTAGCTTCGGCTGCTTGTTGGACTTCCGTTTCAAAGCTTACCTAAGGCCCAAAACCCAAACCAAACCCAACCAAACCAAAATACCCAAGTCCAAACCAAGTCAAACCAAGCCATGCCCAATGAGGGGATTCACGCCCATAGTGCCTTTATTTAGGTATATGCACATTTATCACATGTTTAAATCAAATAAAATCCTTACCTAAATAAAAGAAATCAAATCAAATCCCTACCAAATCAAATCCAATCACAAATCCAAATTAGGAGATCTATTCCTTATTAGAAACCAATTACGAGTTTCTCTCCTACTCAAATTAGGAAAGTCTTCTCTCTTTGCCTATAAAAAGAGGCATTCACCCCCATTCACAACGCTAGCACATATCCTTCTCTGAAGCACGTCCAAGCACTTTGTGAAGCCTCCTTTGCACGCCCAAAGCCCTTCCAATCCTCCATTGCCGCAACACCAAGCCAACAAACCTCCAATTGCCGCATCTTCTCTTCTTCACCAACACCACTCACGCCCAAGCCCTTTTCACAGCCCTCCATTGCCGAGTTCCAGCCACCATTCACAGCCCTAGAACACCTTAAATAAGCCTCAAATATATCCCCAAAGTCGCACAAAAGACCCACATTCACAGCTCCAATTCAGCGCCCAAAACAGTCCCGAAACACCCATCACTGCACCTTGAACTGCACAGTTTCGTCCCCTGTTCTGGTCAGTATTTGTTTCGACTTTAGCCTCCAAAACCGTCCTAAAATCATCTAGAAACCATCCCCAAAAACCTCCAAAAAGTTTTCCTAAAAAATCCTCATAAACGCACCTCCCTAAGCCTTCAAAATCACCCACAACAGTCCGCTAAACCATCAAGACAGTGACCTGAAACGTAGCAGCGAAACAGCAGCGAAACGGACTTGAAAACAGCATCCGAACACAAAACAGCAAGGAAAGACGTTGAGTTGGTGAACTAAAAGAGTAGCGGATCATTCACCCTTCCAACGGACGTGTAACGCCCTTTCTTAGACGACAAAAGAGGTTAGACCTGAGGGCACCTTTCTACTTATCTTCTTTATTGTTGTTTTATTTATTTTGATATATAATTGCATGGAGTCGTTTGAAGCATGATGTGATTGTTGGATGAGCGGGATATGTGTTCTCTTTTGTGGTATATCGGATGGAAACCCGGACGTAAATTCCATAGCCGACTCCGAATGGACGGTAGTATGGTTTGCACTCGGGATACAATGTCACGTACCACTTAAGATACACATATCTCGTCTCATCCTAATTTGTATTTGAGCATGTTATAGTCTTTAGGTTATATGTTTATTATTTAAAGCATGGTTTAATTTAGTTTGTTATTTATTTGTTAAAGCATGTTTAGGTTGTTCATTATGCATGTTCTTAGTTTATGATGCGTTTGGGTAATGATTTATACATGTTGGTTTAATGGTTCAATAGGCTTGTTGTGTTACATTGCGTGAAATTATTTGGATGAAAATCATGTTAGATCTAAGTACCTTGAGCATGAATGATGAATAGATTCGGTTAGTTTATTGCACAAATTATATCATCACAAGTGACATAAGTAAGGGACCATTCCGAACCCAACGGTTTGAGGTCTTCCCTTGCGAGGGGTGAGTGCGGCCTTAAATCTTTGTCCTGTTCACACCGGGTGGCGACTCCATGTTATTTCATACTTCCCAACTAGGCCGCGAGCCTAGAACAGCGTCGCCCAGGTTCTGTTGTCTACAGTCTGGCGACTCCACTGGGGATATTTTGAATCGGCCTCGAAATCATGTCTTGTGATGTGTATAATTTGTGCATTAGTTGACCATTTCTATAGTGGGTTGGAGAGTTAATCAAAAAGACTTTGTTGAAGCTAGGTGATGGTTGGGTGTCTTCCTTCACTCACTACCCTTCGGGGAAAAGCTGTGAAGCACCAAGATAAATCATCACTTGTAGCTCGTTGTGACAGACTAGTTTGGAGGACTCGTTGTTTATTCCTGACACCAACGATAAGATCCTAAGGGGCTTGGGTACTTAAGAGAGCCTCGCTCCACCCTCCCTCTGGGGAATCTACAACGGGAAATCCATTCGACAGTTAGTCACACATGTAACTCGTTGGCACGTACCGTAAGGTATATAAAAAAGGTGCACTCACTTGGTCGCTTGAACCCTTGAGTGGGGAGTCCTAGTTGTGGGTAATCCTTCGAAACGAGAGCCTTTGTCCACACTCCTGTAAACCCACATGTGAACCATAGTTGTATGACCTATAGGAGCCACCCTTTATGCTTTTGATAACCCCATGCAAATTGTGTCTCATACATCACATGCATCTCATGCATACATGCATCATGTTAAACCTCGTGTCTTAAAAGCCATCATAGATATCTGTTGGGTTAGAGGAAAAAGAAGACTTGTCAAAAAAGAGTTTAGCAAACATGGATATCGTGGAAAAGGAAACCGAGGAACAGAGAACTTTACTGCAATTATAGAAAGACCATTGGGGGCCTTTTAAAAAAAAGAGAAAAAAAAAAGAAAAAAAAAGAGAAAAAAAAAAAGAAAAAAGAAAAAAAATTGTTGTTTGTTTTTAGTCTTTGATAGTTAGACATAAGTCCGATGATGAAATTGATTGCTTTAGGGAGAAACCTTAGAAACGATAAACCCTTGACGTGCTTTTATCTGATAATTTGAGTAATTGATCTATGTTAGACTCGTAAGCACTTGATTATGGTTATTAGCAGTGAAAACCTGAGTAGTTAGCAAAGTGACTAGTTGAAAATTGTAGGTCGGTGAATGACCGTTCGCTAAATGTCTATCCTGATTACTTGTGTGTTATGATGGTTGGTATGGTTGAAAATAAAAGAAAAGTCTCTAAAGAAAAGATTGAAACCGCCTATAACCGATAGCGTGAAGCTACCCATGGGCGAGTATAGGACCACCATGAGGAGAAATGCTACCTTAAAGGGTAGGTGTGTTGAAAAAAAAAAGAGAAAAAAGAAGTTCAAATGAAAAGAAAAAAGAAAGAGATAAAAGAGAAAGAAAATCATACCACATTGAGCACAAAAATAAAGCAATTGCAGGCATAATTGAGACATCTAGGTTGGTTTGACCCATCGATCTCGATTATTGACGAAATCATTGAGTTAGCTTACTTGGGGATGAATCTGCGAAGGAACCTTTGCACACACACACTTTGAGTCTGGCATAGATCATTTATTCAAAGACTTGGATTTGAGTTGCATTGAATGTTTTGAAGGTTCTCTGGTTTCATTACTGACCATTCTTTGAGGACAATGATATGTATAACTATTGGGACTATTTCGTAGAATGTGATATAGCATGATGATATGGAAGGCCCCACCATGTGGTTCATCTTGATCAAGTACAAAACAGCAGAGAGCAGAAAGCTAAATCAAGACTGGGGGCGACCAGTCTACTACATCGTGAATCAGGGACATAACAAGATATTGGGTCATGAGACTAGAGAGAAGGCTGAGCAATCACCTGGAGAACTGGCGGAAAAAACCTAACCCAGCGGGATAGGAAAATCATTCATGCATGCATACATACACGTAACATATTTTGCATTCTTTTTGTGTTTGTTTTATTTTTCACAGGTTTCAAAGAAGAAAAAGAGAAAGCGGCAAAGACAAGCCAACCAGAATCAGCAACATATGAGTAGTAGTTTTGCATATCTGATCCAGCCTGGTATTCACTGCTGTGTTTGCTCCAACTTCATAAATTCCTGCAATTCGTTGGATCATGCTCCTTTCTGTTGGCCATAAGGAATTGTTGCTGGCCATTTCTTCGATTAGGTCCCAGGCTTGATCTTCTCCTTTTTCCATCAAGGCTCCTCCAGCAGCAGCATCGATTGTGGTTCTCATTATTCCAGAAAGCCCATTATAGAATGTTTGGACTTGAAGCCATTTTGGAATCTCATGGTGAGGACATTTCCGAGTAAATCTTTATACCTTTCCCAGGCTTCGCAGAGGATTCTGAATCTTGTTGTACAAAAGATGTGATGTCATTCCTCAATTTTCCGGTTTTGGCTGGTGGAAAGTACTTTGCAAGAAATTTGGTGGCTAAAGTGTTCCAAGTTGTGATAGAACCTGCTGGTAGTGAATGTAGCCAAGCTTTAGCTCTGTCCTTCGGGGAATATGGAAAAACTCGCAGTCTCATTGCTTCTTCTGATGCTCTGTTGTAGTTAAAAGTGCCGCAAACTTCCAGGAAGTTGCTGATGTGGGAATTAGGATCTTCACTTGCATTCCCCCCGAACTGAACTGAGTGCTGAATCATCTAAATGCATGTTTTGATGTCACACGCATTTGCTAGTAAGGGAGGAAGTACAATACAGGAAATGAGTCTATCAACCACCGGAATTGTTCTGTCTCGAATGGGAATTGGTGGTGCAACGTTCAAAGTTCAGGTTCCATGTTGACTAAAGCTTCTTGGCCTTCTCGCCTTTCCCTTCTCAACTGTCTGATGGTTCTTTCAATTTCTGGGTCAAGCGGTCGGAGTTCAAAGCTTCTGGTTCGTCTCATGAAGTTTCTGAGAACCTGAAACACAAGAAAACAAAAACAATAAGTAAAAAGAAATTAGATACAAGTAACGTATCTAACCCCTAAACTAATAGTAAAAGATAAATAAGTCCCCGGCAACGGCGCCAAAAACTTGACCGGTGTAAACACACACGTATAACGCAAGCGCACGTATCGTTCAAGAAGTATAAAAATATCGATCCCACGAGGACTTAATATCTAAACTATTAATTTTATGAGGTCAAATGATTACTAATATCTAACAAGTTGATTGATTGATTTGAAATGGTGACGATTCTAAATTTAAAAGCAAGTAAATAAAATTGTCGAAAATAGGTTTTAAGAAAATTCAATATTAAAAACTATCTAGGGTTGTGATTTCTTCCAATATCATTTTAAAGATGAAGTGGTTATCTTAAAGTTGGGTAATATATTGATTTATTAACCTGGAACACTAAATTATGTGTAAGCCTCTGTCGATGGTCAGACACAAATACCCAGTTTAACCCAATTGAATCATATGTCTATGTCAACCAAATTATCTGGATTCATTAAGTTTAGTTCCAATTATGGCTACCCCCGCCCGACAGGTATATTCCTATCCTGTAAGGAAATCTATTAAAGGGTTATCTATCCTCAAGGAAGATCGTGGGCTATTGAGTCTAAGGTTGAAACCTAAAATCCCTATGTCTAGTTCATTTTAGATTTACCAGATCAATTTTATTAATGGCCAGTTAATGAAAAAGCATTAAGTTTAAGACACAATAAATAAATCTTTATATTACCCAAGCTATAATCTAACCCTTATAAGACGGTGATATTGGATTTCATCACAACCCCAGATAACTAATTTAGTTACAACACATAACTAGGGCTAGTAAAAGCTTGAAAATAAAAGACATAAAGTAAAAATGCGGTAAAGTAAATACTGAAAAGTAAATTACAATAAAATAAAATGCTAAGGTAAAAGGAATTACTTTTTCTACTACTAATTTAGATATCTCCCATAAAATAATATATAAACTTGTGATTCTTTTTCCAACCAGCCATATAGGCGGTAACCTGATTAAGTCAAATTAAGTCCAACCAGCCATAAAGGCGGATCCAAAATTAAATTACCAACCGACCAATCTGGCGGTATCCTTTATTAGCCAATATTTTAAATAGTGAATATATTATTTTTAAGGGAGATTAATCTAAGTAGCAATAGTAAAAGAATTACCTTTCACCCTAGCTGGGGGAGTTACCTTCTCATGGTAAATAATAAAAACTGTAAAAAGTAAAAGTAAAAATTAATTACTATATTAACAAAACGTAATTAAAATTAATTACAAAACTAAAAACTAAAAAAACTAAAAACTAAAAAAACTAAAAATTAAAAGAAATAGAGAGAGAAACTCTCTCTTTAGAAAGATTATAAGAGAGAGAGTGGTGCACTGAATTCTGAAATCTCGAGCTCAATTTATAGGCCTCGGTAGGATCCAGCGTCGCGACGCCGGATTTGTCGACGTGGCACGCTCTGGTTCGCTGGTTTGAAGATTCTGGATAAGCTGATAAGGTGACACGTGGCAGAGTGGTTGGGATTCAATTATTGTGACACGTGGCGGCTTCTGATTGGTCGTTGAGATTCTTATCCGCCACGTGTCAGATAAGGATTAGATATCCAATTATTGATGCTGACGTGGCGATGACGTGGCGACACGTGGGAAAGAGACTGTCGGCACCATATAATTGCGACACGTGTCACTTCCTGATTTAATGATGAAGATGTGGCATGACACGTGGCAATTTGACTTGTTGACTTGCTGACGTGGCCGATGACATGGAATGACACGTGGAACACGTGGCGATGATGACTGTCGGCACCGTAGGATGCTGACACGTGGCACGGTGCATTTTAGCAGATCGGCTGTGATGGTGACACGTGGCACGGTGCATTTTAGCAAAGTCAAACTTTTCCCAGATTCTGATTTGTGGACCCGGCGCACGTTAGCACTGTTGACGCATTTTTGTCCGTTTTTGCCCCAAATTGCCTCCAATGCTTTCCAAACTTTATTTATCTGCAAAATAACACAAAACATATCAAAACGTTCACAAAACTCAAGAAACTATACAAAATATTAGGTTAAATGAGTGAGAATAAGTGATATAAATACCACTTATCAATGAGCAGTATGCTTCTCATGCAAATAAGGGAAGAAAACGTGTGGTATTTCACCCTGGTGATTGGGTTTAGGTACACATGCGCAAAGAGATATTTCTTGAACATCGTAAATCCAAGCTACAACCGAGAGGGGATGGTCCATTTCAAGTCTTGGAACAAATTAATGATAATGTGTGAAGGTTGGATTTACAAGGTGAGTATAATGTGTCTGCTATATTTAATGTTTCTGACTTAACTCTTTTTTATGCAGGTACATATTCGAGGTCGAATCTTTTTTAAGAGGGAGGGAATGACACGAATCCATCCACTCAAAGAACATTAGATGTCATGACCAGCAATATGGTAGAGCCTTTGCAAGTGCCATCAGGGCTAATCATACGCCAAAGAGCTAAGAATATCAGAGACGTAATGGCGGGGCTAGCACAGAATGCCATGATCGAGTGTGACAGACAATTCCGGGGCATAATGGCAACATATGAGGGCTTTTATGGAGTGGGTCCAAAGCTATTTCACTTGACCCAAGTCATACCTGATTGACGCACCAGCAATTCGGAATTCAAGTACCTTTTGACGAATCAAGCCGAATTAAGCCCAACACCAAATATTTGGCCAAGACAAGACTTATTAGGCTTCAAAACACATCATTAAGTCTAAATACATAAAGGCCACGAATTTCGGGGATGTTTTTGTCAAGGAGAAAATTTAGACATGGCTTTGAAAACTTGCCACATTTGTTGGATTTTTGTGGTTTTGTTGTTTTTCCTTTTGTTGAATTTTTTGGCAAAGTTGTTGATGACTTTAGCCACCTTGTTTGACATTTATGTTATGTTGTCTAGATTATTAAATGACTATTAAGGGCATAGCTGTAGGCACTGCATTTTTACATGTAAGTCCCTATGATGAGTCTCATTTGGAGACACTACCTTTTAAGTCGCGGAATTTGCGGGAAATAGACGTCGGAAGGGAAAAGTCAGAAATTGGGATTTTTTGTTGGATTTAATTCGCTTGTTTAGTTTCGGGCTCGCTTGTTGGACCTATGTTTTAAAGCACCTTTGGCCCAAAACCCTTGAAATACACATCAAGCCCACACGCCTACCTAGCCCACAAAGCCAAGCCCACACGCCCAAGGAAAACGCCCACACACGCCCAAGCCCTTAAAACACATCCAAAAATACAAAATCACATATTTAACACATGGGAAATTAAAACAAATCAAATAAAATCTAAATAATTACATACCTAATTAAAGTAAATCAAATATATGATCTTCTAAAACAAGCCAAATCTTGTCCCTAATTAAAAGATTTTTCACAATCAAATACTAATTAAAAATATCTTCCATTAATGCACAAATCCCTTTCCTTCTCAAACAAGGATAGCCCCCATCCATTTGCCTATAAAAACAAGCCAAATATTTATTTTATCTTGTTTGTTTATTATTCACATTTTATATTCCGGCTTTTACTTTCCGCACGTTAATTGCTTGTGTATTGATGATATAGTGCACATGAGCTTGGTATGTTGGTCTAAAGGTTCTCTATTTCAGGGAAGAAAAGTATAAAAGGCTACCTTTACGACAATACTTCGACGCGCCAGACGAAGTATGTTTGGTTGAATGTGAGATATGTTCAATCGAGTATACGAAGTCCTATATTGTTGTCTTTATTTTATATGCATTGTAATATAATGAGCATGGGCAAACTAGGGTGGATTAAAGGTCTTCTATTCGAGGGAAACGCCTGAAGGCTACCTTTACGACGATGTTTTGCCGCGCCTTTTATTATGTCATTTACCTTTTGCATATCATTACTTTATTTACGCATGCATTACATTCTTGTGCGCATGGGCTAACTAGGGTGGATTAAAGGTCCTCTATTCGAGGGAAATGCCTAAAGGCTACCTTTTCCATGATGTTTTACCGCGCCTTTTATTATGCCATTTACCCTTTACGTAGCATTGCTTTATTTACGCATGCATTGCATTCTTGTGCGCATGGGCTAACTAGGGTGGATTAAAGGTCCTCTATTCGAGGGAAATGCCTAAAGGCTACCTTTACCATGATGTTTGCCGCGCCGGACGAGGTGCACTCGATTGAATGTGAGATTTGTTCAATTGGGCACACGAGGTCCTACATTGTGTATTTGTTTAATCCATGCATTTGTTTGTGTCGTTTCAGATGCCATTTTGGTAATCTTGTTCGAACGCGTTTCCGAATGCTACACGAACATACATATTCTGCCTCAGTCCGTTCGAATGCGTTTACGAATGCTACTCGAACGCGCATGCATTTTGTTTTATCATGCATCAATTCTTATCCAATTCGAATGCGTTCTAGAACGCTATACGAACACGAACCTTCTGTTTACCGTTCGAACGCGTTTTCAAACGCTACACGAACACATATACAGTGAACCGAGTCTTTTTCATCACATTTCATGCATGATTGCTTCTTGGGTGATTTCTCTTGCATTATGTAATTAATCATATCATTCCATTATTGACACTTTTATTGTTGCCATCTATTTATATTCCTGCATTTATTTATTTGATGTGTTCGTGAGATTGTGTTCAAGCATGATTAGGTCGTTAATATGATATTTGTTTCTTAAAGCATGATTAGGTCGTTAGGATGTTACTTGTTTCTTAAGCATGATTTAGCCGTTAGTACGTTATTCCTCTATGCATGATTTGGTTATCTTCTTTCGCAATAGGTGTCAATTTACGTTTATGTTTAGGTTGTTATTTATTTTTCGTGTTTGATGATTCAACATGTTCATGAGATTATTGTGTGATATCGTATGTTTGCCGTTATGATGATTTATTTTATACATGCGAACTTAGGAGTAGATTATCCTTGGAAATATATGTTGCTTAGGCTTGGTTAGATTATTGCACAAATCTTTTCATTACAAGTGGCAAAAGTAAGGGACCATTCTGAACCCAACGGTTTTAGGACTTCCCTTGCGAGGGGTGAGTAGGCCTTAAATCATTTTACCGGTTCACACCGGGTGGCGACTCCATATTATTTCTCTGTTTTAGTTCCCTCGCAGACTACTCCGTACTCCCAACTAGGCCGCGAGCCCGGGACAACATCACCAATTTCTGTGTCCTACAGTCTGGCGACTCCACTGTGGATAGAGAATTGGCCCCAAAATAATATCTTGTAATGTTTGTGATTTGTGTTATAATTAACCGTGTTTACCGTGGGTTGAAAGTGGTTTAATCAAAGGCACTTTTTAAGGCTAGGTAATGGTTTGTTGTCTTCCCTCATTCACTACCTTTATATAAGGAAAAGCTGTGAAGGCACCTAGGTAATCATGTACTCGTAGCCTACTGTGATGGACTAATTTGGAGGACTCGTTTATTCCTATCACCAAGCGATAAGAGCCTAAGAGGCTTGGGTTTTTAAGAGAGTTCGCTCCGCCCTCCCTCTGGGGAATCTACAACGGGAAATCCATTTGACAGTCAGTCACGCACCATAACTCGTTGGCACGTACCGTAAGGTATAAAAAAGGTGCGCTCACTTGGTCGCTCGAACCCTTGAGTGGGGAGACCTAGTTGTGGACAATCCTTCGCCAGCGAGAGTCTTTATCCATACTCCGCAAACCCACACGTAGTCTAGAGTTGTATGAACTATAGCAAAAATTTCCTTGTGCTTATGAACCATCTTCATTTGGATACAGTTGGAATTCTTGTCAGAAATGCGAACTTGTTGGGCCATTTAAACTGGGACGAGTTTGTATCCTATGACAATTGGGCCAAAAGCTTCTGAAATGTCGATGGGCCGCTATGTAGAAATTATTGCTTTATGCTTGAATTATCTTCTTGTGCTTGTGGACCATCCTCATTTGGATGCAGTTGGACTTCTTGTCAGAAATGCGAGCTTATTGGGCCATTTAAACTGGGACGAGTTCGTATCCTATGACAAATGGGCCAAAAGCTTCTGCAATGTCGATGGGCCGCTCTGTAGAAATTATTGCTTTATGTTTGAATTATCTCTTTATGCTTATATTTGGGGACCATCACCATTTGGATTCAGTTGGACTTCTTGTCAGAAATGCGAACTTGTTGGGCCATTTAAACTGGGATGAGTTTGTATCCTATGACAATTGGGCTAAAAGTTTCTGAAATGCCGATGGGCCATCTTGTGTTTGGGCCGTTATCATTTGAAGTTGTTTAACCATGTTATCGCAAAGGTGTAAACCTATTGGGCCTTTTCAACTGGGATAAGTTTGCACCTTGCAATAATACAATTGAAGCTTTAAAATGACAATGAGCCGAATTATATGTTCCATACATCGCACGTATCTCATGCATACGCACACCATGTTAACTCTCTTGTGTCTTAAGAGCCATCATAGATATCTGTTGGGTTAGGGAAAATGGAAGACTTGTTAAAAGGCCAATAGCAAACATGAGTGAATCAGAGAATGAAACATCTTGTATGGATCAGTTGGAAACCAATCTCACCAAGGTTACTGAACATTTGCAAGCCTTGACTGCTGCTATGGCCAATATGGTTGTGCCCCGTGCTGGGGGAAACTCAGAGAATGAAAGGTGTGAAGACCCTCCGACTAGATTGAATGATGATATCCCAGGTTTTTATGATGATATGGCTGAATATGCCGCGGGAAGAATAGCCGGGTCACAGGCCGAATTACAGAAGCTCCGAGATCAGGTAGAATCAATTACCCGTAAAATAAGGGGTAAACATGAAGATTTGCTAGATTATGAGGCAATGACATTTGAAGAACAACTGCCGGCTCAGTTCAAGATGCCTGATATGGCCAAGTTCAATGGGAATGGGGATCTGAGGGTCTATCTCCGACAATATGTTTCAGTTATGAGTTAAGTGGGCCTGTCACAGTGTCAAGTTTAGAAGATGTTTGGGATGTCGCTTGAGGGGGCACTCATAGTGTGGTATTATAGCCTTTAGAGAAAGGTTAAGAAAGATTGGATGGAACTGGCAGAAGTTTTTCTGAAACAGTATGTTACAGATTTGTAGATCGACTTGTCGCTCCGCGACTTGGAGAATACCAAGCAGAAATCGGAGGAAAGTTTCAAGGAGTATGTAGACCGCTGGAGAAGCCAGCTTCTAAAGATGCAGACTCGGCCCTCAGAGAATGACCAAATCAAAATAATCATCAAAGGCACCAAGCCCTCCATTTATGGCAAGTTGAGAAGGATGAACTCCATGATTGCAGATTTCCGACAGCTGAAGGAGACTTTCATGGACATCAAAGAAGAAGAAGCGGAGAATATAAAGTTCTATGGCCAGAATAGAAGGACTTTTGGGGGACATTTTGAGACCAAGCCCGCTACTGCCAAGGTTGCTGCCATCAGGAACCAGCATTTCTCTAACCTGGGGAAGCCGTTATCTAAGGTGCTTGAGAAGCTGAAGGCGCAAGGACTCCTAAAACCCTTAGAGCCTAAACCACTTCCAGATCCTATACCACCCAACCTTGACCTAAACCTGTATTGTCACTTCCATCAGAGGAGAGGCCACGAAACTGACAACTGCACCCGCCTTAGGCATGAAATCCAAAACTTTATTGATACCCATAAAATACCCGATCCTGAGAAAGAACAACCCAACACACACCGGAACCCCATACCGAACTATCACTCTATCCCACCGCCTACCTACATGATCAACTCCGGCCTGCCCGAAAAATTTGTCCTCCAAACTCTCAACCACCCAGTTTCTTCCATGGGGATAGGGAACGACAATAGTGGAGAACCATAGGCCGATGAAGAAGGCAATGCTGCGAATGATGAAGATGTTCCCCCTAGTTTACTTGATCTTGCATTTTTAATAAAGACATTGATTTTGTCTACTTGTTCGAACCTTTTCTTGATGATAATAAAGACGTTCATTTCGCTTACTTGCCTGAGTCTCTTCCTTTCAACCTGCAACATGAGTATATTTGGCAAAAGCATTCAACTCTGGTACTATGATACTCAGCGATGTTTAGAACACGGGGAATCCTTGGAAGAAGCAAGTAGAAAGACAGGATAACCATTCAGAAATTGGGAAATGGGGCAGTGAGACTGTCAGATTTAGAAGGGAATGAGTTCACCGAGCCGATCAATGTAGACAGATTGAAGCAGTATTTTGCCTGAAGAAGAGAAAACCGAGCAGTCACCAAGAGAAGACCTGACAGAAGACCTAACCCAACAGAATAAGAAATTCATTCATGCATGCATGCAAACACGTGACATATTTGAATTCCTTTTTGTGTTTGTTCTGTTTTGTAATCACAGGTTTCAAAGAAGAAGAGAAAGCGGCAAAAACAAGCCAACCAGAAGCAGCAACGGTACAGTGTCATCAGTTTCAGGAATAAACCAGTATCAATATCAGTTTTGGGGATGAGTCCCAAGGACGAGGCCCACATCAGCATCAGTTTGGGGATGAGTCCCAGGGTCGAGGCCCACATCAGCATCAGTTTGGGGATGAGTCATAGGGCCGAGGCCCACATCAGTTTCAGTTTTGGGGATGAGTCCTAGGGCCGAGGCCCACATCAATTTCAGTTTTTGGGATGAGTCACAGGGCCGAGGCTCACATCAGTATCAGTTTTGGGGATGAGGCCCAAATCAGTATCAGCATCAGTTTTGGGGATGAGTCCCTGGGGCGAGGCCCACATCAGCATTGTCAGTATCAGTATCAATTTGGGGGCGAGGCCCACGTCAGTATCAGTCTGGGGCGAGGCCCACATCAGTATCAGTCTGGGGCGAAGCCCACATCAGTATCAGTCTGAGGACGAGGCCCACATCGGTATCAGTCTGGGGCGAGGCCCACATCAGTATCAGTCTGGGTGAGGCCCACATCAGTATCGGTTTGGGGGCGAGGCCTGCATCAATATCAGTCTGAGGGCGAGGCCCACATCGGTATCAGTCTGGGGGCGAGGCCCGCATCAGTATCAGTCTGGGGCGAGGCCCACATCAGTATCAATTTTGGGGATGAGTCCCGGGGGTGAGGCCCACATCAGTATCATCATCAATTTTGGGGATGAGTCCCTAGGGCGAGGCCCACATCAGCATTGTCAGTATCAGTATCAATCTGGGGGTGAGGCCCACATCAGTATCAGTCTGGGGCGAGGCCCACATCAGCATCAGTCTGAGAGCGAGGCCCACATCGATATCAGTCTGGGGGCGAGGCTATATCGGTATCAGTTTGGGGCGAGGCCCACATCAGTATCAGTCTGGGTGAGGCCCACATAAATATCAGTTTGAGGGGCGAGGCCCGCATCAGTATCAGTCTGGGGTGAGGCCCACATCAATATCAGTTTGAGGGCGAGGCCCACCTCAGTATCAGTTTTGGGATGAGTCCCAGGGTTGAGGCCCACATCAGCATCGGTATCAGGTTTGGGGACAAGTCCCAGGGTCGAGGCCCACATCATCAGCAGTTTTGGAACGTCACATCACATGATCTATTTTGGCCAAGTGCAAGCAACGAATAGCAAAAAGGTAAATCGAGTCTGGGGGGCGACTAGTCAACCACCCCGCGAATAAGGGATATTTAGAACTTGAACAATAAAACTAAATGAAACTGAGCAATCACCTAGAGAGAATCGACAGAAATGAACTATGAGCAGGCTCAGGGGGCGACCAAAGACTTTTGCAGGAAAATGACACTCCGAAAATGGAGCATGGTTCGGAAATGGACCACTATCACATCAGACGCCGAAAATGGCACTCTGAAAATGGAGCACGGTTCGGAAATGGACCACTATCAGATCAGAGGCCGAAAATGGCACTCCAAAAATGGAGCATGGTTCAGAAATGGACCACTATCACATCAGACACCGAAAATGGCACTCAAAAAAGGAGCACGGTTCAGAAATGGACCACTATCACATCAGACGCCGAAAATGGCACTCCAAAAATGGAGCACGGTTCGGAAATGGACCAAGGAAGGCATAACCCATCGGAATATGAGACATATCCATGCATACATGCATACATATCACATACATGAAATTTTTATTTTCGCAGGTTTGAAGCGGCAAAGACCATCTCATCAAGTAACGGTTCAAAAATGAGCCACATTCACACACAACAGACGCCGAAAGTAGCGCTCCAAAATGGAGCACAGACGACAGATGCCGAAAATGGCACTCCAAAATGGACCACACACACAACAAGATGCCGAAAATGGCGCTCCAAAATGGAGCACACACAACAGATGCCGAAAATGGCGCTCCAAAATGGAGCACACACGATAGATGCCGAAAATAGCACTTCAAAAATGGAGCACCGTTCGAAAATGGACCACCAAATCAACTCAACTCAAAGCAACGAGCAAGTCAAGTGGACTCTGGCGAGCCAGGTAAGTAAAAATGCATTGCATAACTTTGATAGGATTGTCATTGTCACACACTGCACAAGTCCCATCAAAGTGGGGGCGACTTTAGGCACTGCATTTTTGCATGTAAGTCCCTATGATGAGTCTCATTTGGAGACACTACCTTTTAAGTCGCGGAAGTCGCGGGAAACGGACGTCGGAAGGGAAAAGTCAGAAATTGAGATTTTTTATTGGATTTAGTTCGATTGTTTAGCTTCGGGCTCGCTTGTTGGACCTCCGTTTTAAAGCACTTTTGGCCCAAAACCCTTGAAATACACATCAAGCCAACACGCCCACCTAGCCCACAAAGCCAAGCCCACACGCCCAAGGAAAAAGCCCACACACGCCAAAGCCCTTAAAACACATCCAAAAATACAAAATCACATATTTAACACATGGGAAATTAAAACAAATCAAATAAAATCTAAATAATTACATACCTAATTAAAGTAAATCAAATATATGATCTTCCAAAACAAGCCAAATCTTGTCCCTAATTAAAAGATTTTTCACAATCAAATACTAATTAAAAATATCTTCCATTAATGCACAAACTCTTTCCTTCTCAAACAAGGATAGCCCCCATCCCTTTACCTATAAAAAGAACCATTCACCAACACATCCAACCCTAGTCAATTCACGCATATTCACACAAGAAACAGCCTTACATTGCCGTCCAAAAATGAAAATAAAAAAATCCCTTTGTCTAGCCGCATAAACCCCTCACTGCCGCAGATCACAAGCCCTCCACTCACCCATAAAGCTTCACGCCTAATCAACATCTTGACAGTCCACTCAATTCACACCTCTCATTCACAGTCCACTCAATTCACGCCACTACCCTTCACAATCCACTCAATAAACGCAACAAACAGCCCCTTAACGCATCAACACACTGCCTAAATCAACATCCCCTTAATGCATCAACACACTTCCTAAATCAACAGCCCTTCACGCAAAATACCCCCGAACAGCACCTAAAAACTGTGACCAGAAAATACCCTTAAAACAGCAGCAAAACAGCAGCAAAACGGAGCGAAAACAGCTGCCCAAACAGCAAAATAGCGAGGGAAAATGTTGGACCAGTGAACCGGAGGAGTTACGGAGCATCAACCCTTCCGAAGACCGTGTACCGTACTTCCGAGAGATGATTTAAGAGGTTAGACCTGAGGGCACTTTTCTTATTTATTTTCATTCATCTTTTAATTGTTTTATTTACTTCCTTCGCATGAGAGTCGCTTGTGGATGCATGTTGTGGCCTTTGAATGGATGGAAAAATGTGTCGTCTCTTGTGGTATATAGGATGGAAACCCAGACGTAAATTCTGTAGCCGAATTCGAATGGACGGTAGTGCGGTCTGTACTTGGGAAACAACTCCACGTACCACTTGAGCAAACGGCACATCTTTATTTTATCTTGTTTGTTTATTATTCGCATTTTATATTCCGTCTTTTACTTTCGGCACGTTACTTGCTTGTGTATTGATGATATAGTGTGCATGGACTTAGTATGTTGGTCTAAAGGTTCTCTATTTCAGGGAAGAAAAGTCTAAAAGGCTACCTTTACGACAATACTTCACCGCGCCGGACGAAGTATGTTTGGTTGAATGTGAGATATGTTCAATCGAGTATACAAAGTCCTATATTGTTGTCTTTATTTTATATGCATTGTAATATAATGTGCATGGGCTAAGTAGGGTGGATTAAAGGTCCTCTATTCGAGGGAAACGCCTGAAGGCTACATTTACCATAATGTTTTGCCGCGCATTTTATTATGTCATTTACCATTTGCGTATCATTGTTTTATTTACGCATGCATTACATTCTTGTGCGCATGGGCTAACTAGGGTGGATTAAAGGTCCTCTATTCGAGGGAAATTCCTAAAGGCTACATTTTCCATGATGTTTTTCCGCGCCTTTTATTATGCCATTTACCTTTTGAGTATCATTGCTTTATTTACGCATGCATTGCATTCTTGTGCGCATGGGCTAACTAGGGTGGATTAAAGGTCCTCTATTCAAGGGAAATGCCTAAATGTTACCTTTACCACGATGTTTGCCACGCCGAACGAGGTGCACTCGATTGAATGTGAGATGTGTTCAATTGGGCACACGAGGTCCTATATTGTGTATTTGTTCAATCCATGCATTTGTTTGTGTCGTTTCAGATGTCATTTTGGTAATCTCGTTCGAACGCGTTTCCGAACGCTACACGAACGTACGTATTCTGTCTCAGTCCGTTCGAATGCGTTTACGAACGCTACTCGAATACACATGCATTTTGTTTTATCATGCATCAGGTCTTATCCCGTTCGAACGCGTTCTCGAACGCTATACGAACGCGAACCTTCTGTTTATCGTTCGAACGCGTTTTCAAACACTACACGAACGCATATACAGTGAACCGAGTCCTTTTCATCACATTTCATGCATGATTCATGCATGATTGCTTCTTGGGTGATTTCTCTTGCATTATGTAATTAATCATATCATTCCATTATTGACACTTTTACTGTTGCCATCTATTTGTATTCCTGCATTTATCTATTTGATGTGTTCATGAGATTGTGTTCAAGCATGATTAGGTCGTTAGTATGATATTTGTTTCTTAAAGCATGATTAGGTCGTTATGATGTTACTTGTTTCTTAAGCATGATTTAGCTGTTAGTACGTTATTCCTCTATGCATGATTTGGTTATCTTCTTTCGCAATAGGCGTTCAATTTACGTTTATGTTTAGGTTGTTATTTATTTTTCGTGTTTGATGATTCAACATGTTCATGAGATTATTGTGTGATATCGTATGTTTGCCGTTATGATGATTTATTTTATACATGCGAACTTAGGAGTAAATTATCCTTGGAAATATATGTTGCTTAGGCTTGGTTAGATTATTGCACAAATCTTTTCATTACAAGTGTCATAAGTAAGTGACCATTCCGAACCCAACGGTTTGAGGTATTCCCTTGCGAGGGGTGAGTGCGACCTTAAATCATTTTCCCGGTTCACACCGGGTGGCGACTCCATGTTATTTCTCCGGTTTAGTTCCCCCGCGGACTACTCCGTACTCCCAACTAGGTCGCGAGCCCGGGACAACGTCACCGATTTCTGTGTCCTACAATAGCCATTAGTTAGCAAGTTAGGATATTTTGGTATTTTTGCACCTATTATGGTTTCTTTCATTATACTATATATTGTAACATTTATTTCTTAATGAATTAATCATCCAATTTCAAAAATTTGCTTCATTTGAAAGCTTGGTTTTGTCAAAAATTACTTAAGGGAGAGATTTCATTTATTTCATGCAATCGACTTATCTAAGGCGTGACAGCCTTAGTGACGTCTTCGTGCTAGCAGAACACTACAAGGAATCATCTTAAGAGTTCTCAAATGCAAGTTCTTTGTGTGTCTTTTTTATGGCATTGGAAGTGTTTTATTCCTAAAAAATCAAATTCGCGGTGCTGGGGTTCTATCCGTTGCGAGGGGTTTGCTTGTCTTTAAACATCCAAGTGAGTTTCGCGTCAATGTGGAACTAAGACTTTAAAAAAATAAATTTCACCCAAATATACAAAATTTCTTTTATTGTATTCTAATTCTAATTAAAGTTGCAGCCTAAATATAAAACGAGACACTAAAAACATAATCGTACTAATTTCTATTTAAAGTAGAACTGCCTATAGTAAAAGAATTAGAATATCGGAAGACAAAAAAATAATCGGCACAACCAGATTAAAATACGCGCGAAAACACTGTAACAAAACCCACCCATCCATGACATTAATTCAAAGCTTTCATTTGGCCCTTATTCTAAAAAAAAACACCACCCACAACTCTCTTCTGACTCTCTCTAAAGTCTAAACCTCTCATCCGATACCGAGACAATCAAATTTACCATCCTACCCCTCTTAAAATCCAGTGCGCCTTCCAAGCCAAGCAAAAGCAACCTCCATGCAAATTCACAATTCCTTCCTCGTCTAGTTCTAGAAGTTGGTTAGACCGGTTCTGTTTTTGTCCGTTGATACTATATATACCTCCACTGTCGGTCTCCAATCATAGCCGTTGATTCGTCCACGTGGACACTTTTTTTTGTTATGAAGTTTGGCGGTGACGGTGAATTGTTTTTCCCCGTTTCGTTTCTCTTCTCTTCTCCTCCTCAACTTCTTCAATGGAATTCGTTTGATCAAATTCAAGGTACCGTATTTCTCCTTTCTCTCTTGTATCTACATTCACATGTATTAAATTATATACGCGTGCGTATGCCGTATGCGTATAAAGATTGCATGTTTTTGTTTCTAATTTGCATTCTGATCAAAGTTGTTTTTTTTTTTTTTTTTTTTTGTGGCAGTGATTTCTATTTGTGATGGGGAAAGACAATAATATCAAATGTGTTTTTTCCTCTAACAAGTCTCCAAATTGGGTATGATTTTTTTTTTTCCTTTTATTTTTAGTATTACTGGGAATGTTCATTGTCGGTTAAAAGTTGAACTCCTTCATTCGCAAGAGATTAGCTCACAGAGCCCATGCAGCTATGATCTACGTGGGATTTTGGAACTGGGAATCGTACTTGATCAGTGGCTTAGCCAGATAATTGATTTAGTAGGGGCAAAATTTGATTTTCACATTACTCTTCAGTTAGTGTGGGAAATCAAATTATCTGATTAACAAACCAGACAAACACATTTTAACCAAATCTCGGATTGAGCACAGTTGTCTTTGCCACTGTATTTGATTGCTGATTAGCTAATTTGAGTGGAATTTGAACTAAGTTGATTATTAGGTTTCTTGTTTCAATGGAATCTGTAGAGTTACTTTAAATTTTTTGGAAATCACCAAGCTTAAAAGTCAGAGCCACTCTTGCAAGGTTTTAGATATCATAAAAGCTACAATTTTCTGGTAATATTGAAGTTTTAGTGTAGCTACATGTATGGATTAGCTGTTAATAATGGAGGATTATTAATCATTGTTGTATGCTTGCTGTGCCTAAAATTTTATGCATTTTTTGCCAGGGATTTGCAGTCTTATCTTTCAGATCTTAGCCTCTTTGTAGCCCTTGAAAGTAACAAATTCTACATTTTGGTGGACAATCGGCCATGGCTGAGGGACATAGGTGCACGGCCAATGCACTTGTGGCAATTGATGGTTACCAAGGTTGCTAAATAGGCCTCTGTTTGTCAATATATTTTCATGTCTTTCTTTTTATTACTTCACAGTGATTGCAGTGTTAGCTTGAATTTTGTTTATTTACAGTCCAGGTTATCTCCTTTTGCAAACTCTAAGGCACAGAGGGGAGAAAAAGAGGGGAAGGGCACATGCTCCAAACTCAGTGCTGTTAAATCCAAAAAGTTTGAGAGATGGTTCTCATTGATTGATGCTGCAATACTTTCTCGAAAGCGGGCTTTACTACCTGTAAAGACATTGCGTAGCCATTTGCTTTTGAGCAGCGAGTTGCATAGGACCTTGTATGGTTTTATTGTATTTGAAGTATCATGGGCCAATGTACGAGGCATAAATTACTTGAATGAACTTCAGGTAACATCCCTTGTTTGTCCTCCAGATTTCGGTCTCTATGAATCATAGGTAATTTTCTTTAATGGTTTCCATTTATTTGCAGACTGATACATCTCTGGCTATAGAGGTTAAATCTATGCAAAGGTGGGAATTTGATAGCATAGCTCAAGCAGCAAGCTGTATATCTTCATGGTTCTCAGGGACACTCTCAGAGCAGCTGCAATTGGAGGAGTATCTAGATTCTGCCACAGGTACATTTTTGAATTCTCCTAATGTTTTATGATTTTATATGCATAAGGGTTATCGAAGCAAAGAAAAGATGAGTACACCAAACTGGTTTCCTAATGGGTCTGGTGTCTTTTGATATCAAATACAATGATCATCAATGAATTAGTTTGATTGACTATAGATATACTATGCATTCCATAAGACTTAAAAACGAGAATCATATAAGACTGAAAGGAGCTTATGCTGACAATATCTCGTCTTTCTTTTAACTTTATTAGGAGAGAGCTTCTATGATGCTGAAGAAGACTTTTCGAGGACTACCCCTGTTGAGGACGACAGAAGTGTTTTCCATGATAATCAGTGCGGTAAAGATATTTCTCTTAACCACAGTGATAGCAGGTTTGGTGCTTGCACTGGGACTATAGAAGACAGAACAAATGAGCCACATACACCTCCTCCAACCGGCCTTATAAGAGAAGAAAAGTAACGAGATGCATCAGTTCTGGAGTTGAAGTTGAAGTTTATACCGAGGAAACTCCAAGTAAAATTGAAGATTCATCATACAGCTCTGAGGCTCATGCCAGCGAATGTGAAACTGTAGTTGAAGCTTCCCAGTATCGTGATGTTTTGATCTTGTTCAGGTTCAATGACCGCGATCTCCCATTTAAATTAAGGCAAGTTATAATGTCTGATCTGCGTTTACTTACTCTATTAGAAGCAGGCCTACCAGCTTGGGTTATCTTCCTCCAATCATATCCAGGATTTTGCCATCTGTACCGGCCATGGATGTGCCCTCTAGCTCGAGCTTTATACGTGATGATCTCAGTGGTCACTGTTGTTATAGGCTTCTATGATTTATACAAAAATGTCCCTGTTCTTAAAATAACTGCTTCTCGTTTATGTGGGCCTCTTTTCGATTGGATAGAAACTTGGGAGATGGTATCAAGAATCAAGTACTTGGGAACCATGCTGTTTCTTCATAACTTTCAAAAGGCAGTTAAATGGATTTTAGCAATTTCACGTACCATTCGGTCATTTTTTTCAGTTTTCACACTACCACTGGCAGCACCCCTCATAGAGTGTTTGAGCTTCCTTCTTCCATTGTGGAACATGTTCATCCAAGCAGTGGAGAGTTTCTGTTCACTTGTTGGGGTTATAATCGGCTCTTCATGCAGTCTAGTGGGTGACCTGATAGAAATTATATTCTTGCCTATATCTTTAATCATCTCAGTTTTCCGGAAATTGGTAAGTATCACATGCATTGGTATTGGTTGGTTCATTTTTGAGCTTTGACTTAATTTGTGCGGTTTGTTAATTTTTGGGCTTTGACTTAATTTGAGGCCACCGTCTTCAAAATCTTGTATTAATTGTATGTTATTCCTATTGCTTCCTATTTCAGGAACTTCTGTTCTATATCCAATATTTTGGACCCTGGGGAAATATTGTATGCTCCAATTCGCATATTCCTTGCATTAGGAAGTTTTGTGACTTTCATTTATGCCTGCATATCTGAGTTGCTGGGAGATATTTGGCGGACAGTAAGTAGCATATTCCAACTTGCTTCAGCTTCTGAGGCTGCAGTGACCACATATGAAGTTTCCATGTGGCATTCACTTTGGAATGACCTGTTCTCCCAGGTTTGAAATCCATGTATAACTACATATCATAATTAGTATGAGACTGTTATGTAATTGGTTCTCACCATTCATTATAAATTTTCAGGTTTTTCGTGCCATCAGAAGCATATTAAATGGTTTTGTTGCCTTCTTCACAGCCTGCAACAGACATCGACTCAGGTATTTTAATTTCACTTTGCTTTTTGTTTGGATAACTTCTTCCCCTGTTTGTTTTCCCAAGTTAATCAACCTTTCTGCTAGTTCTATTCCTCTGCTTAGCAACTCAGTCTTAAGTTTTATGCTCAACTTGGGAAACAGATTTTAAAATAATTATGCTTAAATCAGCTGACTAATTATTTTCTGATGTGATGGTATGCAGCATCTATAATCATATACAGGACTTTATTCAAAGATTGCTTGGTCGAACCCAGAGAATACAATGCTCAGATTTTAGACATAATAGAGCAACACAGAGAGCTTCAAATTTGGTAAGTCATCATAAATGTGGATGCATATGCTTTTCCATTGTAGCATATATGTCAATGGTGTATGGATTTCCTTGAGCTGATGACGTTGGTTATGGTGGTTGCAGTCCGAAGTGCGGAAAATCCACATAAAGTGAGGGGTCCTTGCTATATTTGAGGTTAACAGAGTGCAAGATACCTCTTGGATAGGGGAGTATTTCTTCCAGTAAATAAAACTGTTTACAAGTAGAATCACATAGTGACTTTTGACCAAAACTGGACGGAGCAGGCATCCTGAGTTATGGCAAGCAGATTCTGAATTCTGAACATGTTCCTAAGAGTGCCATGGAAGAGCTTCTTCTCCTTGTCTGTGCCAGTGCTATGCCTATCAACTTGAGAAGCTCATTTTCAGATCCCACGTTTGCTTCATTGTTTTTACATGTCACAGTTTACTAGTACCTTATTATTATATTTTTAATGAAATTGATGTAAATAGCATGTACAGACGCAAATATATCAAATCAAGTCTAAAAGGAATGTATGGTACAAAACAGCAACTTGAATTCTGCTGCCACTTTGTTCTCGGATTTGCCTGTTGCATTCTTTCAACGATGTATATAGAATTATAGATTCAAGCTGCTTCCCAACTTGGAAAGAAAAAATTGGTACCCACCGGCAATTAAGGGCTAATTTATCCAGACATCTGAATACCATTGCAGGAGAAACGATTATACGTGTTGCACTTAGACTGATGCCACATTATAGAATCGCCCTTCTCAAAACATTTGAGAAGGAAGGCATAATCATAACACATCCAGCAAGAAAAGTATAAACGATTTAGGTTATTAATTCAAACTCTATATAAACAGTAACTGTCAAGGCTCGTGAAGGAGCTAAATACTTGAAAAGCATTACAAACATGTCGTTAGCAAATCCTACAACTTCAGCCTCTATGACTTACATCCATCCATAAAATAATTTTTGCATTAATACTAATAACCTGCTCTGAGACAAGCATCACATAATTAGATCATCCGCATTCCTCCAGTTTGGTGCAGCATGGCATCAACCTCATCACCATCTTCCATTTCCAGCTGATTCACGAAGCCAAAAAAAAATGAACGGAGAAATATCAGATATGGACGCACCACACATAATAGTGAATGGCTCAAAAAACAAAAGTGTAGGTTTTGCGTCCATGCTGTTCCTATGTATCTCCCATGGCCAAGGGGGTTAAGCTAGGTATCAGCATGTTATGTGCTTCAGAATAGGGAAGAGAAATACCTCATCAGGGGTTTGCTCTCCTCGAAGACGGCGGCCATCAAACAAGAAGGCAATTGAGTTCAGATCCACAGATTGTCTATCACAGTAAGCATTCATAAGCTTCTTTAGTTGGGTGCTTCTTTTGATCCTGAAGAAACCTCATTTCCATCCTACAATTAAATACATATTGCGCACATAAAGTTATCATGGTTTTTCCCAGATAGGTGCCGGTATGAATTACTGCATAAAATGAATCCAATCCTTCTTAGGTTTATTCACTTTATTAAACAGTAAATAAGCTTAAGGTTCCATGCATTGACATGAAAGATTAATACCACAGTTTAATTTTCCCAAGGTTTTGTAAAGGATTACATGTAAACAACAAATACTAGACAGTTTCAATTCAACAAGACTAGACAAGTGAGTTTAGACACAAAAATAAAACTATCTTTGATTGGCCGAAAATAGATCCTGAGAACAAAATAATCAACTAGTGTAACATGGAAAAGAGAATTGAAAAATATATGAGTCCGCAAATTAACACCAAAAAGCCCCAAAATAATTTTTTTACTTCACACGTTTCACCATAAAAACTAAAATCAACAAGCAAAACTAAGCCTAATTAACAAAATAAATCAAACCCACATAGAAACCAATAGCGGATATTCACAATAACAAACTAAAACAATATAAATTAAACAGATTACAAAACCCTAGAAAAAGAAACCCTACATATAACTTTTTCTTTTAATCGAAAAAAAAATAAGAACCTGGCCCTTGACTTTGAGATTGATGTGAACGGACTGATCGTTGGGCTTCTTGTCTTCCTCTTGCGGAGTGTTGGTGACGCCTGACATTTTCTCTGCTGCTTCGTCTCTTCCTCTCTCTCTTCGTTTGTGTTTTTGAAGATGAAATTAGGGCTTTCTTTTTTTTTTTTTTAAAAAAAAAAAGCCTCTGATGCGTAGACTTGAGCGACACTTGTATTTAGTTCTCTTTAAAGACGAGAGAATAAAAAAATAAAATAATTTGGGGTTCTTATCTTATACACGAGAAATCTTTGATGCAACAGTGGTACCACGTCATCCATACCACTGTTGCACCAAAGATTTACTCCTTATCACACGCGTTTTGAGGAGTTCGACTTATTGGACTTTGGATGTGTGGCAGTTGATGAGTGGTTTAAGTTTCCTCGATAAATCCTCCGTATGAATCCTAAACTCACTTTTTCAAATTTTGATGAAGTCAAATTTACTAGTTGAATTTTAATTTATAATAAATGTGAGATATATTTTGTAATAACTGAATGTTTGATATGATTTTTAATATAAGTAATATAATAATGTTTAATCTCAAAAGTTTTTAAAAAAAAAAAAAATTGACAGTATTTAATTATATTTATGTGGTGTTTGATTAGAAGAAGGAGATCGAGAGGAGAGGAAATGAGGATATGTGAGAGTAAAATAAAGATTGATGAAATATTATTGTGGGGATAGAAAATTATATAATTTTTATGGATAAGTTTATCTTTTTATACTAATATTAGTATTTATTAGTAAATTTGCATAAAAAAAAATTATGAACTATAAATTAAAAGAATATAATAATTGAAAATAATTTTATTAAAATTATAATTTATTTTTTCAATGTTCTTTTAATTAGTATTAAATAAATAATCTTATTTACTGTTAACTTAACAGTATTTTGATAAATATTATAAATATGAAAATTAAATGATTAAAATAATGATATCCTATTCTAAGTACTACCTTATGAATTGTAAAGTATCCACATAATAATAGTAAAATCAAATTTTCGATAAATTATTAATAAAGTCAAGTGTATATTATAATGAAACAAATATGAATTAACGTATTGTTGTTATGGATAAATTATCCTCACCTTCACATTCGATAGAGCAAATGTCTTAGTATTTGTAAAACATAAATATTACAATTTAATTATTTTAATTAGCTTCTTTTATAACATTGGTTGATATGCATATAGAGTGGACTTGGATAAGGCGATTAAGGCCAAACAAATTTTGGATATGACACAAAAAATTATGATATACAGTTTTATATTTAATTTTCATTTTTTGTAACTAATAAACTAATTATTTTACCATTCCACAAAATACTAAATAAATAATAAAGTTTTTTTTTAATAATATTCTAAAATAAAAAAATAAAATATTACAATAATCCTCGTAATTGCAAAAGAAATTTTTACATGAAGAAATAAAAGAAGTCATGCTATTTTATACAGTTAAAAATATTTAAGAAAACAAGAAATAAATATTTTTAAAAAATAAAAAAATAATTGTTATTAATGAATATTTTAAAAATATAAATATTATAGAAATAAATATTAAAAAA
The DNA here is from genome assembly GCA_019454045.1 of Zanthoxylum bungeanum. Taxonomy (NCBI): domain Eukaryota; kingdom Viridiplantae; phylum Streptophyta; class Magnoliopsida; order Sapindales; family Rutaceae; genus Zanthoxylum; species Zanthoxylum bungeanum. Next base: position 60,339 of record SKCR01033419.1, on the reverse strand, counting down.
TATATTTTTAAGTAAATATTTCATAATGAATAATTATAAATATTTTAAATAAATATTATAAAAATATGATATAATAAAAAAATGATTTTATTTACATTGAAAAAAAAAGTTAATTAATTATTATACATATTAAAATAAATAAATAAATGTAAAACTTTAATATGGGTAATATTGGAGGTTTATGTTTCCAATGGGAGAGAAATTTGGATTCCTCCCCTATGGTGGAATTGAGATGAAGTTTGAATTCATTTCCGCTTCTATATCGTTTCCATCTAAGAGAACGTCCCTTGAATAGAGTTGAAAAAAATCTCCTCGTAAGATGGAGGCCCGTGGGCTCGGTACGTTAAAAGCGGTAGAGGATAATTTTTCATGCTTGTTGAATGAATGAGTCGGGTACGAATATTGACATCTTTGTTCAAATGTTGGAGTTGGTGGTTAAAGCATCAATCCGAATAATATATTGTACATTATATTTTATTATTTATTAATACAATAACTATATTTTTATTTTAACCTTGTTAATGGTTAATTTATGTCATAATGCATATATATATATATATAATATATATATATTTTTTTTTTCTTTGAATCAAAATACAAACCAAAATAGAATCTCACAATGAAATGACTCATGAACATTCTAGGTCACTCAAGGGGGTCAAGTGATTCTAGAACGTTTGTCATAGCTCCTAGCTTTCATCTAGAGTTCCAAACTCTAATTTTATGTTTGTATCCAACATAAATATTTTGACTCAATCACAAGCATATTATATTTATGCTTCCAAAGCATCCATACACAATTCATTAGCCTAATTTCAACATCAAGCTATGTTATTATGTATTAAATACTTAATACATCACTATATGCTTCATTATTGAAAACGACTCACTAATGAAAACATAGTTTTAGAGAAGATCAAACTTACATAGTAAGTTTGATCTTCATTATCCAATCACTATATGCTTCATTATTCAATCACAATCATATTATATTTATGCTTCCAAAGCATCCATACACAATTCATTAGCCTAATTTCAACATCAAGCTATGTTATTATGTATTAAATACTTAATACATCACTATATGCTTCATTATGAAAACGACTCACTAATGAAAACATAGTTTTAGAGAAGATCAAACTTACCTAGTAGCTTGATTCCAATATCCAATCTTATTCTCCTTATTAAAATATTGTAGAGAACTTCCAAAGCTAGTAAGCTTGATTCCAAGATCCAATCTTGATTCCAAGATCCAATCTTGATTCCAAAGCTAGCAAGCTTGATTTCAAGATCCAATATTCTTCTTCTTGTTGAAATGTTGTCGAGAACTTCCAAAGCTTCTCTAAACGCTTCTTTTACTTAGGATAATATCTCTAATCCTTGTTTGTTTTAACTTTCACAAGTTTAATTAAAAACTTGCTTAAACTTGCCTTTTATGGTGAAACTTATGTAATTTTAATTAATAAAAATTCTAATCAACTTTTAGGTGGACTTAATCCAATTTGTCCAAATATGTATATCACGTATGACTAATCACATTTGTTTACCACTTTGATTCAATCCAATTAAATCAAGCCAAATACACCTATTATTACATTTTTGTAATTACCAAAATAGCCTCCAATGATATAGATATTTATGAAATTACAACAAACCCCTTTGTGTGATTTTGGATTAATCCAATAATCCATTAGGTCAAAATAAATAATTAATGTCATCCAATAATAATTAATTATTTTAATTGATAATTATAATATCAAATATTAGTTATTATCAAATATTATCGGCTACTCAAGTGCTCAACGAGTGGCACTTCATATTATGAGACTCTCTAAGTCCAGAAACGTTCACCATATAAGTCTAGCTCATATATACATAATTCGGCCACCTCTGAATTCGTGATGAACAAGTACGACTTTCTGAACTATACAAGTTGAGGTCATCACATATGTTTAACAATCCATTCATCGTAAGCTAGATGAGTTGTGCTTAGGAAACATGAGATTACACACCGTCAAGTTTTTGAAGCGCACATCTCATATTGTCGACATGTCCACGATTCTTTACAACTTATCAGAACACCATTTCTCACATATGCGATCCACCATAGGTGATCTATCATCTTTGGCCAAAGTCTAAAAAATCGTGACTTACTCACATGGATACCTAAACCCCTTATGGTACACATACGGGCAGACGGGTCCTATCTTGATACATACTTGATTAACGAGTGTATCGGTCCACACCCAATGAACATCTAGCGGTCAGACCATGAAAGGTCTCTGACATATATGGCATCAAAGTGTGGAGGATCACATACAAAATCTGTTAGGGATATGCCCTATACCCAACTTGTGGATGGGCTATATGTACATGTATTTGTAATATTTTCATTAATTAATAAAATGGAAATTTTTATTATACGTGTCTTACATAACTTATATGAATCATCAACACTGTAACAAAGCCCTTGGAGTAATAAGACGATGGCTTCCACGCCTTATGAGAATCATTACTCTTAAATGTTCCTAGTATAGTTTTGTGAATAATCTGGGCGTTCACAAAGCGGAGAGACTAGCATGATGATATGATCTGCCTTTAAGTGGGGTAGCCGATCTCATAGGCTACTAGCGGAGATCCGTCCGCTTGTGTATCACATGGATGCATGAGTTGCTTGTGTCCATCGAACTGACCGTCGAAAGTTTTCATATGGAGTGTTTATCCATATGTGTCTGTGAGAACTTTCATTATCGATTATATGACTAGTCCTTAGACTTAAGGTCTTTACAATCTTATGTGTGGATCAAATAACTTTGACATTCTCCTTCCCCGGTTCAAAAGATCCGGTCATAAGGGTATGATTGGGTCATTTGTTGAAAACACATGAAGTTTGTAAAGATACAACAGATAATCGCCACTCTCTCGGATAATATTTTCTTTTAAGAGTAGTATTCCAGTTTGCGGGTTGATATGTGTGATCAGTGCTTGAGACTGTGGCCACAGGGAAGAATAATGTGAGATTCTTGGGTTAGCACGATTCATGACACTATCAACATCATACATTTAACCATATGGGTAGACACTTTCCATACCCTAGATCAATAGGTGGGGATACATTGAGGCGATGGACCGTATCATATGTAAATCGCATACAAAATGGGTATATATATCTTTCTTTATCATTTTGGGGCCTTGGCATGTTGCTAGATGTCAACCTTGGTCATTGAAATTGAACGACCATCTGATCGGAGGATAATTTATATTCGATTAAATTATCACGATTCATTTCATGTCCAACTTGAGGGGAACCCAAAAGGTCACACACAACAAAGTCAAAATCAATGGTTAACAGTGCACAATACAAATATAACAATATATATGATTGCTGTAGGAATTGTTCATAAATGGTTCAATGTGTTTAATTATTGAACAGATCATTTATGAGGTTCCATAGTGGCTTAGGGATTGGTGAATGACGATGGGGGCACTTTGGGAATTGGAATAAAAAAATTACTAGTAACGTGAATAGTAAAAAAATTTTGTTATTTGTTTTGAATTCCAATTCGGCCAAACTCTTATTATTAGGGTTTTATAATCTCATTAAACCACTAAATTAACATCCAATGGCTAAGATTAAATTAGCTTTTATCCCACATCAGATTCTTAATTAATTTTGTTGTCTTTGGAGCACTATATAAACCCAAAGAATTCTTCACAAATTTTTACACCAAACCTTTCATATCTTGGGTTTATATAAGTGAGAAACTGTAAGTTTAAGAGTAAGCCACTGATTTTGAGGATCCTTAGTCTAATTAACTAGAGGAACCTCGAGTTAAAAGTTTTAAGGTATTTGCCTAGGCTAGCACCAAGGGCAAAATACCCGTGCACTCAAGGCGTAGTCTTGCCGTTGAGTTTTGCCTTTGGTGTGTGCATCTTTGGAGGCCACACAATTGGGTGGCTCTTTGGAACGTGGAAGAGCTTGCTGAGTTCGAGAAAACCTTGTAGATTTGAGGGAGGACTGGAGGAGTCTACGGTTCAAGTAAGTCTTTCTTTCTTTATTTTATTTAGAGTTCTTATGATAGTTAGCATGTTTAGGTTTATGTTCTTTGCATGTTTTATGAGTTTTATGCTTAGAATATATAGTAACATGCCTAGGCTTGTAGAATAATCAAAACAAATGAGTCTTTGGCAAAGGGAAAGCGGCATAATAATTTTTATTTTCCGCTGCGCACTCGCGGCAGCTTCCTAACAGTGGTATCAGCGCGCCTTTTTTGTTTTGATCAGTTCTCACTCGTTTGAACTCGAAATGGGTGTTTAAAAGTTAGTTGGAAAGATAACACCCTGAACTTAATTTGAGGCACAAGTTGTGCATGATTTGGTTAAGATTTGAATTGTGAAATTGTATTTAAAGGTCACGCGTCTGAAGAAAAACGTGAATAGTAAATTTATTTGAATAAAATAAAATGCAATATCATAATTAAATATTAATCAAAGATTGAGTGTCCACAAGGACTAGCATAAGATATGGCATATTTGATTGCCCAACCAATGATCAAGGAATTGTGATTTATATCATAAATTGGTTGGGAACCTACCTAATTATCGTATTGTATAACGACCGGCCCTAGTTAGAGTTATGAAATGATGATAATGGGATCTTTTCCTACAAGAAATCCATGATATTGGGGTTGATGCGATTTGCTTAAAATTTTAAAATAATTGAGTGTGAGAAACTTCATAATAATAAAAGCCCTTGTTATTATGAAACATTAATGAAAACATATTCCTAATTTTAACATTTTCTTTTAACAAGTGGGTTAAAATATTTCACAAACATTCAAATGGCAAACAGAGTATCACTTTGTTCCATCCTTGATGAGCATAAGCTCAAAGGGGACAACTACAATAACTGGTTTAGAAACCTTAAAATTATCTTACGACAAAAAATATTTTCTATGTTCTTGAAAAACCATTTCCCCCTGAACCCGCAGAAGATGCTGACCATATACATTTGATGCTTGGAAGAAACACGTCGATGATGATGAGCAAGCAGTTTGCATAATACTTGGCTCTATGTCGGACGAACTTCAGAAAGCTCACGAAGATATGGATGCTCAAACCATCATCTTTCACTTGAAGGAGTTGTATGCAACTTCCGTTCATACCGTGAGATTCCAAGTGTCATGTGCCTTATTCCAAACAAGGTATAAGGAAGGATCTGTTAGTGGACATGTGCTTAAGATGATTGGCCACATTGAAAAATTGACCAACCTCGGGTTCATCATGGATCATGAGATAGGTCACGATCTAATTCTTCAATCCTTACCAAAAGAATTCTCTAACTTTATTATGCAGTTTCATCTGTCTGATAAAGAAGCTACTTTAGCAGAATTGCACAATCTGATAAAGCAAGCAGAGAAAGACTTGAAATCGGAGTTTAAAACCTCTGTCATGCTTACGGGTACGGACCTGAAGCCACGAGGCCCAAAGAAAAATAAGGGCAAGGCCAAGGCTCCAGATCACCTAAAGCTCAATGGTAAGGTGGAGAAGAAAAAGGGAAAGAGGAAATATTTCTTTTGTGGAAAGAATGGTCATTGGAAGAAATACTGCAGATCCTTGAAAACCAAGGAAGCTAGGGAAGCCCAAGAGGCCAAGAAGCCCAATGCTTCAGGTATGTTGTATATGATTGAACTATATTCTCAAAACTCTGAACCTTTTACTTGGGTGCTTGACCCCCGGTTGTGGGACTCATTTGTGTAACAATGTGCAGGGCCTGAGAAATAATAAGAGACTCCGTCATGGGGAGGTTGACTTACTGTAACATCCCGCCTTAGCAGTGATGTTACCGGCAGGAGACAAGCTAAACCTATCTCCATAAGCCTCTAATTCTAGAAAAATTTCGGCATGATGTATTCGTAATATCATGCAACCTGGCCTATAACCGGCATCCATATACAACATAAACATAAAATCTCGGCCTCAGCCAGAACTCAATGATCAAAATGTAAATAATTGGCCTCCGGCCAGAACTCAAAATAAAACTATACTATTACATAGCCCCTACATATAAGATACAATGCAAATACAAATACAAGGGCCGTGAGGACCCATAACTCGACCCAGGACTCTCTTGACTGCAATTGGGGCGATCCACTGTCTTCAAAGTCTTCACTGAAAACCTGCTGACTCAGCATGATTGCTACTGACCTGCAAAACTAACAAACTGTTGTGGTGTGAGTCATAAGACTCAGTAAGTAACCATGTTTAAAACTTGAGCGATAAACACACAAGTTCAAATTCTATTTCTATACTAACCTGAGCTGTTTATGAAGCCATTCAGTTATTTACAAAGTCTGATTTAGTTATATATACATCTTAGTTATTTAACAACCAGGTATCTGTACCACTTTCCCTATCTATTCATATATAAACTTAAAATCCTGATCACAACTCAACATTTATAATATAAAAATCAAGTTTCTATATCTTTACTTACTCAAGTCAACTCTTATCTCATTTCTGCTGCGCTACTCTGATATCTTATTACTTACATGTATGCTTTTTATCAATCTAATTCGAGCATTTACTGTACTTATCTTTCTTTTATCTCATTGAAATATCATCAAATCGAATTTATGAATTATTATTTCTATAAACATTGATCAATCATACATACATGTATATGTAATCATTTATCATAACTACCATCCCCGAAAGGTTTCTCTTGTGTAAGCGTACAACTCATGCCAATATTAATCTACATATGCATATAAACGTAATAATGCTATCATGCATTAGTATAAGTTATATATAACTCAAATGATATCTAATTTTATGATGTATAATGCATAATTTGTGAATTAAGCTCTACTTTAACATGTCATGCTTCTGTAATACTTATTCTATATAATACATATTCATACTATCATCAATCAATGCCTGTGCATACAGCTCACACACACGCATATTCATATCCATCTACCCACTTAACCTCTTGTACTTCACAGGCCAGTTACCCTATGTAATGATTCCATGACATGCTCTATAATACTAATAACCTTTTCTGAAATACTCTTTTCTGAAACTTTTTTCTGAAAAACTTTTTTCCTGAAAACTTTTTGCTAAACACTTTATTTTGCTTTTTTTTTTTCTTTCTGGAAAAGCTCTTTCTGAAACTGTATCTGAAAACTGAATACTGCATCTGAAAACTGAAAACTGTATCTGAAAACTGAGAACTGTATCTGAAAACTGAAAACTTTCTCTCTGAATTTCTTCTCTGTCTGAAAAATGACGTATGAGGGCGTTACGTGTATCGCCGTCCCCACATACGCCTATCTGGAGGCAGAAGTGCAAAACCATGACTTTGGGACGTTACGTATCGCCGTCCCCCAAAGCATGCCACTATTGTCTCAAATCTGGTGGTCTTGGGGTGTTACGTATCGCCGTCCCCCAAGCCACAACTGGAGCTGGGGTGCGGATCTATGCTACCACCCAAACTCAAATCTGGGGTCTAGGGGCGTTACGTATCGCCATCCCCCTAGCCCGGCTTGAGGATTTGAGAGCGTCCCCTCAGTCCTTCACATGTGCACATTGTCCTCTATATCCGTCAATTCCATAGTATCCGTCAATTCCACACTGTCAGTTACATACTGGGGTGAGGTTTTATCTCATGCCCCGAAAAACATAAAGCTCACTGAAAACATAAGGAATCGTACTATAGATTTCAAAACTGCATAAACAAGCTCAACTGTGTCTGTCAATTCCATAAATCACTGAGATTGGGTTTTTACCCCAATCTAAATCAAAACTATAAAACATCCTTCAAATCCTCTGAGGCTCTTTTAAAATCCTTTTGGCGTATAAAAACATTTCAAAATAGTAAAATCTTTTCAAAACTTCAAAAACATTTAAAACATTAAAATCACCTTATACTCGTATGCTCATGTATATACATTTATGTTTGAGTACACACACACTCATGCTTCATGCTTACTTACAAATATTCTTATACTATCTCATGTCATAAACTTACATATGTTCTCATGCAATGCATATACTACTCATCCATGCTCTCTATTATCTTATATACATGTTCTATACTAAGGTTGCTAAACATATATATATCTATATATGCTCAATCTCATATGAACTTGACAACTGCCTTCGTACTATTCTTATACACACATACATACTTAATCACGCCAATTTACATACTTACTAGTTCATACTTACCCATACATACTAACTTCTTATACGTTAATACATACATTACATATTTACTTGGTTAATTATACACTTGCGCATATAACCATGTTCATACTCACATGCTCATTATAGTTATACATTGCACACATACTTACTAACTCTTGTTTATTCATTTATAGGCTTTCTTTCTTTCTACCTATGTTCTATTTCTTACTTACGTTCCAACTACGTATGCCTACCTGCATCTCTTCCTCATATTAACACACATGTTTCCATTATATACCTTATATATATACACATAATTGCACCCTACAATCCGCAAACATATATTTCCATTATTTCATATATATACAATCATATCACTAGTCCCAATCCATAGGGTGTAGTCTCTACAACCCCCATACCCAAGTATAATGATGTCACACTCACATATATTTATACACAAATAAACGTTTCAAGCACTTATCGCATAGGTTACTTACCTGGTTTGGCGGACACTCATAATCCTGGTCCGATCTGTCAAAACAAATAACAAAACATGGTCAGAATCGCCATTTGTGGAACTTTAGACATTTCTATAATAAACTTCGATCTTCTCGGAATAATCAAATCAAATCCGAAACTTGTCGGATTTTTCCTGATTCATCTAAAATCACTCTAATACCCATTCTAAGTCATTACACAATGTTCTAAACTAACTCGGTTGCTTAAATTCCTAATTTTCGCGTTTGCGGAAAATCTTGCGGAAAAGTTTCCGCAAACGCTACGGAAGGGTCTCGAACACTCCGAACTTATCCAGAACTATTTAATTATCTTCATAATATCATAATTAGGTCATATTCATGATCACTGTCGTTAGACCATAGTCGGGCGAGAAACTCCGTTTTACCGGAAACTCACTAATTCTATTAGATCGATCCAATTTATTCCGTTTCCGCCCGGATTCTACCCAATGCATCATTTTAACATATTATATCACATCCAATTCATTTCATGTCAATTCACTCACTACTACGGAACTACTAGAAGCATCCAGATATATAACAATAAACTTTAAAATAACACATTTTTAACAGAGAGTCGTACCGAAATTCAGAGGCAATATTCGGACTCCCAACGGCCATACGAATGCGCTGGTGTCATCGAAATTCCGATCGGAGCTATTGTTCACCATGGGTCACTATTCATCTGAATCTCCCTTCTTTATTTTGCGTGCCACCGAGCATGGATCGGAAAAACCGTCACCACCATCTCGTAGTACTCGTCGAGGGCTTCGATTTGGCGGGTGGCTCGGTCCGTGAAACGAAGCGACGAGCCGGGATCGAAATACCCATAACCGCGCACTTCATCTCTCTTCCTGCCATCCGACGGCGATCCGGGGCTGCAGCCGGCCACCATAAAGTGGAGGGGTGGCCGGCGCACCCCTCTGTCCTGTCGCGCTGGCCGGCGACAGTCGGCAGGCCGCCAGAGCGACAAGGAACCCAAAAATGTGAGAAAGTGGACGGGGGGTCGTGTGTGTGTAGAATTTTGCCATTTTTGCAAAATGCTGAAACTATGGGTTTATATAGGTAAGTTTCTGAAAATTACAAGCTGACCTCGAAAGATTTCATTTAGGCCCATATCATGGAACTTTCTAGAATTTAATATTTTTGAAGCCCTTCTGATGCAAATATCGAAAACTGGTCAACATGAAAGTTGTTCGTCCCGGAAAAACGAGTCCGATGGTCCAAGAATCAACTCAATCGGAGTTTGTTTGCCAATTCCGTGACCGAAGCCGCAAACTTTACGCGTTTAATAAAAATCCCGTAACTGATTTCTTTGAAACGACGCGTCTTCTAATGCGAAAAATCTTCACTTCATATTATTCCGACCCGTATAATATCACTTGAACTCTTATTCCTTACAATCATCCTATTCCGAGACTATAGCTTCAATCCAGGAACCATCCAGATTTGTCCCGAAAATCTGGGATGTTACACTTACGCATGGGTAATGGAGCAAAACTGGCTGCATTGTGTGTGGGGACTTATTCATTAGTTTTGTCGAATGGTTTAGTTTTAGACTTAGAAGATTGTGTTTATGTACCTTCTCTAGTAAAGAATATCATTTCAATTTATTCTTTATGTAATAAAGGTTTTTCATACCTAATAAGTTGTAATGAATGTTCTATTTATTTCAATGAAATAAAATACGGAGATGAGATTATATTTTGATAATGGTATCTATGTCTTACAAACTAACAAAGAATATTCATCCTCTAATATATACAACGTTAACTCGAATAATCTCAATGAATCACTTCAATGGCACAGTCGCTTAGGTCATATCAATGAAACAAGATTAACTAAGCTACATAAGGATGGGTATTTCAAACCCTTCAAATATAAACCTTATGGAACTTGTGAGTCTTGTTTACTTGGTAAAATGACCAAATTACCCTTCAAAGGTAAAGGACAGCGTGCAACAGAGACATTAGAACTCATACACTCTGATGTATGTGGACCAATGTCAGTCACCGCTAGAGGTGGATTCTCCTACTTCATTACCTTTATCGATGATCATTCGCGATATGGGTATGTGTACCTTATGCGGTACAAATCTAAAGCCTTTGAGAAATTCAAAGACTTCAAGGCTGTGAAGTAGAAAACCAGCTTAATAAAAGTATTAAGTCACTAAGGTCTGACCGAGGTGGTGAATATTTAAGCAACGAATTTCAAGATTACTTGAGAGAAAATGTCATTTTTTCCCAGTGGACTCATCCGGGAACTCCACAGCATAATGAGGTCTCCAAAAGGAGAAATCAGACATTATTAGATATGGTCCGATCAATGGTGCCAGACACGGATCTACCTCTTTCATTTTGGGGTATTGCTTTAGAAACTGCAACACTACTACTAAACCAAGTTCCTTCCAAGATTGTTAGTCAAACACCATATGAGTTATGGTCTGGGAAACGTCCTAGTCTTAGTTATCTAAGAGTTTGGGGATGTGACGCATATGTCAAGCTCACACAAACTAACAAATTGGATGATAGGGCAGTTAAATGTAAGTTTGTAGGATATGCCTTGAACTCAAGAGCATAAGTGTTCTACGTCCCAAATGAACAAAGAACATTTGTCTCACAAAATGCTAAATTTCTAGAGAATGAATTCCTTCTTAAGAAATATAGTGGGAGTAGACTTGACCTCTATGAGGTACGAGAAGAATAAACTAACATAGAACTAAACCCCAGGCCACTCAAAAGGGCAGCGATGGAACAACCACAAGGTTATGAACTCAGAAGGTCTGGTAGGGAAAGACATGAGCCTGAAAGATATGGTTTCCATATTAATGAGGAACATGATCAGGTCATTGATAATGACGATCCCACCAGTTATGACGAAGCAATGCGTGACATTGATTCAGCCAAGTGGCTTGAGGCCATGAAATCCGAAATAGACTCTATGTATCAGAATCAAGTTTGGGACTTGGTAGATGCACCTGAAGGGATAAAACCCATAGGCTGCAAGTGGATTTACAAGCTTTAAACTGATGCAGAAGGCAACATCCAAACCTATAAGCTAGGTTGGTGGCGAAAGGTTATAGACAAATCCAAGGAATTGACTACGACAAAACCTTCTCACCTGTTGCAATGATAAAGTCCATTCGAATTTTACTGGCACTAGCTGCACACTTCGATTATGAGATTTGACAGATGGATGTCAAAATAGCTTTCATTAATGGGAACCTCATAGAGGAAGTCTATATGACACAACCTGATGGGTTTTCATCTAAGGATGATCATAATAAATTATGCAAGCTTAAACGATCCATTTATGGACTCAAGCAAGCCTCCAGAAGTTGGAATATATGATTCGATGAGACAATCAAAGAATTTGACTTCATCAAAAATGTAGACGAGCCTTGTGTTTACAGGAAACGTAGTGGGAATGCTGTTGTATTTCTTGTATTATATGTCGATGACATATTAATCATCGGGAATGATATTCCCATGATGCAAGCCACCAAGCAATGATTATCTCAGAATTTCTCCATGAAAGATTTGGGAGAAGCAGCCTACATCCTCGGCATTAAGATCCACCGTAATAGATCTAAGAGGTTGTTAGGACTTTCTCAATCTACGTACATAGATAAAGTTTTGAAAATGTTCAAAATGGAATATTCCAAAAGAGGTAATTTACCTACTTGTCATGGAATCAAATTATCTAAGGAGCAATGTCCACATACTCATTCAGATAGAGAGTGTATGAGTAGGATCCCTTATGCTTCAGCAATAGGATCGATCATGTATGCCAAGCTATGTACAAGACCTGATGTCTCTTATGCTCTTAGCATAACGAGCATGTATCAGACAAATCCTGGTGAGCAACACTGAGTAGCTGTCAAAACAATCCTCAAGTATCTGAGAAGAACTAAGGATGTGTTTTTGACATACATATATTATTCTGAGATGAAAGTCATTGGTTACTATGATGCGAGCTTTTAGACCGATATGAATGACAGCATATCGTAAACAGGATATCTGTTTACTTTAAATGACGGTGTTGTAATTTGGAAAAGCTTAAAGCAGTCAACTACAGCCGACTCCACCACTGAAGCCGAGTATATTGCAGCTTCTGATGCAGCTAAAGAAGCAGTCTGGATAAAGAAGTTCATCACGGAGCTGGAAGTGCTTCCCGCGATAAAGAATGTCGTCACGATGTACTGTGACAACACGGGCGCCATTGCTCAATCAAATGAACCAAGGTCCCACCAGAATCCAAGTATGTACTCAAGCGATTTCATCTCATCAGTGAGATTGTTGAGAGAAAAAAAGTTATTATAGAGAAAATACCCACAGAAGATAATCTTGCAGATTCTCTTACTAAAGGGCTGATTCAACCAAAGCATGATAGGCACACCCGAGAGTATGGTGTCCAGATTCATACTAGTTAGCTCTAGTGCAAGTGGGAGATTGTTAGGGATATGCCCTATACCCAAATTTTGGATGGGCTATATGTACATGTATTTGTAATATTTTCATTAATTAATAAAATGGCAATCTTTATTATACGAGTCTTACATAACTTATATGATTCATCAACATTGTAATAAAGCCCTTGGAGTACTAAGACGATGACTTCCACGCCTTATGAGAATCATTACTCATAAATGTTCCTATTCATAGTTTTGTGAATAATTTGGGCGTTCACAAAGCGGAGAGACTAGCATGATGATATGATCCGCCCTTAAGTGGGGTAGCCGATCTCATAGGCTACTAGCGGAGATCCATCCGCTTGGTGTATCACATGGATGCAAGAGTTGCTCGTGTCCATCGAACTGACCGCCGAAAGTTTTCATATGGAGTGTTTATCCCATGTGTCTGTGAGAACTTTCATGTATCAATTATATGACTAGTCCTTAGACTTGAGGTCATTACAATCTTATGTGTGGATCAAATAACTTTGACATTCTCCTTCACTGGTTCAAAAGATCCGGTCATTTGTTGAAACACATGAATTTTGTAAAGATACAACAGAGAATCTCTACTCTCTCGAATAATATTTTCTTATAAGAGTAGTATTCCAGTTCGCGGGTGTTGGGTTTCTAAGGTCATCCCAAGATCATATAAAGCATGAAACATGTGAATACAAGAAGTAAGAATGACGGAAACTTACTTACAAAGAACGGTTGTAGGATGCGTTGTAAACAAAAATTTTCTTTGAGAAGATCCTCCAAGCTCCTATTTGAAGTTGATCTCCATGCTCAAAGCTTTAAGATTGATTCCAAGCTCAATGGGAAAAGTTTCCCTATCGCCTTGTATGATTCTTTGATGTGCTAGCAATGGAGATTTTGCAACAAAATCACCTTGTTTCTACCTTGTAACTCTCGGCCAAAGAGGGAAAAAATTTGGAAAGAAAAATTCTTCAATTGCCGTGAGAGGGAGAGAATGAGAGAGAGAGAGAGATGAAGTGAAGTCTTGTATTTTAATTTCCAAAAATAAAATAAAAGATATACCAAATGTTTGGTAATAATCCCATCACCTTTCAACTTGTGTGTTTTACAAGTAAACTCAAAAGTCTTCACTAACTTCCATCACCCAAAAGTGAATAAAGTGACAAGTGATGTGACTTGTGATTTGACTTGTGATGTGACATGTGGGCCCCACTTGATTCAAAATCTGAGTGGGCTCGCAACACATCCCGGGCTCGGGTTCGCTAATTCCGAATTAACGAATTTTCCATTGCGACGTAATTAAATCAAATTTAATAAAATAATCATGCCTAGCAAAATTACTATTCACATCATTCGCGAATTAATTCTAAATTAATTCGTTTGCCCGAATTAAAATCTAATTTTAATTCTGTTATGAAATCTAATTTCATTTAATATATCGAATATATTATTTTATCGATTAATTCCAAATTAATCATTCTCTCTCTTCGGGAATCGACCCATAAGATCCATGGATATGTTGGCAGTAAATCCGGTCGTCGGACTATCCGAACACGTGAGTACCTCGTACTACGTTCTTACCGATTTACGAGACATGGTTGGCTTCTAGCAAAGCACAGTGCCTACCCAATTCTCCAGAAATATTCTTAAAGCAATATATAATTTATGTCAGGCGTAATATACGTAGTATTGCGTATTACGATCTAGTATCGGATGTCACATGCAAGGCCTGGGGCTGGAATAGTGTCTGCCCCGTACGAAGCATATATCAGATCATAAGCAACTAGTCTCTTTAATCGGATAATCATGACCTTGTCATATTATCCCGATGGTTGCAACCCATTAGAGTAACAGTTATGTATCCCTGCGTGATCATCATCTCCATATGATTGAAGTGATACTTCCGTCTTGACATCACACCCAATACACTACAATTCTCAATAAACCCAGAAGAGGCGTACACAGAACCTGTTAAAGTCCCGGACGACCAAAACCAAAGCGTATTGATTGTCGCAAGTACTAGCAATGCAAGTCTTAGGTTAAGACCAAATACACCTACCCTGATTCGGATTCCCATAGACACATAGTCATACTACCAATGGGATTTCGATGGGTCTATCCAGAGCGAAGCTGTTTCCGTACCATCAGTAAACACAACCTCATATTACACTTGCATAAGTATCCAATACTTAAATATATGAGAACTATGCTGTTACGCTTCCATAACACGCACAAGTGCAATACTAGTTTATTCTGCATTATCGATGTCCAGTCTCGATAATACTACGACTATGGATATTTAATGATTAAACCCTTATGGATTGATATTGTCTCATATCTTATAATCCAGAACTAATCATAAGGACTTTTATCATTTATATATTTAAGTAATCAAACTATAAAATGATAAAATACAATTTCCATTGTCACATAGTTAATTTGTACAAAAACCACAATGTCTTTTACAAATAGTGACGCTATGGGTCATAATTGTCCAACAATCTCCCATTTGGCCTATAGCCAGTCACTCAAGCATCTAACACCTGAACTATGTACATATCGCTCAAACTTTTGCTGAGGAATAGCTTTCGTCAGCGGATCTGCAATGTTGTCTTTTGATGCGATCTTCTCGATCTTCACATCGCCACGATGTATGATCTCACGAATCAGATGGAAACGTCGAAGAACATGTTTGGATCTTTGATGAGACCTTGGTTCCTTAGCCTGCGCTGTAGCCTCGTTATTGTCACAATACAATGGAACGTGCTCAGCTGCTAACAGAACTACTCCTAATCCAATAGGAATTTACGGATCCAAACTGCCTCTTTTGCTACTTCAGCTGCAGCAATTACTCCGCTTCTGTTGTTGAATCGGCAACAGTCTCTTACTTGGAAGATTTCCAGCTTACTGCTCCGTTATTCAAACAAAATATAATACCGGATTGCGACTTACATTCAGTCGTCTTTATATCGGTTTGGAAACTTGCATCGGTATACCCAGTTACCTCAAGTTCTCCGTCTCCATAGATTAAGAAAGCATCTTTAGTTCGTCTAAGATACTTAAGGATATTCTTAACCGCCATTCAGTGACCATCACCTGGATCGGCCTGATAGCGACTACACATGCTCAAAGCATACAAGACATTAGGTCGCGTACATATCATGTCATACATGATTGATCCGACTGCCGAGGCGAACAATATCCGACTCATGTTGTCTCCTCATCTTGAGTTTTAGGACAGATGTCCTTAGATAGAGTGACGCCATGTGACACTGGCAACAGTCCCCTCTTGGACTGATCCATGTTGAATCTCTTCAACACTTTGTCAATGTACGTGCTCTGGGAGAATCCAAGCAGCTTTCTAGATCTATCCCGGTAGATCTTTATTCCCAGAATAAAGGCTGCTTCTCCCAGATCCCAGAATAAATGACATGGGAATGTGACCGGCGTAAACACACACATATAACGCAAGCGCACATATCGTTCAAGTAGTATAAAAATATCGATCCCATGAGGACTTAATACCTAAGCTATTAATTTTATGAGGTCAAATGATTACTAGTATCTAACAGGTTGTTTGATTGATTTGAAAAGGTGACGATTCTAAATTTAAAAATAAAATTGTTCGAAAGTAGGTTTAAGAAAATTCAATATTAAAAACTATATAGGGTTGTGATTTCTTCCAATATCATTTTAAAGATGAAGTGGTTATTTTATAGTTGGGTAATATAATGATTTATTCACCTGGAACGCTAAATAATGTGAAAGCCTCTGTGGATGGTCAGACACAAATACCCAGTTTAACCCAATTGAACCATATGTCTATGTCAACCAAATTATCTGGATTCATTATGTTTAAGTTCCAATTATGGCTACCCCCGTCCGACAGATATATGTCTATCCTGTAAGGAAATCTATTAAAGGGTTATCTATCCTCAAGGAAGATCATGGGCTATTAAGTCTAAGGCTGAAACCTAAAATCTCTATGTCTAGTTCATTTTAGATTTACCAGATCAATTTTATTAATGGCCAGTTAATAAAAAACATTAAGATTAAGACTCAATAAATAAATCTTTATATTACCCAAACTATAATCTAACCCCTTATAAACCGGTGATATTAAAAGTCATCACAACCCCAGATAACTAATTTAGTTACAACACATAACTAGGGCTAGTAAAAACTTGAAAATAAAAGAGATAAAGTAAAAATGTGGTAAAGTAAATACTGAAAAGTAAATTACAGTAAAATAAAATACTAAGGTAAAAAGAATTACTTTTACTACTACTAATTTAGATATCTCCCATAATATAATATATAAACTTGTGATAACATTACCAACCAGCCATATAGGCAGTATCATGATTAAGTCAAATTAAGTCCAACCAGCCATTAAGGCAGAACCAAAATAAACCTGCCATATATGCGGTAAGAAAATTTAATTACCAACCGACAATCTGGCGGTATCCTTGATTAGTCAGGTTTAAACCAGATTAAAATGAATTACCAACCGACCAATCTGGCGGTATCCTTTTTAAGTCAATATTTTAAATAGTGAATATATTATATTTAAGGGAGATTAATCTAAATAGCAATAGTAAAAGAATTACCTTTCACCTCACCTAGCTGGGAAGTTACCTCCTCATGGTGAATAGTAAAAACTGTAAAAAGTAAAGAAAGTAAATTACTATTATTACAAAACGTAATTAAAATTTAATTACAAAACTAAAATTAAAAGAAACTAGGGAGAACACTCCTATTTACATCCAAGAAATGAGAGAGAATGGTACATTTGAAACTGAAACATCGAGCTGAATTTATAGGCCTCAGTAGGCTCTGGGCGTCGCGACGCCAGCCTCTTTTGGTCGTGGCATGTTGAGGTGATGACACCTGGCGATTCTGGATAAGGTGATAAGGTGACACATGGCAAGGTGGTTGGAGCTCAATTATTGTGACGTGTGGCAGCTTCTGATTGGTCGGATCAGATTCTTATCCGCCACGTGTCAGATACGGATAAGTGAGTCAATGATTGATGCTGACGTGGTGCTGACGTGGCGACACGTGGCAAAGTGACTGTCGGCACCATAGAATTGCAACACGTGGCACTTCGTGATTGGCTGATGATGACGTGGCGGTGAGGTGGCATGTTGACTCGGTCAACTGATGATGTGGACGATGACGTGGCTGACAGATGTAGTGACACGTGGTAATATGTGGCGATGGCGACTGTCGGCACCGTAGGATGATGACACGTAGCACGAGGCATGTTAGCAGATCGGTTGTGATGGTGACACGTGGCACGTTAGCAAAGTCAAAATTTTCTCAGATTCTGAGACGTGAACCCCGCGCATGTTAGCACTGTTCGGCGCACGTTAGGCGTCGCGACGCGGAAAATTACCAAAATGCCATTTTCGTCCAATTTTCACTGTTTCTGCCCAAATCACCTCCAGAGTGTCCTGAAACTTATTTATCTACAAAATAACACAAAACACATCGAAATATTCACAAAACTCAAGAAATTATACAAAATATTAGGTTAATGAGTGAGAAATAGTGATAGATTTACCACTCATCACACCCCCAAACCTAACATTTTGCTAGTCCTCGAGCAAAACATAGAATAAAATAACATAATAAAATTAACTAAGCCACTTTCGTAGGGATCACGGTTGCATTTAGCGTATGCAACAAGCCTTTAAACCCCTAGGTGTCCCTAGTGGACGAGTTGTAGTCTCGTGAGGGTTTACAGCAATGATGCCCACAAACATTTTATAAAAGTAAAAAGGTAGTGAAACTAATGCACACAAAAGCAAAAAGACAGGAGAACAGAGTATAAACAAGTTAGTGACTAATCAGGTGAAATTTCTACTCCAAGTTACTAGTTGTTTTGTTTCATTCTAAATTACCGAATAAGTAAATTCTCCGATTATATTTACCATTCTTCATATACACAGCCAACAAAATATTAAACAATTCATTTTTGGCCACAACAGTCATAAGTGCAGTTGATAAGAGAGTAATATTTTTGTCCTAAAGTTTGATCAGAATTCACACCTTTTGTAGCAATGGAATAATTTTTTTCGGATTTTTTGGATTTTTTCTTGATTTTTTTTTTTTTATTATATACATATCTTACATCTATGTAGCGAGTATTGGGTCGGTGGCTCCCAAACCAGTTGGTTTTAGGGCACCAGGTGTTAAGACACCCCTACAGACTTAATTACTCAGACTTCAGATACATATATATATATATTATATATATATATATTTTGCAGCATCTTTGATCCATGTAGCGAGCTTTGGGCCAGTGACTCCGAAACCAGTTGGCTTTAGGGCACTAGGTGTTAAAACACCCTTACAGACTTAATAACTCGGATCTCAGATTTTTGTTTTACTCCATTGCTTTTTGAGATGCTTGTCCAATTAAACTAGAGCACTGAATATTACAAACTTTTCAATTATAGCTCATGTCCGTATGTTACTATGCATGTTGATAATACATATCAACTGAGCATATGAAGATCCATTTTAGTCAGTATTATGGAGAATTCAAAAATTAAATAATTTAAAATGAAATAAACAAAAACTAACTTGCTTCAAAATGGTTTAAGATACGTCTCAGGAGTGAAAACTCCTTACTCAGCTATCTCTTACCAATTTCACCTTTTTTAGTCAAAATAAAACCACAAAAACGCAACAATATTTTTGTAATTTTTGAAAATTTTTCAATTTTTTTGTTTTTTTCTAAAAATTTTGGACTAAAAATAAAAATAACACACAAACTAAAAACAAGGTACTGATCAACTAATTCCCTCCCTCAAACCTAAATGAGACATTGTCCCCAATGTCTTAAACAGTAGAAGAAGAGTTTAGAAGATAATACCTGGATAACTGAAATTCTACAGGAAAAGTTAAAGGTTAAGATCCAGATTAATCCGACGCCTCCTACCACGATCGTCCTCGGACCAATTTATCTTTGAAAGGATATGGTCAACTTGTGGTTCATAGGCTAAGATTTGGTCAATTAGATCCGAAGCAGTTCTGGCAGTAAAGAGGAGTTCTTTTAAAGGTTTTGACACGAACCCATTTCTCCGGGCATCATCAAGAAACACATAAAGAAAATCATAAAATCCTTCAACGTTGTACAGTCCAAGAGGCAACTGGTGTATGTTCAGGTTTGCCCAAGATAGAACTATAAAAATTTCCTCCAATGTGCCCAAGCCACCTGGCAAAGCAATAAAAGCATCAGAACGGTTAATCATTTCTACTAATCGTTCAGACATACCTGGCACGATCAGTTCATCTCTGTTTGATGATCCAATAAGATTTACCTCTGCCAAGGGTTTTGGTATGATTCCCAAAACGTGACTGCCTCCTTCATGTACGGCCTTTGAAACGATCCTCATTAGTCCAAGATTGCCTCCGCCATATACTAAGTGCATATTCCTTGCAGCTAATACTCGACCCAATTCCTGTGCTGCTTCTACGTATTGTGGCTTAGTACCAACACTAGTACCTCAAACACACACAGATGTTTTCAACTCGTCTTCTTGAAGTGGCTTCCATGTTCTTTCTCTTATTTGGATGTATATCTGGATGTGTCGAAGAAAGAAATGTAGAGCTGAATTTATAGAACCTGAAAAGGGTGAGTAAAATAATAGCACTAGTACCTGCAAAATGACAATTATTAGTTAATAGTAAAATAAATCATGATAGTCAAAAAGGTCTGGATCCTGTCGGAGAAAATAAAAGAAAACAACAAAACAAATTACAATTATTAGGAAAAGACAAAGAGATATAATATGTACAAGAAAAGTAGAGGCTTGATTGACGTCTATGCGTCAGGGACAAGCTTCCCATCCAATTTTCTTATAAATTGGCAAATAGGGTATTTTTGAGTCAGATTCCCGAGACTTAACTGTTGTCTTTCCTTTTGGAATTGTGCGTATAACACACGAATCTCGTGATACACACATCCACTGGGATGCGTCTCAAGAGTTTTAGATATATCATCCAAAGACTCCTTACTCAGGCCATCCCTAATGAAATTAATCTTATCTTCGCGGTTATCAGACACCATTCCTAAAGAACGACAACGAGTATCACAAAACATACGAGCACATTTATAACAAACACACATTCTTTTGGCTCTTCTCTTTTTAGCATATGTTCTCCTTCCTAAACCAGACAGATGTGAAATAAAAGAGTCAGAAGACTCACCTGCCAATCGGACCCGTGCTTCAATAATCCAACGAATGTCAGTAGGAATACCTTTGATCATCAGTAACCTCATCCGTTCCAAGCGATCTTTGTAGACTTTTATCAGAGATTTTTGAGGGAGAAAAGAAATTGCTTGCGAAGATTTGTGAGAGCTTCTTCCATCGTGAAAGGACTTAATATGCAAAAACTAAACTCACAAAATTAAATCACACCAAATCACAATATATACACAAATTGCATGGGTTGCCTCCCTGCGAGCGCTAAGTTTAAAGTCGTCAGCTAGACTTGACTTCTCGATCATTAGGCTGGATCTGAAAGTGTGACACTTTCTGTTTGTCGCTCAAATGATTCTCCCCAGTAGTGCTTAACACGCTTGTTTTTAACCTTAAAAGTTTTGTTGGAGTCAGGATCATGTATCTCAACGGCTCTATCTGGTAAAACTTTGGTGATCACAAATGGACCTGACCACAGTGATTTTGGCTTCCATGGGAAGAATTTCACCCTTGATTTGTTTAACAGTACCTTTTGCCCTGGTTCCAGTTGTATGCGCACTAACTTCTCATCATGTCTTTTCTTTGCCTTTCCTATGTACAATTTGGCATCCTCAAAAGGCTGATTGTGAAATTCCTCCAATTTGTTGAACTGGTGGAACTTTTTCTCTTATGTTGCTTGTAGTGCAAGAATTGGCTTTTTTAGTGCAAAAGATATTTTATCTTCAGGCTCCACAGGCAATTGACATGTTTTAAGTTTGTCAGTAGAACTTTGCATTGCATTGGAGTTCTGAATGGTACTGTGTATCACATCAAGTCTGAAACATTCCTCATTCTTTTCATCATCTGGGAAATTCATGGCCTTGAAAACATTAAATGTTACTTCTTGGTCCTGTACCCTCATGGTTAATTCTCCTTTTTGTACATCAATAATGGTTCGACCTGTAGCCAAGAATGGTCTCCCGAGGAGGATTGGCACGTCTGCGTCTTCCTCCATATCAAGGACAATAAAATCTGCTGGGAAAATGAATTTGTCAACCTTGACCAGCACATCTTCAACTACACCTCTCGGAAATACGAGTGTTCTATTAGCAAGTTGTAGAGAGACTGAGGTGGGCATTGTTTCTCCAATCTGCAGTTTCCTGAAAATAGAAAAAGGCATCAAGTTAACACTTGCACCTAAATCACATAAAGCCTTACCGAAGTCATGTTCTCCTATGGTGCAAGGAATAATGAAACTGCCAGGATCTTTCAACTTTGGGGGAAGTTTCCTCTGAATGATGGCGCTGTATTCTTCTGTCAATGCTACTGTCTCGTAATCTCCCAATCTCTGTTTTCGTGAAAGAATGTCTTTCATGAATGTTACATAGCTGGGCATTTGTTCAAAGGCTTCTGCAAATGGAATGTTGATATGCAGCTTTTTGAACACCTCCAAGAATCGAGCAAACTGCTTGTCCAGTTTTTTTTTTCTGAAGACGCTGAGGAAAAAGTGGAGGTGGAGTGATCTGTTCTTTTTCCTTTGCTTCTTTTTCCTCCATCTGTTGCTTTGTTTCTTTTGGAACTTCCTCAGCAGTTGTTTTGGCTCCAACATCTTTGTTGATTTCAGTACCGCTTTTTAACATGATGGCATGACACTACTCATTCCATATGTTCCTTGGATTTGGTTCTGTGTTGCTGGGAAGATTACCTGGCGGTCTGTAACTCTGAACATTGGCCAGTTGTCCGATTTGATTCTCCAGTGCTTTAATAGAAGCAGATTGAATTTGAATTAATGCTGCTTGGGATTGAAACATAGCATCATATCTTGCTGCTTGAGAGTCGTGTTTTGCTTCTATCTTTTTCAAGTGAGTCAAAACTTCTGTTATTCCTGATTCATTTGCCTGCTCCTGGCCTTTTTTCTGTTGTTGGAATCCGGGTGGTGGGTTGTTCATTTGCCCTGAATTGTTGCTCCATTCGAAATTGGGATGATTCCTCCATCCTGGGTTGTAGGTGTTGGAATATGGATTGTTCCCCTGTCTGTTGAAATTGTTGACAAAATTCACCATTTCTTTATGTTGGTTGAAAGAGTCTGACTCAGGTGCTCCTCCAAATGGTGAACTTGTGGATCCACCATTAACTTTCATGTTAAGAGTTTCCAGATTTTTGCAAATCTGATCCAGCTTGGCATTCACTGCTGTGTTGGCTCCAACTTCATAAATTCCAGCAATTCGTTGGATCAAGCTTCTTTCTGTTGGCCACAATGAATTATTGTTAGCCATTTCTTCAATTAAGTCCCAGGCTTGATCTTCTCATTTTACCATTAAAGCTCCTCCAGCAGTAGCATCAATTGTGGTTCTCGTTATTCCAGAAAGTCCATTGTAGAAGGTTTGGACTTGTAGCCACTTTGCGATCTCATGATGAGGACATTTCCGGAGTAAATCTTTGAATCTTTCCCAAGCTTCGCAAAGGGATTCTGATTCTTGTTGCATGAATGGTGTGATGTCATTTCTCAACTTTGCAGTTATGGCTGGTGGAAAGTACTTTGCAAGGAATTTGGTGGGTAGAGTGTTCCAAGTTGTGATGCAACCTGCTGGTAACGAATGTAGCCAAGTTTTAGCTCTGTCTTTCAGGGAATATGGAAAAACCGTAGTCTCATTGCTTCTTCAGCTGCTCGGTTGTAATTGAAAGTACCGCAAACTTCCAGGAAGTTGCTGATATGGGCATTAGGATCTTCAGTTGCATTTCCCCCAAATTGCACTGACTGCTGAATCATCTGAATGCATGTTTTGATGTCACACGCATTTGCTGGTAAGGGAGGAAGTACAATACAGGAAATGAGGCCGTCCACCACCGGAATGGTTCTGTCTCAAATGGGAATTGGTGGTGCAACCTCCAAAGGTTCAGGTTCTATGTTGACTAAAGCTTCTTGGCCTTCTCGTATTTCCCTTCTCAATTGTCTGATGGTTCTTTCAATTTCTGGGTTAAGCGGTTGGAGTTCAAAGCTTCTGGTTCGTCTCATGTAGTTTCTGAGAACCTGAAACAAAAGAAAACAAAAACAATAAGTTAAAAAAAAATTAGATACAAGTAACGTATCTAACCCCTAAACTAATAGTGAAAGATAAATAAGTCCCCGGCAACAGCGCTAAAAACTTGACCGGCGTAAACACACACGTATAACGCAAGCGCACGTATAGTTCAAGTAGTATAAAAATATCGATCCCACGATGACTTAATACCTAAGCTATTAATTTTATGAGATCAAATGATTACTAGTATCTAACATGTTGTTTGATTGATTTGAAAAGGTGACGATTCTAAATTAAAAATAAAATTGTTCGAAAGTAGGTTTAAGAAAATTCAATATTAAAAACTATCTAGGGTTGTGATTTCTTCCAATATCATTTTAAAGATGAAGTGGTTATTTTATAGTTGGGTAATATAATGATTTATTAACCTGGAACACTAAATATGTGAAAGCCTCTGTTGATGGTCAGACACAAATACCCAGTTTAACCCAATTGAACCATATGTCTATGTCAACCAAATTATCTGAATTCATTAAGTTTAAGTTCCAATTTTGGCTACCCCCGCCCGACAGGTATATGTCTATCCTCTAAGGAAATCTATTAAAGGGTTATTTATCCTCAAGGAAGATCGTGGGCTATTAAGTCTAAGGCTGAAACCTAAAATCCATATGTCTAGTACATTTTAGATTTACCAGATCAATTTTATTAGTGGCCAGTTAATAAAAAACATTAAGATTAAGACTCAATAAATAAATCTTTATATTACCCAAATTATAATCTAACCCCTTATAAACCGGTGATATTAAAAGTCATCACAACCCCAGATAACTAATTTAGTTACAACACATAACTAGGGCTAGTAAAAACTTGAAAATAAAAGACATAAAGTAAAAATGTGGTAAAGTAAATACTGAAAAGTAAATTACAATAAAATAAAATGCTAAGGTAAAAGGAATTACTTTTACTACTACTAATTTAGATATCTCCCATAATATAATATATAAACTTGTGATAACATTACCAACCAGCCATATAGGCGGTATCCTGATTAAGCAAATTAAGTCCAACCAGCCATTAAGGCGGAACCAAAATAAACCTGCCATATAGGCGGTAAGAAAATTTAATTACCAACGACCAATCTGGCGATATCCTTGATTAGTCAGGTTTAAATCAGATTAAAATGAATTACCAACCGACCAATCTGGCGGTATCCTTTTTAAGTCAATATTTTAAATAATGAATATATTATATTTAAGGGAGATTAATCTAAATAGCAATAGTAAAAGAGTTACCTTTCACCCTAGTTAGGGAAGTTACCTCCTCATGGTGAATAGTAAAAACTGTAAAAAGTAAAGAAAGTAAATTACTATTATTACAAAACGTAATTAAAATTTAATTACAAAACTAAAATTAAAAGAAACTAGAGAGAAGACTCTCTATTTACATCCAAGAAATGAGAGAGAATGGTACATTTGAAACTGAAACATCGAGCTGAATTTATAGGCCTCGGTAGGCTCTGGGCGTCGCAACGCCAAGGCCTTTGGCGTCGCGACGCCAGCCTCTTTTGGTCGTGGCATGCTGAGGTGATGACACGTGGCGATTCTGGATAATGTGATAAAGTGACACGTGGCAAGGTGGTTGGAGCTCAATTATTGTGACACGTGGCAACTTCTGATTGGTCGGCTCAGATTTTTATCCGCCACGTGTCAGATATGGATAAGTGAGTCAATGATTGATGCTGACGTGGCGACACGTGGCAAAGTGACTGTCGGTACCATAGAATTGCGACATGTGGAACTTCATGATTGGCTGATGATGATGTGGCGGTGAGGTGGCATGTTGACTCGGTCAACTGATGATGTGGACGATGACATGGCTGACAGATGGAGTGACACGTGGCAACACATGGCGATGGTGACTGTCGGCACCGTAGGATGATGACACGTGGCACGACGCATGTTAGTAGATCAGCTGTGATGGTGACATGTGGCACGGCGCACGTTAGCAAAGTCAAACTTTTCTCAGATTCTGACACGTGGACCCGGCGTACGTTAGCACTGTTCGGCGCACGTTAGGCATCGCGACGCGGAAAATTACCAAAATGCCATTTTCGTCCAATTTTCACTGTTTTGGCCCAAATCACCTCCAAAGTGTCCTGAAACTTTATTTATCTACAAAATAACACAAAACACATCAAAATATTCTCAAAACGCAAGAAACTATACAAAATATTAGGTTAAATGAGTGGGAAATAGTGATAGATTTACCACTCATCAGAATGTCATTTCCAATAAGCAATACATCATCAACGTAAAGGACAATGAATGTCAGTGCGCTCACACTAACCTTCTTATACACACAAGGATCATCCTCGTTTTGAACGAAATCATATTCTTTTATGATTTCATCAAAACGTTGGTTCCAAGAACGCGATGCTTGCTTCAATCCATAAATGGATTGATTTAACTTACAAACCTTGTTTGCAAGTCTAGGTACGACAAAACCGTCAAGTTGTTGCATATAACATCCTCCAAAAGTTTTCCGTTAAGGAAAGCGGTTTTGACGTCCATATGCCATATCTCGTAATCGAAATATGTAGCAATAGCAAGCATAATCTGAATGGATTTAATCAACTCTCCAAGAGTTTGGTCTTGGTTCATCATATTGTAGTTCATGATGAACCCACTTCAAGTGTCTGGCAAAGACTGTAAGATCAAATCTATAGAAGTCTCAGCCTCAAAGATAATGCCCATCTGTCTCAGTTGCTCAATGTCAGCAATCATCTGTGACACATGGTGCTCAACAGATGTACCCTCTGACATGCGAGCACAAAAGAGCTTCTTATGTAACTCATATCTCTGCGATCTAAGATTAGATCGATGAAGATCATGCAACTTCGCCATCATATTATAGGGATCCAATCCCTTCTTTTGACGACAGAATTGTTGAGTCATAGCAGCAAGCATTATAGATTGAGCAGTGAAGTTGTCATCGCTATGAGTCTTCCAAAGCTCTAACCCAAATATATGATCAGATCTAGGCTTAGGCCCAAGAGGTCTCTCTATAGTGTAGAGCAACTTCTAGGATCCCAGGACAATCCTGAGATTCATGTCCCAATCTTGAAAGTTTGTGCCATTAAAGACATTGTCGTCCATGATAATATCTATAATGCTTAACTTTCCTGTCATCTTAATTGCAATAGTCAAACTATTCAATTAACGATGTATGTGTATAGTGATGAGCGGAAAATATATCAATATTTACCGCCCCTTTTACTTAATATTTTGTTTAGTTTCTCGGGTTTGATGAACGTTTTGATATGTTTTATTTTATTTTGCAGATAAAATAATATCGGGACTTAATGAAATCATTTAGGACGAAATGTGGATCAAATAAGGGCAATGATTGGACTTGATATATTAATTTTGGAGATTGGAAACTTGAAAGGGCGTTTTTGACGAAGTGCAGTTTTGGAAATTCCAGTTTTGCGCATCTGTCGTATTTTGGGCATAACTGTTTACTCAGATATCGGATTGAGCTGATTCAAGTTCCAGATTAAAGAAGCCTCAAAGATCTACAACTTTTAAAGAGAACATATTTTCAAATTCTGATGATTTCATGACCGAAATTGATGAACCATCCAGAAGTGTGTGGAGTGTAATTATTAAAAGTCATTATCAATCATTTTCAAAGCAAAATATTAATTAATAAATAATTAATAAAAATTATCAAATCACCACCAAACAAGATAAGAAATTAGTGGAGCAATTATGGATTTGGTGGAGTAATTAGTGGAGAAATTAATAATGTAATTGGTGGAGAAATTGATTGATGATTTGATGGTGGCAAAATTTTGCCTATAAATACCAAGCCATTTCATTTGTAAAATTCATACTTTCTTCTTTGAAATCCTTAATGAAAAAATAAAAAGATTGTATCTAGTTTGTTTATTTTTAGTTTTCAGTAATTAATTTTCAATTTCGCACTTTCTTTTCTTTACTTTTCAGTTTTACTTTCCGTAATTTACTTTTACGCATAACACTTTCCTTTCTTTACTTTTCAGTTTTTATTTTTCAACCATGAGGAAGTAACTTCCCTCTGCCGAGGTGAAAGGTAATTCTTTTACTGTTACTATCTTAGATTAATCTCCCTTAGACACAACATATTCACTATTCTAAAATTGACTTAAAAATGAATACCGCTATATTGGTCGGTGGGCTATTTAATTTAACTGTTAAACCTGACTAAGCAAGGATACCGCCAGATTGGTCGGTTGGTAATTTAATTTTGGTTCCGCCTTTATGGCTGGTTATTTCTTTATCGCCTACATGGCAGGTTCATGGACAAATTTTACCGCCTTTATGGCTGGTCGGACTTAACTTGACTTAATCAGGGTACCGCCTATATGGTCGGTTGGTTTTAATCTCACAAGTGATTATGTTATACTAAGGGAGATATCTAAGTTAGTAATTAGTAAAAGTAATTCCTTTTATCTTGGCAGTTTATTTTCATTTACTTTCCCACTTTTACTTTCTCGCAGTTACTTTTTAGCATTTTTATTTTATGTCTTTTAAGTTTTCATTAGCCATAGCTATGTATTGTAACTAAGTTAGTATCTAGGGTTGTGATGAATTTCAATATAACCGGTTTATAAGGGGTTAGATTATAGGTTGGGTAATTTAAAGATTTATTTATTGAGTCTTAATCTTAATGCTTTTTATTAACTGGCCATTAATAAAATTGATTAGGTAAACTTAAAATGAACTAGACATATGGATTTTAAGTTTAAGACCTTAGACTCAATAACCCACGATCTTCCTTGAGGATAGATAACCCTTTTAATAGATTTCCTTACAGGATAGGAATATACCTGTCGGGCGGGGGTAGCCATAATTGGAACTTAATCTTAATGAATCTAGGTAATTTGGTTGACATAGACATATGGTTCAATTGGATTATACTAGGTATTTGAAATTGACCATCGGAAGAGGCTTTTACATAAATTAGTGTTCCAGGTTAATAAATCAATATATTACCCAACTTTAAGATAACCACTTCATCTTCTAAATAATATTGGAATTAATCACAACCCTGGATAGTTTTTATAAATTTGGATTTTTCTCAACCTACTTTTAAGTAATTTTATTTACTTGTTTTAATTTAGAATCATCGTCATTTCAAATCAATCAATCAAACAACCTGTTAGATACTGGTAATCAGTTGGCCCCATAAATTAATAACAAAAAGGTTTTAAGTCCTCGTGGGATCGATACTTTTTATACTACTTGAACGATACGTGCGCTTGCGTTATACGTGTGTGATTACGCCGGTCATATAGTCTAACTGTTACAAGAAAAATGATAAAATATTAGTCCAACTAATAAATATAATTGATGAATATTTTGAAAGCGCGTAAAGCCAAGTATTTGAACGAAATTGCAAATTCAATACTGGCCTCCCACTATTTTTCGGCGAGCCTCTAACCCTCTGTTGAGTACTCGGGAAACCTAGTTTCCTAGTGGGCTAGGATCCCGTTAAATAACACACAGCCTTGACTTTGGCCAACAAGCTGTATGATATTTAACTAGGTAGATCTCTAAGATCAGTTGGATCTCATCCAATTCCTAGATCTGGTAGGTGGACCTCTAAGTCCGAAACATATATAATATATATGCCAATATATCCAATATATTTTCCTAACCTTTTTTCCTCTGAATCAACTAAGCCTTGGCTTTGGCACACAAGCTTAATGATTCCAGTTAAGCGGCACCCATTGACTTTGGAAAGCTTCGTAATCGATGTCGATGGACAAGAAGTGATCTTGACTTTGGCCAACAAATCACAACTTGGACAAGACATACGATATGGAACAAAGCCTTCATGATTCAAACACATCCGCGATGGACAAAGGTCTTGACTTTGGCCAACAAACCAGTGCCAATCTTGGATCTTGAGAATGAATCACTCAATGGAAGGAAAACGCTTAATATTTGTTGTGGATTTTTCGCGTAAATTGGCAACCAATTTTTTATCTTTGATTAGGTCTCATCATACACCCTTAAGCATGCATTCTAAAAGCATAATAAGGCGCGGTAAATAAATTAATAATGATATGCGGATGGATATCTCACAAATTGTTCCTAGAACAAATCACTCATTTTCCTCTCCCCGGCTAGCACTATTCTAACTTCTACCCAATTACATAATACAATTAAAGAAACCTCATTAACATTGAGGGGAATTAGGTGAGAAAAGAATTACAAAGAATCGAGAGATAAGGCTGGACACGCAGGTCCAATTTAATAAATTCTAAATTTACAACAATTTCCAAAATTGCCATTTCCCTTCTAATATCCATCCGATATACATTATTCATACAACACATCCATGTATTCACACAAAGCATGTTATTCAATCAATCTAATCCAATTAATTAATTTTTGAATAAAGTGATCATCCAATGTTCAAACAACGATTTGATTTGCGCAAGTCCAACTCGTTTAAGAATAAGTACTCAAAGTACAAATTCTTGAATTATATCAAACTACAATTTTAAATCTAATTTAATTTGTATTCAATACTAATTCTATATTTAATTCCAAATTAAATAATTACACTTTTAATGCGCCTTTACGACTTAGATTTTAAATCTAATCTTAATGGGTCTCAAAGCCCAATTAACATCTAATGTTCATTTAATTAAAGTCCAATGGGCTTTCAATTAATTTCTTAAGGCATGGGCTTTGGTCAATATGGGTCAAACCCAAATACCAAGGCCCAATTAAGGAATCACCCTATTTGCCAAGAAATCAATTTTGGCCCATTAGGCCCAATTAAATGTTTAAAGGCTCATATATTATATTTGGACTTAATGGAATGGTTTAGGCCCAATTTGGATCCAATCCAATTGTCCTAAACCAACTTGGCCCAACCAAGCCCATTAGGCCCAAATACAACATTTTAGCCCAATTTCAAATTAAGCCCAATTAATTAAATTCTAATATTCCAAATTTCACAATTTAATTAATTAAAGTGTATTGCACTAATTAATTATCTAAATTAACATTTCCAAAACACTAATTTAATCAATTAATCATGCATTAATATTTTCAACATATGTCCAACATTATTGAATCAAAATCAACTCATTTTCATGCTTGTTGGTCACGGCAATTGTAAGGATTTTATATCCGATTTCGATTTTAATCCGATTAAATCATAAATCAATATATCCCAAGTTTTTAAACACATCCAATGGTCTTAAAACAAAAATTCACCATGACCTTAGGGCACCAATACATTTGGCCAAGCCAACAAAATTGGGGAAAATTAATCCAATTAATTTTTCATCAAATTGATCATATATAACTCTAAGTTATCCATATACAAGCATACTCAAACAAACAATTTGATCAAATCATGCTCAAATCAAATTTTCCCAAATTTTAGTATATAAACCCTAATCAAATTTCATGCTCAAATAGGCTCTGATACCATTGTTGGGTTTCTAAGGTCATCCCAAGATCATATAAAGCATGAAACATGTGAATACAAGAAGTAAGAATGGCGGAAACATACTTACAAAGAACGGTTGTAGGATGCGTTGCAAACAAAATTTGCTTTGAGAAGATCCTCCAAGCTCCTCTTTGAAGTTGATCTCCAAGCTCCAAGCTTTAAGATTGATTCCAAGCTCAATGGGAAAAGTTTCCCTATCACCTTGTATGATTCTTTGATGTGCTAGTAATGGAGATTTTGTAACAAAATCACCTTGTTTCTACCTTGTAACTCTCGGCCAAGGAGGGAAAAAATTTGGAAAGAAAAATTCTTCAATTGTCGTGAGAGGGAGAGAATGAGAGAGAGAGAGAGATGAAGTGAAGTCTTGTATTTTAATTTCCAAAACTAAAATAAAAGATATACCAAATGTTTGGTAATAATCCCATCACCTTTCAAATTGTGTGTTTTACAAGTAAACTCAAAAGTCTTCACTAACTTCCATCACCCAAAAGTGAATAAAGTGACAAGTGATGTGACTTGTGATGTGACATATGGGCCTCACTTGATTCAAAATCTGAGTGGGCCCGTAACACATCCCGGGCTCGGGTTCGCTAATTCCGAATTAACGAATTTTTCGTTGCGACGTAATTAAATCAAATTTATAAATAAATAATCATGCCTAGGAAAATTACTATTCACGTCGTTCGCGAATTAATTCTAAATTAATTCGTTTGCCCGAATTAAAATCTAATTTTAATTCCGTTATGAAATCTAATTTCATTTAATATATCGAATATATTATTTTATCGATTAATTCCAAATTAATCATTCTCTCTCTTCAAATAGTATTTTATCCCAGATAAAAGCTCTTCGTAATTAATCATAGATTAATTATGTTCGAATCATACGTCATCAGTGAATCTTCGGGAAGCGACCCATAAGATCCCTGGATATGTTGGCAGTAAATCCGGTCGTTGGACTATCCGAACACGTGAGTACCTCGTACTACGTTCTTACCGATTTAGAGACATGGTTGGCTTCTAGCAAAGCACCGTGCCTATCCAATTCTCCAGAAATATTCTTAAAAGAATGTATAATCTATGTCAGGCGTAGTATACGTAGTATTGCGTATTACGATCTAGTATCGAATGTCACATGCAAGGCCTGAGGCTGGAATAGTGTCTGCCTCATACGAAGCATATATCGGATCACAAGCAATTAGTCTCTTTAATCGGATAATCATGACCTTGTCATATTATCATGATGGTTGCAACCCATTAGAGTACCAGTTCTCTGCATCCCTGCGTGATCATCATCTCCATATGACTGAAGTGATACTTCTGTCTTGACATCACACCCAATACACTACGATTCTCAATAAACCCAGAAGAGGCGTACACAGAACCTGTTAAAGTCCTGTCCGACGACCAAAACCAAAGCGTATTGATTGTCGCAAGTACTAGCGATGCAAGTCTTAGGTTAAGACCAAATACACCTACCCTGATTCGGATTCCCATAGACACATAGTCATACTACCAATGGGATTCCGATGGGTCTATCCAGAGCGAAGCTGTTTCTGTACCATCGGTAAACAAAACCTCCTATTACACTTGCATAAGTATCCAATACTTAAATATATGAGAACTATGTTGTTACGCTTCCATAACACGCACAAGTGCAATACTAGTCTATTCTGCATTATCGACGTCCAGTCTCGATAATACTACGACTAGGGATATTTAATGATTAAACCTTTATGGATTGATATTGTCTCATATCTTATAATCCGGAACTAATCATAAGGATTTTATCATTTATATATTTAAGTAATCAAATCACAAAATGATACAATGCAATTTCCATTGTCACATAGTTATTTTGTACAAAAACCACAATGTCTTTTACAAATAGTGATGCTATGGGTCATAATTGTCCAACAGCGGGTTGATATGTGTGATCAGTGCTTGAGACTGTGGCCACAGCGGAAGAATCATGTGAGATTCTTGGGTTAGCACGATTCATGACACTATCAACATCATACCTTTGACCATATGTGCAGACACTTTCTGTTGGAGTTTCTAGGTTCATAGGATCGAATAACAAACATGAAACAAGTGCGAATACTAATCGAGAAAGTCGCGAAATACTCACATCGATCGGTTGAGCGACGCTTTGACGAACAAAACTTTCATTTTGCCCATTGCACTGCCTTCGGCAGTTCACTGCCCAAGCTTACTGGTTTGGCGCCATTTGAGCATCATCTTCGAGCTCCAAGCTTCGTCGAATGGTTCCCGGCTCATGGGTGAACTTCCCTATCACCTTCGCATGATCCCGGAGTGTGCTAGCACTCTCGATTTTACCACAAATCACACTTACTTCCCTACCATTTTCGGTACTCTGCCCAGCCAAACTAGAAAACAGAACAGCCATTGGTGAATGCATGGAGAATGAGAGAAAAGAGAGGAGGAGAGAGAGATAAAAAATGTGTGATTAAATTTTGGTATTTGATTTCTCAAACCTATACCAAACTTTTGGCTCCAAAATAGCATTAAATGCTAGCCAACCACACACATCAACTTGCCATCAATCCATCACTCAGTGAATAGTGACTGGCGTCAATCACTCAAAGTGAAAGACATCTATCACTTAATTGACGACTGATGTGACGCTAGAAGAGACTAGCGATTTGACGCTTGATTTGATTTGCGTGCCGCACTCGAATTCAAAATACGAATGCGCTCGCAAATAATCTCGGGCTCGGGTTCGCTAATTCCAAATTCACGACTTTCTGTTGCGTCGTAATTAAATCTAATTTAATTAAACTCATGCCAAGCATAATTACTATTCACGTCGCTAACGAATTAATTCTAAATTAATTCGTTCGCCCGAATTAAAATCTAATTTTAATTCCTTGTCGAAATCCAATTTCATTTAATATATCGAATATATTAATTAATCGATTAATTCCAAATTAATCGTTATCTCTCTTTAAATGATATTTTATCCCAGATAAAATATCTCCGTAATTAATCCCATATTAATTTTCTCTCTCATCTAATTAATCCTAAATTAATTAAAAGTGCGAGTCATACGTCATCGGTGAATCTTTGGGAAGCGACCCATGAGATCCTCGGATATGTTGGCAGTAAATACGGTTGTCGGACTATCCGAACATGTAAGTACCAAGTACTACGTTTATACCGATTTACAAGACAAGGTTGGCCTCTAGCAAAGCGCCATGCCTACCCAATTCTCCGGAAATATCCTTACATGAATAAGGATATATATCAAGCGCAGTATACCGTAGTATTGCGTATTTCTATCCAGTATCAGATGATCACATGCAAGGCCTGGGGCTGGTACAGTGTTTGCCCCGTACGATGCATATGTCGGATAACTAGCAACTAGTCTCTTTAAAATCGGATAATCATGACCAAGTCATATTATCCTGACGGTTGCAACCTTATATAGAGAGCCAGTTTTGTATCCCTGCGCGATCATCAACTCCATATGACTGGAGTGAGACTTCCATCTTGACATCACACCCAACACACTACGATTCTCGATATACCCAGAATTGGCGTACACAGAAACCGGTTAAAGCCCTGGACGACCTCAACCAAAGTATATTGATTGTCGTATGCATTAGCAGTGCAAGTCTCAGGTTAAGACCAAATACACCTACCCTGATTTCGGACTTCCATAGACACATAGTCATACTACCAATGGAATTCCGAGGGGGTCTTATCCAGAGCGAAGCTGTTTCCCGTACCATCGGTGAACCACAACCTCCTATTACACTTGCATGAGTATCCTATACCCAAATATATGAGAACTATGCCGTCGTGCCTTCACAACGCGCACAAGTGTAATACAAGTCTTTTACGCATTCATCGATGTCCAATCTCGATAATGCTCTGACTAGGGATATTTAATGATTTATCCTTCATGGACTGATACTGTCTCATATCATTCTCAATCCAGGAACTAATCACAGGGACCTCCTATCATTTTACATCTAGGTGATCTAATCACAAATGATAAGAGTGCAATCTCCTTTGTCACATAGTTAATTTGTACAACAACACCGTGATATGTACAAATAGTGACGCTATGGGTCATAATTGTCCAACATTTTCCGTACCCTAGGTCAATAGGTGGGGATACAGTGAGGCGAGAGATCGTATCATATGTAAATCGCATACAGAATGAGTATATATATCGTTCCTTCTCATTAGGGGGCCTTGGCATGTTGCTAGATGTCGACATTGGTCATTGAAATCGAACGACCATCTGATCGGAGGATAATTTATGTTCGATTAAATTGTCACGATTCATTTCATATCCAACTTGAGGGGACCCAAAAGGTCACACACAACAAAGTCGAAATCAATTGTTAACAGTGCACAGTACAAATATAACAGCATATATGTTTGCTGTAGGAATTGTTCATAAATGGTTCAATGTGTTTAATTATTGAACAGATCATTTATGAGGTTCCATAGTGGCTTAGGGATTGGTGAATGACGTTGGGGGGCACTTTGGGAATTGGAATAAAAAAATTACTATTCACATGAATAGTACATGAATAGTAATTTTTTTTTTGTTATTTGTTTTGAATTCCAATTCGGCCCAAACTCTTATTAGGGTTTTATAATCTCATTAAACCACTAAATTAAGATCCAATCGCTAAGATTAAATTAGCTTTTATCCCACATCAGATTCTTAATTAATTTTGTTGTCTTTGGAGCACTATATAAACCCAAAG
Source organism: Zanthoxylum bungeanum (assembly GCA_019454045.1). NCBI lineage: Eukaryota > Viridiplantae > Streptophyta > Magnoliopsida > Sapindales > Rutaceae > Zanthoxylum > Zanthoxylum bungeanum. The sequence continues at coordinate 23,722 of SKCR01033419.1, read as the reverse complement.
AATTCTTCACAAATTTTTACACCAAACCTTTCATATCTTAGGTTTATATAAGTGAGCAACTCTAAAGTTTAAGAGTAAGCCACTGATTTTGAGGATCCTTAAGTCTAATTGACTAGAGAGACCTCGAGTTAAAAATTTTGAGGTATTTGCCTAGGCTAGCACCAAGGGCAAAATACCCGTGCACTCAAGGCGTAGTCTTGCCGTTGAGTTTTGGCTTTGGTGTGTGCATTTTTGGAGGCCACACACTTGGGTGGCTCTTTGGAACATGGAAGAGCTTGCTGAGTTCGAGAAAAGCTTGTAGATTGGAGGGAGGACTGGAGGAGTCTACGGTTCAAGTAAGTCTTTTTCTTTCTTTATTTTATTTAGAGTTCTTATGATAGTTAGCATGTTTAGGTTTATGTTCTTTGCATGTTTTATGAGTTTTATGCTTAGAATATATAGTAACATGCATAGGCTTGTAGAATAATCAAAACAAATGGGTCTTGGGCAAACAGAAAGTGTCATAATAATTTTATTTTCCGCTGCTTACTCGTGGCCGCTTCCTAACAAAATCAATGTTATCGTATAGTCAAAGAATCACATATTCTACTCGTCTCGAGGAGATTCCTATTGACGGTGGTGTGTACTTCTAACTATTAGGAATCACTTATGAGTCATTCAGTATTCGCTCCAACGAATACCCACATGTCTATACGAGCTTCCATTGCTCATGGTACATCGGGTTAAACCATTGGAACTCCAATTCCAATATACGATATGTGCTAGTCTTTTATGTTATAGGAATTTGACTGTATTCCAAAACCAATAACTAGGAATATTTACTTTAAGAATATTTTATAATAGTAATATTATCCCAATATCAGACCATCTGATGTCCAATATTACTCAATGACTATTCTAAGGTCGATGTCATTCTCATAATATTTATATATCAAACTAATATGCATAATGACATTACCATTAACATGATTGAAATGAAAATGTAGTTATTTTATTAGTAAATAATAAAATATAATGTACAATACATTATTCAAATTGGCGCTCCAAGCACCAACTCCAACAAATCAAGTCAAACTAATACCATAACATTATTCTAAGCATGAGTCATAATAATTTATCATCCAAAAAATTTAAAACTCAATCCTCTTGACACTTATAGAATTCGGCCAACACTAAGATTTACAACATTGAGAGTTTCCAACTTAAGTCAATATAAACATATGCCTAAACATCATCCAATGCATGAATCATCAAAAAGCATCATCAAAAACATAAAAACTCACCCCCAATAAGCTAAGAAATTCGTCCAAGGTACCATATACATGGAAAATTGGGCATTCATAATAACAAAGCTTAATTCATGCTTAAAACACCTTAAAATGTATGATTATGTATGCTAATCACTCAACAAAGCTAAAATGCACAAAATTAATGGATATGGTTCTTAAGATGCGAATTAGGGATTTGAATATGCTTGCTCAAATATGAAAGTAAGAAGGGAAAGAGAATAGAAGCTTACCATGCTTGGAAGTGAGCTAGAAATCATCAAATTTGGCATGAGAAATGGAATCACTTTAGAGAAGAAAAATGGCGTGAAAGAGGCTTCTCATTGACCTTTTTTTTATGAGAAAATAAGAAGATGATGAATAGTGTTGAGAATTTATACTAGGGGCTGCTTTTTTTTAAGAGATGAGTGGCCCAAAAAATGCCACATGCCTCCTCCAAAAGTAAAAAACGCAGGTTATTTTTTTTTTTTATGAAAATGACTGCATTTTCGACTTATTTCTAGTTTGATTTTGGGAAAATGATCAACATAAAATTTGTAGTTCACAACCTAAGATTTTGAACGGTATAACGAACATAAAAATCTGACATCGTATGAAAAGTTACGGCAAAATTACGAAATAATTTCCTGAGACTCTGTTGAGCTAAAAAGAAAGAGTTGAAGCTGAAAATTTATCCTGAATTTCCGGTCGGGATTTCTAAGGTTTAAAACATATTTATACATGATTATATGATTAATAACATGTCATGAATGATGATTTACTATACTGGACATGCCATGACAAACCGAGGTATTAAATAAGAGCAGATATTATAGTAAGATCTTCATAACTATTGGCTGAGGCGACATGCATTCCCTCCTTAGTAGAACTGGAGGATTCATGTGAAATTGGTAGCTTGGTGGAGCTAATGTTGGCAGCAGTGGATGGCTTAGAATAACTCACATCCTCTTTAGTAGGAGGATCAAGCTCAATGGGATGAGTGGGGGAAGAGATGGGCCTAGAAGAGGTAATGCGACGAGTCTGTGCCCTCAAAGATCTCCTAAGGCCGTGAGTTTTAGGCATGATAGCGAGTTTGGCTTTCTTTTCAGTGGATATCTCTCGTGAAGAAACTCGTCTCTTCGTACTAAAAACATAAATAAGTGAATGTGCCACCTGAGAATCGTCACTTGTGCACACAAGATAGTAAACTAAGAAGAAACCCAAAAAAAAAATGGGTAACCGGTAGGCAATACTGTAGAGAAAGGCGTGAATAAGAGCAATCTAAGGGAATACTGTAGCCTTCTTCTCCCGACTTAGGAGCCTCACTAATGGAGTGGTGCTAGATAAAAAGGCTTGGCAATAACCAAATTATGTAGAAATCTCATTCGTAGAAAAAGTTTGTTGATCCTTAGGAAACGGATGCATGAAAGTAGGGCAATGGAAAAGAGTCTGTGGAAACCTAAACTACCGAGACCAAAAAGTAGGGAAGTACAACTCCATCGAGGCCGTGACAGGCCTATTGAAAGAGGCACCCACAAAGAGATAACTGAAAGATAAGATCTTGGACCACTGTATTTGGAACTCTTGAAAGAAGAAATCTTCCACAGAAAGAAAAAGGTCTAGAACCAATCACCAAGGGCCAAGGGAGGGGGACTGAAAAATGTACAATGAAGGTACATCAAATTCAGCCAGCAAATAGGATAATACATGTTTCCATGTCCATGAACACATACAGTCCATCAAAGGATATCCAAAATTTACCTCAAGTGATGATGCAACTAATTTCTCTGTCCTGAAATCTGGAAAGTAAGCAAAAAACCATAGCTGAACAATCCCCAAGAAGTTAGCCCTGGAGAAGGGTGAATCAACAGTGACACAAACAAGGGAATGGAAAACAGAACCTAAGAACATGGATACCAAAACTACCGGCTGACCTCAATGATGGCCCTCACTACAGCAACATACTTCTTCGTGGAAAGGCAAAAAAGATATTGGCATATTGAGACCCGAAGGAATACTGTATGCTCTTCGTCGGAAAGTGTGGCAGCCCATTTCTTGTTAACAATAGAGGCATATGAGGCATACTCATTTGAGGAAAGAGGTTCAAATAGTGGTAACCCTTTAATGTCAATCAAAGTCACAGATTCTTCCCTGATAATAGGCAGCCTAGTCAATGCTACAATATCTCTCAAGGTGATGGACATAATACCAAAAGGGAATATAAAAGAATTACAGGACCGACACCATAGGCAGAGAGCGCCACCCAAAAGATCACACAAATGTTTGATTGAAATCATCATCATCTTAATCAATTATGATATACCAGCAGTATCTCAAACAGCTTGATACTATGGAGATAATTTATTAACCCAATCACACCACTCTTTGCTGCAACGTGGACTTGATAAGGCCAGCAAGCTCACGAGGATTGAAATAAAAGAGAAGCTCACGAAACAAAGACTTAATTATATCTGTCGAAAATGAACCTTTCAGCATGTATTCCTCCTTCAACCCGAGAGGAGTGAATCATAGAACAAATAGCTTCAGAGGAGGAAGCAAATGGAGAGCTAATATGAGACATCCCTGAAGATTAAAAAAAATAGGGTCAGCAATGGAAAACCAAACAGTCGTTAGGGAATTAATGAATATGGTGAGTGAATACCTGAAGAGCCATTGGTTGACCTCGCAAATAGTGTTGGGTTGGTAAAAATAGATTAGAGCCTGAAGCAAAATGTAAAGAATGATATTCATAAATAGGCAATAATAGTGGAGGAGTACAGAGCCACATTGTGAATGACTTATCTTTTCTTTTGGAGAAGGAACATGATGTGGATGGAGTGGTGCGAGAAACATGATTCACACTACTCAGAGGCGCGCCTACAAGAAAAAGAAAACCCAACAAGTAAGCCACCAAGTATAATCGTGAAATCTTCCTAAAATCAGAAAGCGGCTGAAAATTGTCGATTTACTCCTCTAACGTCCTAAACAGGTCTCCCCACTCTTCCATATCAAACCCATCAAAATAATTCCCTTAATGTTCCCAACTACACAAATAGTTCCCCAAATATACCCATCTAATCGTGACTTCCACAAAATCAGGTCAGTGGCCGCAATTTAGAAATATTTCCTCCAACCATTCATCAATACTGATTCCTTAATCAAAACCCACAAACTCAGAATTATTCCCTAACCTATCAAATGTGTCAAGCCACAAAAATACTATTGGAGTTGGTGCTTGGAGGTCTAATCCGAATAATGAATTGTATATTACATTTTATTATTTATTGATAAAATAATTATATTTTCATTTCAACCTTATTAATGGTAATGTCATTATGCATATTAGTTTGACATATAAATATGCTAAGAATGACATCGACCTTAGAATAGTCATGCAATAATACTAGATACTAGATGGTCTGATATTGGGATAATATTACTATTATAAACTATTCTTAAAGTAAATATTCATAGTCATTGGTTTTGGAATACTGTCAAATTCCTATAACCTAGAAGACTAGCAAATGTTGTATATTGGAATTGGAGTTCCAATGGTTTAACCCGATGTACCATGAGTAAGAGAAACTTATATACGCATGTGGGTATTCATTGGAGCGAATACTGAATGATTGACATGTGATTTCTAACAGTTGGAAGTACACACCACCGTTAATAAGAATCTCCTCGAGTCGAGTAGCATATGTAATCCTTTGATTATAGGATAACATTGATTTTTTTTTTGTGATCCTCCACACTTTGATGCCATTTATGTCAAAGACCTATCATGGTCTCACCGCTAGATGTTTGCTGGGTGTGAATTGATGCACCCGTTAATCAAGTGTGTACAAGATATGATCCGTCGGCCCATTTGTGTACCATAAGAGGTTTAGGTATCCATGTGAGTAAGTCACGATTCTTAAGACTTTGGCCAAAGCTGATCACCTTGGGTTGATCACATATATTAGAATTGATATCCTGATTAGTTATAAAGAATCGTGGACATATCGACAATATGAGCTGTGCGCCTTAGAAACTTGACTGTATAATCTATGTTTCTAAGCACAACTCAGATGGATTGTTAAAGATATGTGATTTCAGATAGGTTGTTCGTGTTCTTCGTGAATTTGGAGGTGGTCGAATTGCGTACATATAAGCTAGGCTTATATGACGAACGTGTCTGAACTTAGAAAGTCCCACAATATGAAGTGTACTTCGTAGAGCACTTGGGTAGCCGATAAAATTTATTAATAAATAATATTTGATATTATATTATCAATCAAAATAATTAAATATTATTGGATAACATTAATTATTTACTTTGATACAATTTGATTAATTGGATTAATCCAAAATCACACAGTGGTTCTGTTATAATTTCATAAATATTTCTACAATTTGAGGATATTTTGGTAATTATAAAATATGTAATAATATATGTATTTGGCTTGATTTATTTGGATTAAATCAAATTGGTAGACAATGAACTAATCAATTGGTTAAACTTTGTCTAGATTTAGTTGGATTAAATCAAAGTAGTAGATAAAGGTGATTAGTCACACTTAATTATACATATTTGGACTAATTGGATTAAGCCCACCTAAAAGTTGATTAAAACTTTTATTAATTAAAAAATACATAAGCTCCACTATAGAAGATAAGCTTGAGCAAATTTTTAATTAAGCTTGAGAAAGTTAAAACAAGCAAGAATTAGATATATTAGCCTAAGTTAAAGAAGTGTTTAGAGAAACTTTGGAAGTTCTCTACATTTTATAAAGTGTTTAGATAAACTTTGGAAGTTCTCTATATTTTTCAATAATGAGAAGAAGATTGGATCTTGGAATCAAACTTGCTAGGTAAGTCTGATTTTCTTTAAAACTATATTTTCATTAGTGAGTTATTTTCATTAATGAAACATATAGTTATGTATTATGTATTGGATACATAATAACATAGCTTGATGTTGAAATTAGGCTAATAAATTATGTATGGATGCTTTGGAAGCATAAACACAATATGCTTGTAATTGGGTCAAATATGTTCATGCTGAGCATAAAACATAAAATTAGACTTTGGAACTCTAGATGATAGCTTGGAGCTATGAGTACCATTCTACAATCACTTGACCACATTTGAGTGTCCTAGAATCGTTCATGAGTTAATTTATTGTGTGATTCTATTTTGGTTTATATTTTGATCAAATAAATACATATATGTATTTAGAATACCTGTATGTTTGTTGTATAATATGTGTTGATGTTGGTTTTGATGTTAAAATTGGATTTTAGGTGTATTGAAGTGTTTGGAGAAAATTGAAAGTGTTTTGAATTGGATTCAAGATAAATTTACTCTCTGCCAATATTTTACACAAGGTAGCGTCGTGATTTGGATCTCTAGCATCGCGACACTCAGCTCTCAAAGCTGCGGGCCTCGCGAATCTCACTCTTGCGTGTAGTGACGTAGTGCATTCGCAGATTGGGCATTGCGACTCCCAAATATGTGTCACGACACGCTGAGAGCTGCTGCCCATGAGCGTTGAAACTTCATTTTCTCCGTTCCAAAGTTTCCGGACTTCGATTCGGTCCCAGTTTTTTCATACGAAATTGTAACAAAATATAGTATTTCATAAAATAATTTAAAAATACACCTATGTTTGATATCAATGGATTGGACCTACTTCCGCTGCACGGGCACTAATCCGATCCTAGGGGTTCGATAACTGCCCCAACAAATACAATCCAATCAACGAAGAATTAAAGCACATGTTGAAAACTGGGAGAAGCCGAGAGCAGGCAAGATCCCTGGAACCACTGAGGACAAGATAGAAATCGCTCCTGAGCCATGCGTGGAGGGAATAACTAGTGGAGATGAGCCGTACATGGTAGAAGTCTCTTGGCTCAGAGAACACATGGGTTGGATACCGCGTGAGAATGGGTAGTTGTTTCATGTGCCTGTGACAAAGAAAGTGAAATCGCAGTGTGTATATCGGAGGAGAGAAATGTCATTGTGCGAGGTTGATCACCGGCAGAGATTCGCACAGTGGCTGCTTGCATCAATGAAGTTCACATCATAGAGGGGTTCACGGCAGCAAAGCTGTGTATAGTGGCTGACAGCGGCAGATCGAGCGTTGCACTGACTATGTGGATTGGAATTGCGAAGATTGAGATATGAGAAGCCACCACTTCACGTGAGAGAGCCGGCGTTGCGACAACTGAAGGCAACGACTCATGTCCTGCATCGACGACGTGCGACATGAAAGGGGTTGCCAGGGACGATATACGTGACTATGATGGTGAAGCCTCATGGCCGGCGGCTGTGCGTGCGTGACGAATCTGGGTCAATGGGATTAGAGATGGCTGCCGTGAGAAATGAGAGATTAGGTAAAAAAAAAAGGTGAGTTCAATTTATGAGCTTTAGCGAGTGTGATAAATGTAAAGTTTTAAATTTTTTAGGAGGAGATGAAGTGTTAGAGTTTGGTTTGAAATGAGTATCTGGATATTTTGAGTTAGAAGAAAGTTAATTGATAGTGGCTAAGCTTTGTCAAAATCTGTAAAAGTCACATTAGGCAGTGGCGGAGCCAGGGATTCAACACAGGAGGGGCTAAGTTAAAAAGTTCAACAAAAAAAGTACCAAAATTTTGAACTTCATTGATATATTTTCATTCGATACATTTACAATTGTCCTCGACGAGCTTTCATATGTTGAAAACGTTGGATAATTACTTCATTATCAATATTACAAAAAATATCCTTTTCTATGTATACTACTAGACTATCATTCAACCATTGATCTCCCATCGGATTTCGCAATCGATTTTTCACAAAATGCATAGTTGAAAATGCTCTTTCCACTGTAGCTGTGGCAACCGGTAATATCAATACTAATGTCACCAATAAATAAACTAATGGAAACACTTTATCTTTTCCAGTTTCAACCATTCTTCTTGCAAGCTCACCAATCCCTTTCAATCTTGAAAAATCATTATCAGAACCAACATCCATAATATAAACTTCAAGCTGAATTTCAAGTGCCATGAGATCCATTGAAGAAAAATCATTTGGATAAAATTCAGCAAGCGCAGTAGTTTATGTTTATCAAAAGCTGCAAATGAGTCATTTGGGCATAGACATGCCAAACAAAGGAGTAACTCAGTGTTCGGAGAAGATTGTAATGTTGATTTTCTTTTAAAATATTTCTCCATAACTATATCAAATAAACAAAAAAATAATTCAGTTTCTTGACAATCGTAAAAAAGAATAACAACAATACAACATCCATCCCCAAAACCAACAAGACTGCAAGACAGAATTGCCGATTGTGAAGCGTTGATACTACACTTGAGAAGAAACTTGAGAATCAACAGTACAAAATAAAATGTACTATTTTATTATTATTAATTTTTTTCTACGCAAATAAAGTGAAACCCACAATTTCAATGATGCCATCAAATTAAATAATTAACAAATGTACAAAATAAACACAACCCATTGAAATTATGATTTACTACTAGTAATGATGATTAACAAAAAAAATTAAAAAAGAAAAAAGAAAAAAGAAAAATACCAGGGCTGAGGGCTGTCGGCTGAGTGCTGTGACGAACTGAAGACTGTACTTTGAAAAAGCAGGGGCTGCAGCAGGGGATGAAGCTGAAATAACAATTTTTTTTTTTAGTTTGTTAATTTTAACATGCCTCCGCCCCTGACATTAGGTTTAATTTTCTTAAGGTTTGTCATGATCGTTAAGGAAATAATAACAAGGTGGAGAAATATAAGGAGTAAGGAAGAATTAAATTATTTAAATACATGTTAATTGGTCATTTGGGCCAAAAGCATGCGGTGGTCATTATTTGTACCCAAAATATTCAGAGCCCAGCCTAATTGACAGGAAATAGTCTGGCACAAACCCAAAGAATTAAGATAAACAATATTTATTTACATTCGCGTTTTGTTGACGTTAAAATATCTCAACAAACATATTATTTAACGTTAATATTAATTCTTAGAAAATGGTAATTTCACAATATAATATTATTTTTGACATTAATTTATATACTAATATTTATTCCATATCCGTATAATATTTTTCACCAAACCCATCTTTACTCATCAAAACCTGAAACTCTGCAGCTTACTCGATTTAACATTTACGTGTACCATTAGAAATCGCATCAATTACTGGGCCACTCTCTTTTGCCATTCCCGTTAAACGCTGCCATTTCCTGTCTCCTCAACCCAACGTTCCGAATTTATTAGGTGAATCTAATAATAAAAAATAATAAACATCTTCACCTAATCACTTGTGTGCTTTTTAATTTTTAATTATACACTGCGTCACACTACCACCACCATCAATGCACCTACGCCGTAATCAACGGAGATTTGGGTTCCAGATCATGATGGGACACGTGTCATAAAAAAATCTGAGACTGCATCGGAGCTCATGATCCTTTTACTATAAATTGGATGAAGAGTTTTGGAAGATATAGACATATAGTGCCATTAAAACGGTCGAGTTCATGGGGGTGGCCCCACGTGGATAGTAGCCAATGAGCCAACCCCAACTGGAGATCGTGGTCCGTGCAGGAGACACTCTCTTCTTTTGTTCTTGTTATTTTCTAACACATATCCATCTTCGAAACACAGCCGGAAATAACATCCTAAACCTCTATATTTAATATAATCTCAAGAATTAATGGACATGGTTTATATAAGTATATAACGGATACTTATATGTTTCCTCACTTCGATTTCGCCAAAGTTTTGGGGCCCTAATGTTATTATCCGCAATAACTCCATCTTCTCTGCCCTTTTTATATCTCTACTCTCTGTTCCACTCACTCACTCACTCAGAGCTACTCACTCTTCACACATAATCTCTGTGTAGAATAACAGAGCTCGCTCTCTCTCCCTCTCTCTCTCAATCTTTCATGCTCTGTTTCTCCAAGAATCAGAGCATGGAGTGCCTCTTTGCTTTCTACTTTTTCTTACTTTTCTCCGGTTTCATTTTTGCAGGTAAAAACACTTACTTGCTTTCTCACTCTGTTCACTTTCCTGGGAAAACAAAAGGAAAATGCTTGTGATCAAGCGCATTGTTCGGCACTCTCCCGGGAAATAAACAGTCTATTGTCATTTTATTTCTCTTATGTTTCTCTTGTACCAATTTTTTGCAGATGCAGGCTCAATAGGAGTGAACTACGGGCGGATAGCCAACAACTTACCATCAGCATCCAAAGTCGTGAAGCTCCTCAAATCTCAAGCCATTGAACGTGTCAAAGTATTCGACACCGACCCGGCAGTACTCAAAGCCTTGTCCGGATCCGGTATCAAGGTCACCGTCGACTTACCCAACGAGCTTCTCTTCTCCGTAGCCAAACGCCCCTCCTTCGCCATCTCATGGGTCCAAAAAAATGTCGCTGCTTACCATCCAGATACCCAAATCGAAGCCATTGCCGTCGGCAATGAAGTTTTCGTAGACCCGCATAACACCACAAAGTTCCTCGTACCCGCAATGAAAAATATCCACGAAGCTCTTGTCAAATACAATCTCCATGCTTCAATTAAAGTCTCATCACCCATTGCTTTAAGCGCTTTGCAAAACTCTTATCCGTCTTCAGCCGGTTCTTTCCGACCCGAGCTGATCGAATCCGTTTTTGAGCCCATGTTGAATTTTCTCCGCCAAACCGGGTCTTACCTAATGGTCAACGCGTACCCGTTTTTTGCTTATGAGTCAAACTCTGACGTCATCTCTTTGGATTACGCTCTGTTCAGAGAGAACCCGGGTGTTGTGGATGCCGGTAACGGGTTACGTTACTTTAGCCTCTTTGATGCTCAGATCGACGCCGTCTTTGCGGCCTTGTCTGCTTTGAAGTATGATGATATTAAAATGGTCGTAACGGAAACGGGATGGCCATCTAAGGGAGATGAGAATGAGATTGGTGCAAGTATCGAAAACGCTGCAGCGTACAATGGAAATCTTGTCCGTAGAATTTTGACAGGTGGTGGGACCCCACTGAGACCAAAGGTAGATCTGACCGTTTATCTCTTCGCGCTTTTCAACGAGAACAAGAAAACGGGTCCCACATCGGAGAGAAATTACGGACTTTTTTACGCAAGTGAGGAGAAGGTGTACGACATCCCGTTTACCGTGGAGGGTTTGAAAAATTACCACGTCAACGGGTCCCTGCTCACGGGTGGTCAGACGGTGACCAAGCCAGTGAATGGCGGAGGGGGAGTTTCTAAGAGTACTTCGGGGAACACGTGGTGTGTGGCCAGTGCTGAAGTGGGGAAAGAGAAATTGCAGGCTGGTTTAGATTACGCTTGCGGTGAAGGTGGGGCTGACTGCCGTCCGATCCAACCGGGTGCCACGTGTTACGATCCTAACACGGTTGCGGCTCATGCTTCATTTGCGTTTAACAGTTATTACCAGAAGAAATCGCGCTCTGCTGGTAGTTGTTACTTTGGCGGGGCGGCTTACGTTGTTACGCAGCAACCCAGTACGTGTTCGGTCTCTTAATTTATTTTTGTTTTTCATTGTTGACATTTAGCGTAAACGCTAGCGCGTCAAACATCTTATCAAATACTAGCGCCATCGTTAACGGCGCTAGAAAAGAATTTATAAATAAATATAATTATTTTTTATATGTTGTTATTTATAATTTTATAATACATACTCTAATTTATATTTTATAATTAACTAAATATCATATATATATATATATATATATATATAACTTATAAATTAATATATATTCTAACATTTATTCTATAACTGTTAAACACAATATTCTCGGTCAAAAAAACTGTTGGGGAGCTCTTGAGATTATGAGGCACATGTTACTATTCACTATTTGACTCCACTGACATGCGCCAACATGTGCTTAAGGGAAAATCTGTGGCTTGTGGCTTCTGTGCGTGTTTTTTTAAACATTTTTTTTTTTGGCTAAATAACTTCTTGCCGTCTTTGCAGAATACGGGGAGTGTGAATTTCCCACTGGATATTGATGACTGAAGAGAAATGCAGATGGGTTTGAGCTTTGGTTAATGAAGAGGATTAGAGAACTAATTAATTTCATTGTAGCTGTTTTTGGGTTTCATTGCTACTTAATTTTCATATAATTTTTGGGGTATCTCTGATTGTATTTATTCTCAAGTAGTTGATATATATCGTCTTTTGTAATTAAATTCTGTATGTGTTAGTTTCTCTTTTACGTTTGTAATCTTTCCCTTACGTTTTAATGGAGCCAAATAAATAAATTATGTGATGGAGACTAATATTCTTGAGAGTTACCTGTTTGGCAAGGATGACATATCATGCAAACATCTCATTAAATATGAAGAAGATGATGGGGAATGTTGATGTTGATGTTCTCTTGCACCAGTGAAAAATTGTTTTGTCACACGGTTTAATGGCCGAACTCTATCAACACCTCTTATTAGTTAAGAGAGTCTTGTAAAATTATCCCCAACCTACATTATTTACAAGTATATCTCCAACATATTTCTTGAATGGACGTGTGTGTATATATGATAATCGTTAGCTTGGGTAAAAATATAAAATATATTTGGTTGTGTTTGTACGGTAAAATTCTAAAAACAATAGAATTCAAAGGATAATATAAAAATTGGTAAAGAATGTTATGTTATTGCTCGAATATCAAAATATTGATCAATTGTTCTGAGATTTCTTAAACTATTTATAATATCTCATTGCGAATATAAATTGACATCATTTATATTTAATTTATGTTTCATACTAACTGATCAACTCCCTAAAATTTCGAAACTTCCTTATCCTAGATGATTGTCTAGCTAAAAAAAAAAAGAAAAGTAATTAATCTGCTGTCTAATTCATTCTTTAGAAGATTCGTTTCATCAGTGAGCTGATATCTCGGGCTTTCAGGAGGAGGGTCTGAGGCTGAGACCTTACCAAAGGGTTATGAATTCGGGTTCTGAACGGAGGTCCTGGCTTCAAACCCTGAAAGAAGCTTATAGTTCAGACCCTGGAGAAGTGCATTCGAAACTAGACTCTGGTAGGAGGACGTGTAAGCAGACTCTGAGGAGATAATGAGATCAGATCCTAACGATAGTTCTGGACCCCTTTTGGAGTGTGTTTGATCATGTATTTTCTCCCCAAACAGGTTGTTACCAAATAGAATAAAGAATCCACTTGAGCTTATATTTTATCTATTATTTCATTACATTTTTACTTAATTTTAAGTTAGTTTATAATTTATTTTATTTATTTTGTCTTAATTTATTTTATTTTGTTAATTTAAATATGTTTTGGAAATAAACTGTGAAAGAGGGTAATAAAAGCTTATAAATGGGAAATTCTCATCATATAAGGAAAACAATTGAAGAAATAATTTAATTTGGAAACAAATTAAATTAAATGACAAAAAATATAAAGAATCATGAAGCATTGAAGATTTAATTTATTTAAGTTAATAAGACTGAGACATTATAAAAGGATGCATGTGACAAAATTAGAGAGGAGTTTTCATAACCTAAAATTAGAGTCTCCAAAAGAGATTTTTAAAGGAGAAGACAAAAACACATCAAATGAGCACATCACAGGAATTCAACAGGAAGAAGCGAAAGACTGGCGATCTCGACAGAGTTTCTTATTTCCTTTACTTCCTTAATGTTATATTTATCTTTGTTTAATTATTTAGAGTTTCCGAGCATGCGTAGTAACTAAACCTCTAATCTGGGGTTGTGATGAAACCCGTATTTATGAACTTATAAATTGATTTTCTTATATTTTGTGTGATGTTGTGGTTTATTTATTGAATCTTATGCTTAATGCTTCATGTTGCATGATCACTATTATGATTGATGTGGTAAACTTAGATGAACTTGACAAATGAATTTTAGGTTTAGCCTTAGATTCAATAGCACACGATCTCATCTTAGGGATTTCCCTCCAGGATAGAAATATACCTGTAGGGCGTGTGTAGCCATAACTGGAACTTATTCTTAATGAATTTAGGGTGATTTAGTTAACATAGAAATATAGTAAATTAATTTACTTTGGATATTTTCACTCGATCATCGAAAGAGGTTTGTGGATATCTTAGTGTTTCAGGTTAATAAACAAATATATTACACATATATAGGATAATCAATTCATCTTTAGAATAATACTGGTAGATTCACAACCCCAGATGCTTTCTCTTTTTGATTATCTCTACAAACTTCCAATTTATATTTATTTTCATTAGCTTTAGTTCAAATTCAAAATAAAATCACATTTAATTTAATTAGATACTCGTAGGTCATTAGTCTTAACAATTAATAACGTAGGTGATAAGTCCTCGTGGGATCGATAACTTTTTATACTACTTAAGCGATACGTGCACTTGCGTAACGTGTGAAAATCACAATCAATTTTTTGGTGCCGTTGTCGTGGGAAGAATTATAACCTTTATTATTAATTTTAAGCCTAAGTACTTTACTAGTGTCTAGTTGTTTTTATTTTTATTTTTTATTTTTTGATTTTATTATTTTTCTCACTCTAGTTCTAAGTAAGGTCCTAGTGCTATTACATGAAACGAAGTAGAAGCTGTGAAATCCTTCCGCTTGACCCAGAAATCGAAAGAACCATCCGACAGTTGAGAAGAGATAATCGAGAAGATCAAGAAGCGCAGCTCAACATGAACAATCGGGAACCTGAACCTTTAGAAGAAGTACCACAAATTCCCATTCGGGATAAGACAATCCTTGTGGTTGACGGGTTCATCTCTTGCATTGTCCTGCCACCCCTGCCTGCAAACACATGTGATATCAAGACATGTATTCAAATGATTCAACAGTCGATGCAGTTTGGGGGTGGTACCCTCGAAGATCCAAACGCCCACATCAACAGCTTCCTGGAAGTGTGCGACACTTTTAATTATAATCGAGAGGCATAGGAAGCGACGCGCTTGCGCATTTTTCCATATTCCTTAAAGATAGAGCTAAGGGATGGCTAAATTCACTACTAGCAGGGTCCATCAGAACTTGGGCAGACTTGGCAATAAAATTTCTCACAAAATAATTTCCTCCAGTTATAACTACAAAATTAAGAAATGACATCACATCCTTCATGCAATATGACTCTGAAACTCTTTACGAGGCATGTGAGAGGTATAAGGAGCTGCTACGGAATTGCCCTATAATGAGATTGCTAAATGACTTCAAGTACAAACTTCTTACAATGGGCTTAGTGGGATGATGAAGTCCACAGTGGATGCAGCCGCAGAAGGTGCACTAATGGAAAAAGGGGAACACCAAGCATGAGACTTATTAGAAGAAATGCCTAACAATAATTCCTTGTGGCCAACAAATAGGAATATGCCCCAACAAGTAGCAGACGTACATGAGGTTGGGCTCAATCCAGTTGTTAGTGCCAAACTCGACCAAATTTGCAAATTCCTAGAGGTCTTGTGTATGTAGGCTATGAATAATGTTGGTGCCACGAGTATATGATATTTGAGAGGATCGAATGGGGAGCCACATAATCAATATGACGAATCTGTCAACTCTGTGAACGACTTCAACAAGCCAGACCATAACCCCTATTCGAACAGCTACAATCCTGGATGGAAAAATCATCCCAATCTTGGGTGGAAAAATAACCAAGCGACAAGACCACATGATAGATCACATGGCCCGCAACAGGGAAAAAAAAGCTATTTATGAGAGCAACTCACCCATGGAAGAGCTACTAATGCAAGTGGTGAATCACAACAAGCTTCTCACAGAGCAAACCGTGGAAAATGCCAAGAACACTACAAGATTAGAGGCATTAATACTTAGCCAAGCTTCATCTTTAAATACATTGAAGAGTCAACTAGGACAATTGACAAGTGGGAAAAATTATAGACCATTGGATCCTCTCCCGAATGACATAGAACCTAACCCGGAGGGCTAGAATAATGAGTCATGCAAGACTATCACACTGAAGAGTGGGACTGTCATTGACAAGGACAGAGTCAACCAAAGAAAAAAGGAGAGAGGAATGAAAGCCTAAAGCGGCAAACCCAACAGAGTATCCACCTCATTCATACCCTCAGTGTTTGCAGCAACACAAGCTAGATAAGCAGTTTTCAAAATTCTTAGAGATCTTCAAGCAACTGCATATCAATATTCCTTTCACCGAGGCCTTAGAACAAATGCCCAACTATGTGAAGTTTTTGAAAGACATATTGTCAAAGAAGAGAAGCTGGGTGAGTTTGAAACTGTGGCCATCACCGAGGAATGTAGTGCAATCATACAGAAGAAGCTTCCACCTAAGTTGAAGGACCCTGGTAGTTTTACAATACCATGTACCATTGGTAACCATTACTTTGGTAAAGCTCTGTGTGATTTGGGTGTGAGCATCAACCTAATGCCGCTGTCAATTTATCAAAAATTGGGTTGGGAGAGGCGAGACCAACAACAGTTACACTGCAGCTAGCAGATAAATCTCTCACATACCCTCGAGGTAAAATAGAGGATGTGCTGGTAAAAGTGGACAAGTTCGTCTTTCCCACAGACTTCATAGTTTTAGACATAGAAGAAGACAATAAAGTTCTTATCATCCTCAGACGACCCTTCTTAGCAACATGCAGAATGTTGATCGACGTGTAGAAGGGTGAGCTGACTATGCGAGTACAAGATCAATAAATGACTTTTCATATCTTCAAAGCCATGTCATGCCTGCAAAATGATGAAGAATGCCACATGATAGATAGCATTTGTGATGGAAGTCTGGAAGGGGTCAATATGGATCACCACTATGATAGGTTTGAAATGAAGCCACCGCAACCATTCTGTGCAAATAAAAGAACTGATGAGTTGCATATGTATGTTGGTGAACCACCACCACTTTTAACAAGTGATCCGCGGATGGAGACATTTACTGAACCGTTGATAGATCCTGGGGGACAATATATAGACAAAACACTGTCACAAGATACTCAATTCTTGTCATCCCGTGGGCAACAAAGGAGTGAACATTGGGCAGTCCTATCTCGAGCAACTAAGCTTCCAAGGGAACCACCATGACTAATTGGGTGGTTACATCTAGCTGAAGACGTTAAACTTAGCGCTAGAGGGGAGGCAACCCACGCAATTATTTTAAATTTCTTTATTTTATTTAATTAGTTTATTTATTAATTTATTAATTTTTATTATTTTTATTTTTTCCGTGTTATTTGTGTGTTTAATAATGTTGCATGTGTAATTATGCAGACACTGACACAACCCATCTAGTTCGCCCATCCAGAGTCTAATCAGAAATGAACCAGGAGCGTGTCGTGCCGCTACCTGTGGCATCGCGACGTGGTACCTATAGGCAATAGAGAATAGTACACCCATGCACCGTAGTGTTGTTCCTCTCTCTTGTTCTTTCCGCTTATTTTATATTGAGGGCAATGTAAATTTTATGTTTGTGGGTGTGTGCATGTGTTGTGTTAGTTAAGTCCTGCTATAAAAAAACAAAAAAAAAAAATTTCTCTGTGGTAGTGAAACATAATTCACATGATGAGTCTGTTTACTTTATGATGATATCTGTAGACACTTGTATTTTTGCATGAAAGCCCGATGATGAGCCTCATTTGGAGGCACTACTCGATAATTTACGGAAGTCGCGGGAAACGGACGTCGAAAGGGAAAATTTAAAAATAAGTACATCATCGATTTAATTCGTTTGTTTAGCCACGGTCCAAAAATCCCCACACACACCAACTCGCACGCCCAAGCCCACACACAACCAACCCACACGCCCAAGCCCACCAAAGAACCAACCCACACGCCCAAGGCCCACCAAATCCCATCCAAAATATTCAAAACACATTAAACACATGTCTAAATCAAATCAAATCCCATTCCTAAATTAAATAAATCACCTTCCTAATTACCAAAGATTTAAATCCAATCAAATCCAATCACCTTCCAAATTAAAGATATTCCCCACCAAAATTACACAAATTTATTTCCCTAAATAATTTAATTAAACACATCCCATATTTGCATGATTTCATTCCTTACCTAGAAACCCTAGCTCACCATTATAAAAAGAGACCTAAACCAACCCTAATCCTCCATAGCTCCTCACAAAAAAACACCCTAGAACATACACCACACTCTCTCTCTCTCTTAGCAAACAATAAGCCAAACAAACATACGTCACAGGAATAACAACCATTAATCCATTAACCACCGAAAACACCCCCTAAAACCGCTGCCCTACACCACCGAAAACAGCCCCCTAAACTGTAGCCCTACACCACCGAAAACAGCCCCCTAAACTGTAGCCCTACACCACCAAAAATAGCCCCCTAAATCGCAGCCTCACACCACCGAAAACAGCCCCCTAAACTGCAGCTCTACACCCGAAACCAGTCCCCAAATAACCCTAAAACAGCAGCCTAAAATCACCAAAACCGTGAGCCAAAATCACCAAAAACCAGCCCCATATATCACCGAAATTCACTCACCAAACAGCAGCAAAAAATAGCTAAAAACAGCGAGGAAAGACTGAGAAAATAGCAGCAAAAATAGCGGAACAGCGAGGGAAAATATTGGACCAGAAAACCAGAAAAGTTACGGAGCATTAACCATTCCGGCAATGACGTAACACACTTCCGAGGAGCAACTTATAAGGTAAGACCTGAGGGCACCATTTACTACTTTTTATTTTGTAGTTTGGATGCGGCACGCTCGGTTGGACATGAAATATGTCCAACCGGGTGTGCGAGGTCCTATATCAAAGACGACCAAACTCTTGGTCACATCTTTCTTTAACGTTCCGCTATTTATTTATCGCACATTATTTCATATTATTAGCTTTTTATCATTTCACATGTTTGTCTATTCGTTTATGTGTTGTCATATGCATTGTCATACTTCACGTTTATTTTCAGGATTGTATTGTGTTAACGCTTGAGTGTCGCCTCTCGTGGTATATCAGATGGAAACCCAGACATAAATTCCGTAGCCGAATCTGAATGGACGGTAGTGCGGTCTGTACTTGGGATATAACTCCACGTACCGCTTGAGAAACATTCCCGCATGTGTTTATTGCATTATGAATGCCACTTTTGTCGTCTCGTTCGAACGCGTTACTGAACTCTACTCAAACGCATGTATTCTGTCTCACCCCGTTCTAACGCTTTTACGAACGCTACACGAACGTGGGCATTCTGGACAAGTTCCTTTACCATGTCTTAGGCATTTTTGTGTTTATTGTTCCGCTATTTATTTTCTATGTGTTGTTTCTTTATTTATGTATTGTCAATCTAGTGCGCATGGGCTAATCACATTGGATTAAAGGTCCTCCATTTGAAGGAAAAGCCAAAAGGCTACCTTAACCACATGTTTTGCCGCGCCGGACGAAGTACACTCGATTGAATACGAAATATGTTCAATCGGGCATACGAGGTCCCATATTATTTATTCATTTATTCGTGTATTGTTACTTGATGCGCATGGGCTAATCATGTGGGTTAAAGGTCCTCTATTTGAGGGAAATGTCTAAAGGCTACCTTTGCCACGATGTTTTGCCGTGCCGGACGAAGTACGTTTGATTGAACGTGAGATACGTTCAATTGGGCATACGAGGTCCCATATTATTACTTTGTTTATTCCTGCATTGTTAATTGATGAACATGGGCTAATCATGTGGGTTAAAGGTCCTCTATTCGAGGGAAACGCCTAAAGGCTACCTTTACCATAGTTTTTCCGTGCCCTTCTTCCGTTGATCTTGTCATTTACCCCATTTTTTGGTTGTTATGTTTTCATTCTTCACTTTACATTCATGTTGCGTTAGTGCTTGAGTGTTGCCTTTTGCGGTAAATCGGATGGAAACCCAGATATAAATTCCGTAGCTGAATCCGAATGGACGGTAATGCGGTCTGTACATGGGATACAACTCCACGTACCGCTTGAGAAGCATCGCGCATGTGTTTGTGTCATTTTAGATACCACTTTGGTAATCTCGTTCGAACACGTTTCTGAGCGCTACACGAACGTATACATTCTACCTCAGTCCGTTCGAACGCATTTTAGAACGCTACTCAAATGCACATGTATTCTGTTTTATCATGCATCAGGTCTTATCCCGTTCGAACACATTTCTGAACGCTATACGAATGTGAACATTCTATCTCATTCCCGTTCGAACGCGTTTCCGAACGCTATACAAACGCGAACATTATGTCTCATTTCCGTTCGAACGCGTTTCCGAATGCTACTCGAACGCGCATGTATTATGTTTTACCATGCATTAGACCTTATCCCATTCGAACGCGTTTCCGAACGCTGGACGAACGTACATATAGTGAACAGGCCTCCTTCCATCATATTTCATGCATGTTTGCTTCTTTGGTCATCCCGTTTGCATTACATATCTAATTATCCGCTTTTATTATTAATGCTTTTATAGTTGTTATTATTTACGTTATTGCGCTTCATTGTTTAATATGTCTATGTTATTATGCAATTGTCTTCCTTTTGTTTATTTATTTACGTTTATGGGTGTGCGATGTGTGTTGATTACATTATCTCAAACGAACGTGTTTCCGAATGCTGTACGAACATGAACATTCTGTCTTATTTCCGTTCGAACGTGTTTCAGAACACTACTCAAATGTGCATGTATTCTGTTTGATCATGCATCATGTCTTATCCCGTTCGAACACATTTTTGAACGCTATACGAATGTGAACATTCTATCTTATTCCCGTTCGAACGCGTTTCCGATTGCTATACGAACGCGAACATTATGTCTCATTTCCATTCGAACACGTTTCCGAACGCTACTCGAACGCGCATGCATTCTGTTTTACCATGCATCAGACCTTATCCCATTCAAACGCGTTTCCGAACGCTAGAGGAATGCACATACAATTAATAGGCCTCCTTCCATCATATTTCATGCATGTTTGCTTCTTTGGTCATCCCGTTTGCATTACATATCTAATTATCCGCTTTTATTATTAATGTTTTTATAGTTGTTATTAGTTACGTTATTGCGCTTCATTGTTTAATATGTCTATGGAATTATGCAATTGTCTTCCTTTTGTTTATTTATTTACGTTTATGGGTGTGCGATGTGTGTTGATTACATTATCTTGCATATTTAGCATAAGACCTGGTTATACTATTGCATAAATCTTTTCATTACAATTGGCATAAATAGAGGACCATTCCGAACCCAACGGTTTGAGGTCTTCCCTTGCGAGGGGTGAATGCGGCCTTAAATCATTTCCCAGTTCACACTGGGTGGCGACTCCATTTTATTTCTCCGGTTTAGTCCCTTGTGGGCTACTCCATACTCCCGACCGGGTCGCGAGCCCGAACAGCGTTGCCGATTTCTGTGTTCTACAATCTGGCGACTCCGCTGGGGATAGAGAATCGGCCCCGAAATAATATCTTGTAATGTTTGTGATTTTTGCTTTAGTTAACCTTGTCTAAAGTTGATTTAACCGGAGGTATTATTGGAGTTAGATAATGATTTGGTGTCTTCCTTCACTCACTACCTTTTTGTAGCCAAAAGGAAAAGCTGTGAAGACATCTAGATAATCATTTACTCAAAGCTTACTTTAGAGTATATTTAAAGTGATGGACTAATTTGGATGATCTGTTGTTTATTCATGTCACCAAGGCGATAAGAGCCTAAGAGGTAAGGGTATTTAAGAGTGTTCGCTCCACCCTCTATCTGGGGAATTTTCAATAGAGGAATCCATTTGACAGTTATTCATGTATCTTGAAGTCGTTTTCGCTCGAAGCGGCGGATCGTTATATGGTACCATCACTCGTTGGCACGTACCTTAGGGTATAAAAAAGGTGCGCTCACTTGGTCGCTCGAACCCTTGAGTGGGGAGACCTAGTTGTGGGTAATCCTTCGCCGGCGGGAGCCTTTATCTATACTCATCTAGACTCGCATGTGAACCATAGTTGTATGACCTATAGAAGCCACCCTTTTATGCTTGTGTTTGGGACCATCATCATTTCGATTCAGTTGGACTTCTTGTCATGAGATGTGAACTTTTTGGGCCATTTAAACTGGGACGAGTTTGTGTCTTATGACAATTGGGCCAAAAGCTTCTAAAATGCCGATGGGATACTTTGTGTTTGGGCCCCTATCATTTGAAGTTGTTTAGCCACGTTATTGCAAAAGTGTTAAACTGTTGGGCCTTTTTTAACTGGGACAAGTTTACACCTCACAATAATATGATTGAATGCTTTGAAATGATAATGGGCCAACTTGTATGAAAACCTTGATGGGTTTAGAAAGTCCAAACATGATCCAAATATGCTAAAAGCATGAGTTCGATATCCGCACTGGCTTTCATCCAGAAAGGATACGCCTTGTTACGACATATTTGTATACTTTTGGACGCTTCTAAGTTCATCCCCATGACCACGGTTTCCGAAAGCCCAATTCGTCATTTCTAGACAATGGCATGATCTCATAATTCGGCTTAGTCCATGTTGTAAATGGGCGGTCTTTGTCTTTTACCGATGGAAAGGGACAGAAGCGACCAAGGTTCACCCTGTAGTATATGAGATAGCAATTTTGTGTACCTTGCATTGGTGCATAGAATAAGCCATGCTTAGAACCAAAAATAGGCTTACCACGAGTGTGGGAGAAAAAAGGTCGGAATGATATATTCTGTTTGATTACCTCACGCATTTTATATATTCCATGCATCGTACGCATACATGTACCGTGCTAACTCGTAGTTTTAAAGCCGCCATAGATTTCCGTTGGGTTAGAGAGGAAGGAAGACTCGTCAAAAGACCGTTAGCGAACATGAGTGAGTCAGATAACGAAGGTTCTCGCATGGATCAATTGGAAACTAATCTCACTAAGATTACCGAGCAGTTGCAAGCTTTGACCACCGCAGTGGCCAATATGGCAGTACCCCGCGCAGGAGGGGCATGAAGCTCTGATAATGTCAGGCGTGAAGAGCCTCCGATCAGGATGAGTGATGAGATCCCTATTTTTGACGATGACATGCCTGAGTATGCCGTGGGAAAGGTAGCCGAGTCTCAGGCAGAATTACAGAAACTCAGGGATCAGGTAGAGTCAGTTACCCGCAAGATGAGGGGTAAGAATGAGGATTTGCTAGACTATGAGGTGATGATTTTCGAGGAGCAGCTGCTTTCTCAGTTCAAGATGCCTGACATAGCCAAGTTCAACGGGAATTGGGATCCGAGGGTCCATCTTCGACAATATGTTTCTGTGATGAGTTCGGTGGGTCTGTCGAAGCGTCAGGTTCATAAGATGTTTGGGATGTCACTTGAGGGAGCACCCGTGGTTTGGTATCATGGCCTTGAGAGGTAGGTCAATGATGATTGAAGGGCATTGCCGGAGGCCTTTCTGAATCAGTATATCACAGATTTGGAGATCGACTTGGAGAATACCAAACAGAAGACGGAGGAGAGCTTCAATGATTTTGTATATCGCTGGAGAAGCCAGCTTCTAAAGAT
>SKCR01033418.1:0-191402 GCA_019454045.1 Zanthoxylum bungeanum | reverse complement strand
TGTCATTTCTCTTTTAAATATGATATTTTATTTGAATTTTAACTTATATCAAACAAAAATAATATGTTAATGAAAATAAAAAACCCGCGATGCAGCAATATATATATATATATATATATAAAAGAAGAGATAGAGATGCATACTAGAACAAGAGCCATAACATCATCATCAGTAATGGGCAACTCCAGGTCGTGTTTTTTTTGCACTCTAAGCAAAACATCAATAAAGTCTTCACCATCCATTGAACTTGTGGCCTTCTTTGTCTTCAAATGCTCGTCGATAAGCTCATAGAAAACAACTGCCAATTCTTGCGAATTCTTCCTCAACTTTCTTGCGTACCCAAATAGCAAGTTCATAAGCCAAGCGAACTCGGGGAAAAATTCCACGAGATGGAACCCAGATAGAATTTCTTCACTCTCTGTAAGAAGATGCAACAAGTTAGTCTTTTGCCTATCCTCTTCCTCCGAATTTTCCTTTAATCTCTTCCCAAAAGCTGCAAGCATAAAATATCATTAGATAACCTAAAAAGCAGCTCGCTGATATCTGTTTCTTCCCCACACTGGGTTTTAATTGCGTTCAAGAAACGGTTCACTTCGTTTTCTCGAGTGGCTTGGAAATGGTTGACTCGTTTTGAACTCAGTAACTCGGTGACACATATTTTACGAGCTTGGCGCCAGAAAGGGCCGTAAGGGGAGAAGGATACGTCTCTGCCGCCGAACGTGAAGTAATGAGAGCCGTAGAATACTGGGCGGCTAGCGAAGACTTGGTCGTGAGTTTTCATAACGAGTTTAGCGATTTCAGGTGAGGAGATTACAACTGTTGGGACTCGGCCGAGTTGGAGATACATGATGGGACCGAATTTGTCAGCGAGTTTAGCGAAATCATGGTGTGGCATGTCTCTAACAAGGTGAAGGTGACCGATTATGGGAAGTTTTGGTGGTGATGGTGGTGTTTTGATTGACTTTGACTTTTTTTTCCAGTAGAGGAAAGTGATTGAGAGAAGGATTGAGAGGAAGATAATTTCAAGTGTAAAATTTTCCATTTTCTCTCTTGCTTTGATGATTTGTGGTGTAGTTGTGAAATCCAATGTGGTTACTACTTACTTATAAAGAAGGGAAATTTGAGTTCTTATTGACTGAAATGCCCTTCCTACTTAACGGTCATCCAGGGTTGTTCTGATAATGATGTTTCCTCTTTGTATTTTACTTTTAAATTAGGGTTAGGATAAATCCACTTACTTTTTTTTTTTTTTTTTTTTTTGGGAATGGTCGGAAAATCCGCCGTCAAATCACTTTTTTCTGGGCTTAAACAGAATATGTAAAACTTCCGATTGTCCCAGGATCTTATAAGAAACGTACTCACTAGATTCGAACTAAGGACCTCAAGATAAAATCCTAAATCATACATCACTAAGCCGCACTCATTGGGGACAGATAAATCTACTTCCACAATCACGAGTCATTTTTTTTGGTATATGATATGATATTAAATATATTTATTGTTTATTTAATTTTTTTTACTAATAAGATATCATTATTTCCACAATCAGGAAGACTTCGACTGTCAACCTCAAAAAAGTCTTTAAACCATTTTTCATACAAAGAGATAATAATAGTCATGTGCTTTCCATTAAAAGGACTATATATGACGTGAAAATTACGTGCCACGTTTCACTTCTTTCCGACGAAAAAATATACAATACAACGGAGATATCACGTCATTCATACAACAATTTAATAATTCATTACCACGCGTATTAAAATATTAAAAAATAACTAAAAAGATGAATATTAAATCACATATATCATTTACTAATTTATTAATGATATTACATCACTCATACCACTATTGCACCAAATAATTACTTCTTTCCACCATCACAATCAATACCTAATGAACCATAAAATCACGTTTATAACCTTTTAATTTCCACTCCAAACGGGACTCTTAAAATCTTAAATATCATTCTCAACTTAACAATAGATTCTCATGGAAAATATTATTCCTTATTTCAACGAAAAAATTAATCAATATAAATTATTATCTGATCAATAAAAAAGTTTAATTATTTTTCAGAAAATAAATTATAAAATATAAATATGTAAAAATCATTTTACGAAAAATAATTTTTTCCTCTCTTCCAAAATTTACATACCTCATTTCTAACTATTAGAAAATATTTTCCAAAAAATAACATCTTAAACGTTTTCTGAAAAATATTTTCAGTCGATAACCAACCACCATAAAACACTTTCCTTTGTGAAAAATCAGTGGTTAAGCCACTTATTACTTGGATAGTGTCAAGGTCTTAACCAAACCGTGTGGCCTTGGGAGCAAAACAGGATTATTTCACACCCAAACAACCTTTGAAACCACATCTGAAATTATAGGAGAGATGGAGCTACGAAATTTAAAAGAGAATATGAATGAATACTTCTTCTCATTACCTTCTATGAGGCTTTGTTTATACATATGTCAAGTAAACTAGCTCCTACAAGATAACAATGGAATTAAAACTGTAAATCCTACTATAACATGAAACTATCTAATTAGTAAAGGAAACAAAATACATGAAGCTCCTCTATGTTATTTAGGATATATAGATCATTTCCTAAATAATATATGATCGCCTAAATAAGACTTCATGCGGCCCTAAATACCCCAATCCCGAAATTAGGCAAAGCTGCCCAAAATAATGCATTCCAAAAAGCTCTATACTGCAACATATGGGCTAAAATACTCCTTCAAGGTTGGCTCAATACTTGGCCATGTTGTTCGGCCATCAAAATAGGTGTGTAACCACACCAAGAATTGTCACGCATGGAGCAAATAAGTTGAGGAGTGATACTCTCCCCCACCCAATTCACGCAACGCCCTCGTTTGTCTTTCATCTATCAGACATCCTTTTGGTTTGGCAACCAGACTCAACTTGGGGATTCCTTCAGAAAAATGAGCTTTTCCTTTGATTTTGATTTGGTCATCTAACTTGCAACCTGTTGGGAACTGGTTTCGCCTAATTTCCGAATCTTATCCTTGAACTGCCACAACGCTGATTCAGTTTTCTAATGTATTTACTAACGGGCAAGCATTTCCATTGAATAAAGTACTTCAGAACAGGGCCTTGGCGAGAGTTACAAAGTGTCCATACATCGCGTATATCCTCCACTGCCTTGTCGTACGTTGTCTCAATCCCTAAAGGTGTCCGCTTGGGCTAATTGCATCCAGGATCCTCATTATCACCATGATACGACTTCAAGCAACTTGCATGGAAAATTGGATGCAACCTAAGCCTTGAAGGAAGCTCGTGCTTATATGACACATTCCCAACCCTTTTAATAATAAAAAATGGTCCCTCATACTTGCAGATTAACCTCTCATGCAACGAATGAGTTACCTTGTGTTGTGTCCTCACCAACACCAAGTCCACAACATCGTATGTCACTGTTCGTCACTTACCATCAGCCCACTTCTTCATCCGTTTCGCTGCTTTATCAGGATATGTGTGAGCCAAGTCAGTTTGCTCGTGCCATGCTTTCGCAGCCTTGTACGCTATAGTACTGCTCCCATATAGCTTGGAATAATCATGTTAAGAGTATAAAGTTGATGCCCCGTAACCAACTCAAACAGATTGTGGTTTGTTGACTCACTTCGCTGTAAGTTATATGAAAATTGAGCCACGTTCGACAACTTCGCCCAATCTTATTTGTTCATACTCACAAAATATCGTAAGTACATCTTAAGTAAACACTACAATAAAATGTATCTTTAGCGTCCAAACATTTAGCGTCGAAACTAATTTCGACGCTAATAACGATTTTTAGTGTCGATTAACATATTCAACGCCAAATGTCAAACTTTTTACGTCGATATTTACTTTGGTCGTAAAAGGGTCTACTTTTAGCGTTACATTTTCAAGACTACACTAAAAGTTATAAATTTAGCGTCGATATTATGTCGACGCTAAATTTTTTTAACTATTCCCCTTACATTTGACGTCGAATTAACTTACGACGCTAAAATTACAACTTTTAGCGTCAAATAATAATTTCGACGCTAAAAATATCACATTTAACGTCGATTATTTTACGTCGCTAAATGTTTATGACAATACCACCGACAGTCCTTTTACCTTTAGCGTCGAAATAAAATTTCGAAGCTAAATGTCATATTTTTAGCTTCGAAATAAAGTACTTCGACGCTAAAACTATATTAAAATGCAGCACCACCAACCCTTCTTCCCCCTATATTTTTTCTCTCATCCTCTGCAATCTTACTCTCTCATCTGCAACCTCACAACTCTAGCTCCTACAAATTTTCAATAAAACTCTAATTAATTTTCCATAAGGTAAATTTTCTTTCATATCTTTTTATTATTTTTCTTTATATTTGTAAAGAATAAGTATTCTCACTTAAGTTATTTCAGTTTAAACTTTCAAAAAAATTATTGTTTTCATTTTTTATAATTATATTTATTATATACCTTGTGTTAGTGGTTTATGATGCATATATGTAGATTAGTTAATTAACTAACTATATCTTTATTTTTTAACTAATTAAATAATTAACGGAATATATATGTGTATGCTTAAATAAATAATTAATTTATTGGTGATGTTGATGAGTGTAATATGATGTCTAATAATTATATTTTTATATTTAGATATTTGGCTGAAATGGATAGAAATTGGATGAGCTTGGTGGATAGATTGAGTGTTGAATATCGTAATGGAGTGTATGAGTTCACGAAATCGGCAAAGCAACACATTGATGCAGAAGGTCGTGTTCGATGTCCATGTATAAATTGTTTGAATAGGAAAAGGAAACGGTTAGATGAAGTTCATAATCATTTATACATGCCAGGAATATCACCAACTTACCGTACGTGGATTTATCACGGTGAGCAGTATAATTCTCAATCACTGTTTATTGATTCCGGTAAAGGGAGTAGTAATTACAATCAACCTACAAACGATGAGATAACCGATGCTTTGCATGACTTACAAGGTCCACAAGTTGGTCATAGTGTTAGCGGTGACATACCAGTGTTAGGTGGAAATGATCAAATTTATTTAGTGAACTACTTGATGAGGTAAAAAAAATACCATTTGAATGTGCTGGAATGTCGATATTAAATTTCGTTGTGAAATTATTACAAATTAAAGTGATCAACAGAATGTCCAATAAAAATATTGATATGATGCTAGACTTACTGGGGAAAATGTTACCGGTTGGAAGCGAATTGCCTAAGTCGTATTACGAGACAAAGAAAATATTGTGTGATCTGAGAATGGGGTATGAATCCATTAATGCTTGTAAGTATGACTGTGTATTATTTCATGCCGAGTATGAATCACTTAAATATTGTCCAATATGTGGTGAAAGTCGGTATAAAGTATGTGATATGGGAAAAAAATGCCTCAAAGATATTACGATATTTCCCATTTACGCCCAGGCTGCAGAGGTTGTTCATGTCACGATACACAACGACTGACATGATGTAGCATCATGAAAAGAGGATCGGTGCGAAGGGCATACTCAGACATCCAACGGATGGAACCGAGTGGAAGGAATTTGATGACACCCCGTTTCGCTGAGGACCCCCGTAATGTCAGGTTAGGTCTCTCCTCCGATGGTTTTAACCCATTTGGAAATATGTACAACTCTTACAGCATATGACCCGTTATTGTTATTCCATATAACTTACCTCCATGGAAATTATGAATGATCCGTTCATGTTTATGTCATTGCTTATCCCCGGTCCACGTTCCCCTAGTAAAGATATGGATATTTACTTGTGACCATTGATCAAGGAGTTACAAACATTATGGAATGTGGGTGTGCATAACTATGATGCAGCTTCTCAGCAGTATTTTCAAATGCATGCCGCATTATTATGGACCATTAATGATTTTCCAGCTTATGGTTCATTATCTGGATGGAGCACTAAGGGATACATGACATGTCCAGTTTGTGCGGGTCAAACACCTTCGCAACGGTTACAGAATAAAATAGGATACACTGGGCACAAGAGATTTCTTGAGTTGAGTTATCTTTGACGGAGAAGTAAATTATTCAACGGTCAACAAGAATCTAAGAGTATGGAGAGAATATTGCCACCCATTTTTTTGATGTGATGGTACATCTGGCCGTGCATTTACCATCCGAAGCTATGAAGGGAGGTCATGTCCATTACAAATGGATGTACCCCATTGAGAGGTAATATAAAGTTTTAAATATTACAAATTTTGCATTAAATTTATTAATAATGCAAATTTGTTGTCATATCTGCAGGGCTTTGGGACATTACAAATAATATGTGAAAAATAAGGCGCGACCTGAAGGGTCAATAACAGAGGCTGTTATAATAAGTGAGGTAATAATATTTTGTTCGATGTACATGCAGAATATTGAAACTCATTTTAATCGTCGGCCAAGAAACTATGATGGAGATGAAAGTAATCAACAAGATATCACAGTGTTCCGTCAAAATTGCAGATCGTTTGTAGCATAGGTGTCAAATTGCTAACATTCGAGGAATCTCAACATGCGCATTGGTTTATATTGAGTAATTGCGATGAAGTGCAACCGTACTTAATGTAAGTCTTGTAGGTACATAAGTGTATTTTTGTTGTCTTACATTAACGTAAATCATTTTTTGTAGGCAACATATTACCATGCTACAATGTGGTAGTGACCACAACGTTGATGGAAGACACAAAAAAGAATTTCCTAAATGGTTTGAGGCAACTGTAAGCCCTAACATTGACTATTTATTTTTATCCTAACAGTAAATATTTAATGTTTGTTATATTAACACATAATATTATCATGTGTTAGATAAACAACCAAGTGCAAAATGGTCAACTGGACTCGTCCTCTTCGTTAGTTACATTGGCATATGGGACTCAAAAGCAGGCTTACGAATACAATGGATGCATTGTGAACGAAGTTAGATTTCATACCAAATACCGAGATGTTTCACATGTCACTCAGAATTATGGAATTGTAGTCCTATGAGAACACGACTAATATATTGTTGACTTCTACGGAGTGTTGCAATCAGTCATTGAGTTGATATACAGACCCAGACAACGTACAATGCTATTTGAATAAAAGTGGTTTGACACAAATGCCAGAAATAGGAGAATTCAATTTAGTAATCATCTAACGTCAATTAATGTTCAACGTTATTGGTATAAAAATGATCCATACATTTTTTGTACTCAAACACGGTCTGTGATATATATATATTTGATCTAAAGCTAGGAATGGATGGATGGTGGTTGAAAAGTTACAACATAGGGGCATTTGGGACACGCAAGAGAAATATATTGTTGAAATTTCAGATGAAGCACAACAAGTCTCTGATAATTTTGAAATTCCTCAACAGATATTTCATTTACCAAATATCCAAGTTACTGAAATATCACGTTAACTTGAGAAAATACAGATGTTGAGATAATTCCTCATTCTCAAGTTAGCGTGGAAGCAGCAAATGAAGAAGAATTCAAAGCTGAAGATGAGTTCGAGTCCTTTCAGGAATCCTCAAACATCGAAGATAATAGTGACTAATCCAGTTAGTATATGTGTAATGGATGATTAATTTTTTTATTATTATCATGGATGGATGGTTGTTATTATTATTATTATTATCATGGATCGATGGTTGTTGTTATTATTATTATTATTATTATCATGGATGGATGGATGGTAGTTTTTGTTGTTGTTATTATTATTATAATGATGTTAGACTTTTAGCGTCGACTAAAATTTTCGACGCTAAAAGTCTAACAGTTAAGCTCTTAGCGCCGAAAATTTTAATCGACGCTAAATGTTAGAATTTTAGTGACGAAAATTTTAATCGACGCTAAAAGTAAAAAAATTAATTTCCCTAAAAGCCGCCAATATTTTAGCGTCGAACATTTCGACGCTAAAATGAAATTAGTTCGATGCTAAAGGGTTATTAAAATCCCTAATTCGGTTTCCCCTCTCACTCTCTACTTCTGCGTGCTTAATTTCTTCTCTTCTCCTCTCACTCTCTGCTCGTAACAGTGATCTCAAAAGCTGCCGGCATCGGTTTTGACAATACCAGTCGTGCTCTATGTTCAGGTCAGTCTCTCTCTCTCGCTAATAAAAAGAAATGGGTTGTTTGAGTTTGGGTTCACAATATTCTTTCCAAATTGATTTGTTAATTTGAGGATTTTGCACTAATTTTGTAAGCATGGATGATGGTTCAAGCTTAGAAAGGTGATATAACATGCGTTAGTTGTGAATTGAGTAGAAATTTCATAAGTTGTAAATTCCTTATGTTGGCCGAATCTATAGTTTGATGATGGGGAATGATTTTTTTTTTTTTGTGTTTTGTTAATGGCAAGTGATTATTAATGCTTAGAAACATGGTATAGCTTGAATTATATGTGATTAGATTTGAAACATCCAATGTTGTTAATTGAAAGCCTAGGCAGAATGCATGGCTTTAGTTGGGGAAATGGTGTTGAAAATACATTAGGAGTGTTGTAGGAACCTTGGCCGAATGCACTTCAAATGGATTTTGAATATGGCGTACTGTTGTTAATGTGATGTGTTTTGATCAATTGATAACCTTGGCCGAATGCACTTCAAATGGGCTTTGAATATGGCGTATTGTTGTTAATGTGATGTGTTTTGATCAATTGATAACTATGATTTTGTTAATGTGATGTGGAATTGATCAATTGATAATTGGAATTTCCAGAACAACAGCATTGTTGTTGTTCTGGAAATTCTAGAACA
Source organism: Zanthoxylum bungeanum (assembly GCA_019454045.1). Lineage (NCBI taxonomy): Eukaryota > Viridiplantae > Streptophyta > Magnoliopsida > Sapindales > Rutaceae > Zanthoxylum > Zanthoxylum bungeanum. Next base: position 182,630 of record SKCR01033418.1, on the reverse strand, counting down.
ACAGGGAGAACAGCAGGGAGCTTGCTGTGGTGAGTATATTATAAAATCAAAAAAATCCATTACATTCTTTAAGATTTTATATATAGGTTTCTAATTTCGTCCCGTTATTGGCTAAGGATCAATCGGTTAAGGGAGTTTTAGGCAATGTGCTTTACAGAAAGGGTCATGTTATATTGTCTATTGAGTTACTTAAAGATATAAAAATTTTGGGTTTCTGTGTTAGTGAGGATTTGCTTTGCGTTTTGATTGGGAGTTGGGGCAGGCTAGGATTGGCCAAGTACTGTGCTGATGTTTTTGGGTAGATTTCATTTTTGGGTATTAGTCATAGTACAAGGTTGTATAATGCGGTTATTGATGCATTGGTGAAATCCAATTCCATTGATTTGGCTTATTTGAAGTTTCAACAAATGTCTGCGGACAATTGCAAACCAGATTGGTTTACATACAATGTACTTATTCATGGAGTTTGTAGAATTGGTGTGGTGGATGAAGCACTTAGGTTAGTTAAACAGATAGAAGGATTGTGATATATACCTAATGTTTTTACATACACAATCCTAATTGACAGGTTTTGTAATGCTAAGAGGGTGGATGAGGTTTTTATGATTCTAGAGTTAATAAAGGAGAATAATGTTTCTCCAAATGATGCTACTGTTAGATCATTGGTTCATATTGTGTTTCTTGAGTTTCTAATAAGGTTTATGGAAAGTTAGGGAGAGGGATCGCTATTTGAATCATATGGTCAAGGATGGACTTGTATCAAATGTCTACTCATATAACATGGTAATTGATTATTTCTGCAATATCAATATGATGGATATGGCTGCAAAGATTTTCAGAGAGAGATGAGAGATAGAGGTATTTCTCCAAATCTTGTCACTTTAAATACCCTAATTAATGGGCACTGTGAGGATGTAGAGGTAAATAAAGCCCATGAACTTTTGGTGATGCTTTTAGAATGTGATTTTAAACCTGATAAATTCACTTTTACTTCGATAAAGAAACTTACAAGCGTTTTAAGTTGCACCTAAAAATGATAATGTTGAGCTACTAATGTAGGTGATGACTATAAGAAATGAGTAACATATTTGTGCTTATATCACCCATGTTGGATGTTTATAACAATTCACACACATCAAACAAGCTGATTTGTGAATGCAATTTTGGGAACATATGCACTTTCTCATGATGTTGTTATATCTTTATCACCCAAATCAGTATCCTTTAAAAGTTTATATGGTTAAAGATATTTTGAGCAGTCCATGTGTAATGATAAAAGTTTATATGGTTATTAAAATATTGAAATTTCATTAGCATCATTATGATTATTTTTGTGTCATTGATAGTGTCAGAATTCTTATTTTGCAGATGGCACCGGGCAATCACAGACGCGCTAATGCGACTCCATCTATATCTGTAAGGACAGATGCCCATGCTGGGGTCTCTGCTAGCACAGGTGACTCGAGTACATCGAAGGGTCGAGGACGCACCCGTGGCCCGGGGTTGGTTAAGCACGTTAAGGCTCACGACCGTATCCGGATAGAGATATCAAATGATGGACAAAGACAAATCGGGCAACATAATTCAACGTTTACTACAACCATAGGTGCTGCAGCTCGATTTGAAGTTCCCCAAAACTAAGTTTCTTGGAGAAAGATACCGTGGGAGATGAAAATCAACCAGCTCTTCCCTTCGCTACTTGTGAGTTTCCTTACAGTATTAAGTTTTCGATATTGTTTGTTAATTTAAATTTTTATTTTATACTCATTTTTACTTGGTTGCTATTCCTGTAGGAGTGGTTCGACATCGATCTGACCAAAGTTAATGTCCAACAGTATCTTGACTACCACATGGGGAAAAGTTATAAGGATTATAGGACAAAAGTACTGAAACCAATATTCGACGAATATGGACCTTTGGATGCTCCACAATACAAGCCTGATTTTATAGAGGAGCAAGACTGAATATTCTTGTGTGAGCTTTGGTCTAGCGAGAAACACGAGGTAAATTTTAAAATAAACAGAAATTTATAATTCTCTTCGTTTTTGGTACTTACAGTGTTGTTAAATGCAGAATAAATGTCAAGCAAATGCGGAGAATCGAAGTCACTTGCGTTTTAACCACTGTGGAGGTTCCAAGCCATTTATCCAACATCGTGCCGAACATTCTGAGGTAAATATATCCTAAACTGAAATTTAACAGTTCATAATTTTTACTAATGTCGAATAATAGTATAATTATTTTATGATTTTAGCAGAGTAGCACATGTGAGGTGTAGTCATTTCCAGATTTTTTCCGAGTGACGCACTACAATGAGAAGAAAAAATGGATCAATGAAGAAGCTGAACGCTGCTATGTAAGTTTAAGTTTTTAAAATAAAATAATTATTATTTTAAATTGATTTTTTCTTTTCAAATTCTAACATTAACTTAATTTTTTTTTTAAACAGAACGAAATGGTGGAGCTCCAACATCAAACTCAGGAGACAGGGTCCGACCCGATACCAGATGAGCAGTTGTCGCAATTGGTTTTCAAGAACCAGACATCGTACAACGTCGGCCTTGGCACCTTAAGAAGCCGACGTCATCTGCACGCACTACTGTTTCTTCGGACACTGACTCGTGCCTTCGAGACCAGCTAGCCACCACCCAAGACGAGCTGAAGAAGACTCAGGAGAAGCTACTACAGGTCAATGTGGACCACAAAAAGAAGATGGAGGAGTTCGACCAGCAAATACGGGCTTTTCGGGAGATGTCGGAGGCCTCACTCGGCAGGAGTGCATCGGGCTCGAACGCCCCCCATCACAGCAACAATAAATTTTATTTACATTTGTATAAACATTCAGAATAGATAATTTTAATAAACTATGTATTTTTTTTATTTAATAAATTTTCATTATAATAATAAAATAATTATTAGAATATTTCATAATTATGCTATTAATCGGTAATTATTTTTTTTTGAAATAATAATATTTTTTAAAATATTAAATTGAATATTTCAGAGTAAAATTATGTAAAATAATAAATTTTTTTAAAAAATATTTTTCTACCTTTAGCGTCGAAATTTAAGAGTTTAATTGTTAGCGTCGAATACTTTCGTCGCCAAATATGAACTTTAGCGTCGGGAATTCTTCTTTTTCGTCGAAAGCAGCTGGACGCAAAGTAAGAGGTTTTAGCGTCAATAATTTGTATTTCGACGCTAATGGTCGTTCTCGTCCATATTTTAACGTCTAAGTTTAGCGTCGAAATTGTTCGATGCCATTTAGTTTTGGCGTCGAAATATTCACTTTTTGCGTCGATTATTTTCGACTCTAAAGGCCTTATTTTTTATAGTGAAAGCATTTACCCTCTCATTCTGCCCATGCGTTTGAGGGTGAAAACTCATAGAAAAATGAAGTGTCAAACCCATGAGACGGAACTTCTTAGTCCAAATTCTTCCTATAAACATCGAGTCTCGATCATTAACGATACTCCGTAGTAATCCCCAATACTTGTATATGTGCTTAAATAAAAGCTTCACTATCACATCCATTGAACTCACATTGGGCGTCGTAATAAAAATACCATACTTTGAAAATCTATTCACAACAAAAATAATGGTACACCAATCATTTGACTTCGGTAACGCCATAATAAAATCCATGGAAATCCCCTCTCATGGCCTACTAAGAGTGGGTAGTGGTTCCAACAGCCATGCGTGACTCTTCAACTCGCTCTTACCTTGTTGGTACAGTAAGCAAGTGCGGACGTACTACTCGACATCGTCCTGTAACTGTGGCCAATAATATACAGCCTTTAGTAAAGCCCTTATGCACCGCTGCCCTGGGTGCCCAGCTCATTTCGAGTCATGGCACTCCTTGATCAAGTTACGTCGCACGTGCCTATATTTTAGAACATATACAATGCGCCTCTTTGTGAAGATCAACCCCTATTCGACCCAAAATCATTGTGTACACCCCTTTGGGCACGTGTGGACAGTCGCTGCACTAAGGGAACATGTGCCATCCTTTCACGTATGATGCTCAACACCTTTGAATAGAACACTAGTATCATTGCCAACTCGATCATGCAAATTAATGCATTTGCTACTACATTCTCATTTCTAGACTTGTATCGTAGCTCGAAATCAAACTTCACCAAGAAATCTTGCCACATTTCTTTCTTTGGGCTCAACTTCTGCTATGCCTGGAAATAACTCGTAGCTACATTGTCCGTGCGGACTACAAACCTCACACCAAGCAAATAGCGCCTCTATATGCTCAAGCAGTGGACAACCATATCATCTCTTTCTCAAGCAGCAAATAGTGCCTCTACATAAGGCTACCTTGTGATGTGAGAGAAATACCTTCATTTTCTTCTTCCATATGTTGAAATCTCATTTTCCATCAAAGATTCCACCTCAAGCTTTATTGTTGACATTTCGACTCATTCAGAGTGAGTATTGAATGTGACTCAATTCAGATTCTGGTTATTTCTTCAGTATTGAAAGTTAACCCCCAGAGTTGCTCAACGATATAAGAGGCTCTGATACCACTGTTAGGTTAAATCTTTTGATACCCAACACTCAAGTTTTCAATACGCACACAAAAATTTCCAAGAATCTACACAATCAAGCATGAACAAGAAGACACAAGATTTATCGGGGTTCATATGAGTGAATCATACTACATCCACTTTAAACTCTAGAAATAATGGAGCTCAATGCACTAGTAACAAGATTTGTACAAGATCTTCCAGTCTCTCTATCTCACATAGATATTTCCCCAAAAATAATTTCAGAAACCCTAGAATTCTAATAGTGCCAATCTTACACTCAAAACCCCAGTTATAATCTTCAATATTCAACAAGACATCAAAAATCTAGTGACAACTGATTTATAAGTAATACTATACAAACCGATTCAGATTTCTTGCAACAAAAATCCTTTTGGAGAACTTGAGAAGAATGCATGAGTTTTGAGAACGAGTACGCAACTCATCTTCTCAACCCTGACTTTTAACTTATATGGAGAGTAAGTGTTAAGTAAAGGCAGAGATGTAGCCACATGTACATGTCTAACGACCTCTATCTTTCAAAATTATAAAAGCCACCTATATGTCGTATTCCAATGAACAAGTGAAACGACTAGTCGTTTCTTCACCAATATTAATCAGACATATAAGAATAGCATACAGCTCTGCCCCAAGCATAATCAATATATGCTAAGACTTCACACTTTACAATCTCCACCTTGAAGCTTTAGAACTTCTGCTTCAATTCATATAAGCCTCATGTTAGGGATGACCTAGTGCAGCGAGCTTCAACATTTCAATAACTGTTCATATTGGCTGTTGATTCAGCCAACCCCCACATGCAATATCTTCATGCAGTAGGATAGTTTGGTAGCAGTCACTATTTTTATCCCCATGTCAGCAAGGTTATCTTTAGTTGGGATTTTCCTAATCTCAATTCTGCCACTTGAGACTATGTCCCTTACAAAATGGTATTTGATGTCCACATGTTTAGTCTTCTAATGGTATACTATATTTTTACATAGATGTATTGCAGTTTAACTGTCTGAATACACAATTATCTTTCCACAGAGCTGTTTTATCTCTGTTAAGATAACATGAAACCACATGGCTTCTTTAAACATATTAGCTATAGCTACAAATTCTGCTTCAGTTGTTGACAATTCAACCAAGGGTTGTAAACTTGTTTTCCAGCTGATGCAGTTGCCTCCAAGAGTGAAATAATATGCCGTGGGGGATTTCATTGAGTCTCTCCTGAAAAATCAGAGTCCACATACCCTACCAAATCTAACATTTTATTCTTGTTAAAACATAATCCATAGTCTATTGTGGTATTTATGTATCTTAACAACCATTTTAATGCTGACCAGTGAGGACTTCCAAGACTTGACATAAATCTACTTAACAGAGATATAACATATGATAAATTAGATCTAGTACTAATCATGGCATACATAACAGATCCTATAACATTAGCATATGTGATATCTTCCATTTTAACTACCTCTAAACTAGTGCTTGGACACTGAGATTTGGATAAAATAAAGCGACTTGCTAATGGTTAATTAACAGGTTTACAACTACTGACTCCAAACCTAGATGTAATTTTATGCAAATAGAATGACTGATGAATTTTCAACAAGTGTTTATCTCTATCTCTATCAATGGTCATACCTAAGATTGCACTACTTAGGTCTTTCATATCAAATTCATTGTTCAACTGTTTCTTTAGTTTACAGATTATATGCATTAACTTAGAGATTAATAGAATATCATCAACGTAAAGTAGCAAATATATAAGGCATTCTTCAATAAGCGTGAAATAGAAACAACTATCGTATTTACTCCTTGTGATCCTATGTCAAGTACAAAGGTGTCAAACCTTTTGTACCACTGTCTCGGGGACTGTTTAAGACCATACAAGGATTTCTTAAGCAAACACACAAAATATGGGTGGCTTTTATCTACGAAACCTGTGGGCTGAGTCATATATATTTTCTATTCTAGTTCACCATGGAGGAATGTTGTTTTAACATCTAATTGTTCCAGTTCAAGATCATATTGAGCTACTATTGCAAGCATCATTCTAATGGTTTTGAACTTAACTATTGGTGAAAATATCTCATTGTAGTCAATCCATTCCCTTTGTGTGAACCCTTTGGCCACAAGTCTAGCTTTAAACCTAATTGGGTCTATAGTATATAGGCATTCTTTAAATTTAAACAGCAATTTACACTCAACTAACTTCAGATTTTTGGGCTTTGGAACCAGAACCCAAGTTTCATTTTTCTTAAGGGATATCATTTATTCTTTCATGGCTTTTTCCCACTCATGTTTGTTAGTTGATCTTAGGGCCTCTTCTAGATTAGCTGGTTCTACTCCTATTATTTCATGACTTGAAATTAAAGCACAAAAGTACAGGTCTATAGATGAGTAGTTATACCTGGTAATGGGCTTTACCTGCCTTCTAATTCTATCTCTTGCTAGCTGATAATCAGTTAGTGTGTCTTGAGGTGTTTGATCATGTTGTTCTTGTTGATCATGTTCTGATTGACCTATATCAATCTTAGCATATAGTTCCTAAGTACCAATCAATTCATTTTTGTTTTCTTGAGGGTCATCACTTATTGAGTGGTTATCATCAGGTTGTCTTGGTCTTTGCCCATCAGCAGACTGTACTTTAGTCCTTGCTGATCCTTGCTCCACCTGTATTGGAGCTCCACCTGCGAAATCAAAATCTGCTAGATCCTTTTTCAAGACATCTGTATTTGTTTTAGTGGTTTTATAAGGAAGACTATGTTCATTGAATATAACATCTCTACTAACTATGATTTTGACTCCATGAGACTCTCATTCCCATAGCCTATAGCCTTTTGTCCCTTCTTGGTATCCTAGAAAGATACATTTAAGGGACCTTAGTTCAAGTTTTTCTACAGATTAGTGAGCATAAGCTTCACACCCAAACACTTTAAGATGGTTTAGCTTTTGAGTTCTTCCAGTCCACTTTTCTTCTAGACTCTGAAGCTGAATTGAACTATTTGGACTTAGGTTCAGCAGATGAGTGACTGTGTTAAGGGCCTCTCCTCAGAAGGATTTTAGAAGTCCAGATGGGAATAATAGACATCTCACCTTCTCTAACAAGGTCCTATTCATTTTTTCTGCAACTCTATTTATTTTGGTATGTTTCTTACTATTCTATGTCTCATAATCCCCTTCATTCTACATTGTTGATCAAACTAAGTATTACAGAATTCTAAGCCATTGTCAGTTCTTAAAACCCTCGCCATTTTACTTATTTGATTTTCTACTAATATTTTATAGTCTTTAAACTTTATTAGGGCCTCATTCTTTATTTTAAGTAAGAAAATCCACACTTTCATACTATTGTCATCAACAATAGAGAGAGAAAAATTATTATCACCATGAGTTGGGACCTTAGCAGGCCCCCATAACTCACAATGTAGATATTCCAAGTAAGCCTTTGACAGATGAGTTCCTATTGGGAAGCTATGTTTATGTTGTTTTCCCATCACACAGATTTCACAGAAGTCCAGTGGTTTTATCCGTTCCTTTCCAAGTAACCATTGCTTGCTTAATACATGCATACCTTTCTGGACAATATGGCCAAGCCTCAAGTGCCATAAATCAGTTATATTAGAATTAGAGATAAGGGCAAAATTAGACTTTTCAGAAGATACATGATGTCATTTTAGGATATACATATCATTTCTCTTAACTCCATTTAGAATCACATGATTTCCTTTGAGTACATACATATTTCATTGGTGGGCTTTATAGGTAAAACCATATTCATCTAGTGAACCTAGCGATATTAGGTTTCTTTTCAGTTCTGGCACATATCATTTCTCTTAACTCAAGTTTTCAATACGCACACAGAAATTTCCAAGAATCTACACAATCAAGCATGCACAAGAAGATACAAGATTTATCGTGGTTCATCTGAGTGAATCGGACTACATCCACGTTGAACTCCAGAAATAATGGAACTCACTATACTAGTAACAAGATGTGTACAAGATCTTTCAGTCTCTCTATCTCACATAGAGATTTCCCCAAAAATTATTTCAGAATCCCTAGAATTCTAATAGTGCCAATCTTACACTCAAAACCCCAGTTACAATCTTCAATATTCAACAAGATATCAAAGATCTAGTGACAACTGATTAATAAGTAATACTACACAAACCGATTCAGATTTCTTGCAACGAAAAGCCCTTTGGAGAACTTGAGAAGAATGTTTGACATCTCAGAACGAGTATGCAACCCATCTTCTCAATCCCGACTTTTAACTTTTATGGAGAGCAAGTGCTAAGTAACGGCAGATATGTAACCACATGTACATATCTAACGGCCTCTATATTTCAAAATTATAAAAGCCACCTACTTGTCGTATTCCAATGAGCAAGTGAAACGACAAGACTTTTCTTCACCATACATTAATCAGACATATAAGAATAGCATGCAGCTCTGATCCAAGCATAATCAATATGTACTAAGGCTTCACACTTTACAGTTAACTTATGTCTAACTGGAGCTCGCGCGATGCGCGAGTTTATTTGTATTTTATATGTAGGTTTTTGTTTTCATTAATCTACATTTAGTATTTATTTTATTAAGATAATGAGATAAAAATATATTTGAGTTTGTCCACCGTTTTATTTTTAATAGAAAAAAAAGTATAAGTTTTTTGATACCCTCAACTATTTTTTCAATATTCATAGAGTTTGATATTATATTATAGTATTTTTTAAAAGAAGCCAAAAGATAGACAATGACAAAATTACCTGATGAATACAATTAAATTCTTTTTTTTATCGAATTTACTTGACAAATTATAAAAAAAAAATGAAAAAAATATATAAGTATACCAGGTAAAATGAACAAATCCACTGGCTCATACACAAAATACAAGGTAATTTATGAATTTTCCACCTCAAAGCTTAATTAAAACTGAAAAAATTAGAAAGACATAAAATATACATTCAATATTTTATGTGTTTAATAATTAATCTTATTAAATGAATTTCTCCAAAATATTTAATAGCGCATAAAATATTTAATAATTGCATTGTGAGAGTCAAGTATTCTCCTCAAATTAAGGAGAGAATATCATTTTGCTAAGATTAAATGAGAGGAAAGTATTTTTATAAGATTAAATGTGGAACCTTTAAATTGATGTGAAATTAGTAATATAATGATGTAATTGTTTGCAATAAAACAAATGAGAACCCAATAAACCAACAATAAGAGCATTGTTGTATGATTACACTTCTCGTCAAACTTTTTGCACAATATGGTGTGGCATAACAATATCGATTACGTAAAATTCTGGCTATCCCAAATTTTTACAAAAAATGTATTTCCTAAATTCGAATTAAGAATCTAACAATTAAATCCTAATTTTTTTGTCACCAAATCATACCCCTTGCGAACGAGAGATTCGAACCTTAAAATTAAATTCGCTAAAAAGGATCTCTCTCGCCGCCTTGCAAAAATGAGAGAGTTTATTCAAAAATCAGATAAAATATATTTAATTGCGGATCAGATGGTTTGACGGTGAAATTTCCAACGTGTCCAAAAAAATTAAATCATGTGAGTCGTGGTATTTTTATCCAATTAATATTTTTCTACCATATCAACTTATACATATTAGTGTAGGCTATCCGGCAAATACCTTTGTAGGAGTGTGTTTTGTGGATTTATTTTATAATTTTTTCTTATAGGAGTTTTGCTGTTTTATTGTATTTTATATTGTTTACTATTTTATAGGGATGATAAGTAGGATGTCCCGTCCCGATCGGGTCTCGTCCCATTTTGATTATTATTCAGACGAAAGTATTGTCCAAATCTGAAATTTGGATGTATAACTATCCCTACATATAGTTATTAAAGACAATAATCTTCACTCCAATTTCTATTTTTTTATATACGAATCCATTACAAATACTTGAAAATTCACAATTTCTATATTTCAAATTTATCAACATCTTTTAAATTGTTAGTTTTCTATCAGAAGTTTAAAAAGTATTTATTTTTCACTCGAAGTTCAAAGAATATTTACTTCAATAAATCATTTAAAATATATTTGATCGATGAAAGTGATTATTATTGTATCATGATTAAGTTAGACTCGTGATTAGTGTGTAATAACTCGATTTCAAGGTTATGTAAATAATCCATTTCAAGAAATCATTTAAAATATATTTGGTTGGTGAAAGTGATTATTATTGTATAAAGATGATAAGTTCACTGAACATGATAAAACGAATACAAAAATCACTATACGTTGATTTGATAAAAATAAAAAATGATCCAACTCACGATTAATGTGCAACCAGTAGCTGTCTTGTAACAGCCTTGCGACCAAATTAGATGATTCAATAATTATAGATGTATTGAATGAATATTTTTTCAGTATAGAATCATAATTAAATTGTGATTTTAAACTAAGATTTTTATTTAATTAAATAACATTTTATACACAATATCTTTTCATTGATTTAAAATTATAATAATATACTCATTTGAGTATATTTATCACTATTCTTGCATCATTATATTCTTCGAGTAACCCTTATCCAACACCAACAGAGTCCAACTTTGATATATCTTAAAATAAATAATAACATACTAACTAGTGGGGCTTTGTTTCTAGTGAATTCTGCACCCTTGTCAAGCTTTTGAACGATAAAAATTGTTAGTTCCATTTTTTGTTGGTAATGTCCGTAAAAAATTAAGTTCAATTGAGTTTTAATGAGTCTTGAAGATCTCAGAGTAATTGGACTGGTATTTGGCAGACTGTGCGTGAAGGAATCATATATGTGCTAGTATTACGTTCGTGTTTGCGTTCAAACAAGTGACGTTCGTGTCACATTCGTATTTGGGTTCGAATGAAACTTGGCTGAAGGTTCTCGTGCGTAGTGCATTCATCTTCCCGTTCGAACGAAACCTTCCAGTGAATTTGCATTCGTGGTGCGTTCGATACAACGTTCGAACGAGTTTGCGAAATAGCACGTTTGACACACGTTCTTTTGGCGTTCGAATGCCCGTACGTAAGTATGTTATTTTGTACGCGTTTTTAAGATTGTTTTGCACAAGAAAACCCTAAACTTTGCCCTACATATATAAACAAATATTAATCCACATTCACAATAGTTGAAAACATATTATTCAAAGCCTACAAACCTTCTTGACAATCAACCTTGAAGACTTCTTTGATTTCCTGTCTTCTTTGTTTTGATGAGATTCTACTCTGATTGACTATTAACACAAAAAACACGACCTAACCCAATTTCCTAAATCTTCAGAGTTCTCATGGAGGAAGATTGGTAGTCGGAGTTCCGAAATTGTGTGCTTGCAGAGTTGATCTGCTTAGAAACTTCAGAGGTTCTGAAGAAGGTCGTTTGATGCGGGCTCGATGAGTTCTTCGGGTTATTACACTCTATAGGTATTATAATCGGTGGGGTTGCTGCCATAGGTCTTATACCATCATTGTAATTTTTTTCATTATAATAGATTTCGACCGGTATCCTAGATTTCCGGAGTGGTTTTTTTACTTGCACGAGTTTTCCATTTCATCAACAAAATTACCAGTATTGATTTTATTTTATGCTCTATTTTATATTGCTTTGATTTATTATTGTTAGACTAAGGGTGCTTGTTGGTAATCCATAGAAATAATAATTAGGACTTGTCTTAATTAATTGTGTTTAATTCCGCATTGGTTGAGAATCTAGACTAATGATGCAATTGATCTTTTCATTGATTTAAAATTATAATTATATATATCTATCACTATTCTTGCATCGTTATATTCTTCGAGTAACCCTTATCCAACCGAGTCCAACTTTGATATATCTTAAAATAAATAATAACATACTAACTAGTGGGGCTTTGTTTCTAGTGAATTCTGCACCCTTTTGAAGCTTTTGAACGATAAAAATAATCTCTAAAACTCATAATTGGGGGTTTTCTTGAATCTTGCATTCTTTAAGAAGTGCCAAAACTTGTGTCGTTTTAGTCATCTGGGATTTTCAAGAATGGAAACCCTAATTTATATAAATTTAAAGCAAATCATAGATATAGACTAGTTTCACGATTAAGATGCAGTCACACTTCAAAATGCTTAAACAAATAACTATTTATTCACGTGAACTTATAAAAATCAATAAAAATTTGTAAAACATGAATTTCTTACAGAGGAGTGATAGGTAGACAAAAATAGGATTATTATATACAAAAGAGTACATATTTGGATTCTGAGTATCCAAATGTAAATGTTAATAATTTCAATATTATTATTTTTATTATTATCTCGAGTAAAACATCAAAACAGAATCTCATATTCCAATTAGATTGACACCTATGATTTTATTTAATCCTATATGCTAACTAGACCTACGGGAGAATATTATTAAAGAAGGAAGAATAGTTTGTACAACATATGGTAATAATTTGACCAAAAATATATTGGATTAAAAGATATCGGTTTTATTAAAACCTTTATAAGTAAATCCAATTCGAAAACCCAATTAAAAAATATATATATATATATATATTAGCCTCCAACCAATTCATTACCATCAAAGAAATTAAAAAACAATAAGAAAAAACCATCTACAAGGCAGAGAATTATCATGCAGAAAAAGGAAATATGAAAAATGCAGTTGAACCTCTGGACCCTCTTAACAAAAATGATAATTGGGAAATCTACAAGCATCACGGGAGATAGAAGCAGAAATCTCGATAAGAGGAGATTCTCAATAAATAAAAACAGAATGTTGCAATCCCAAATTTACTAATGTATCAGCAATCTTAATTAGACATGTTGACGGCTGTTTTTCGTTCCAATGGTGATTTAGGAATTCAACCTCTCGAACAAACCTCCCCTCAAACACATAATTTGTTTAATTAGTTGGGAATTAAAACAAACTTAGCAAACATACAAAAAATCACAGAGAAAACAAGAAACTAATGTGGTTCGGTGGATAGTGGCTCCAACCTATTTTCACTGGAGCAAAGAGAGAATTTTATTATTTGCTTGGTCAAAACCGACCTACTTTCTCTTTATATCACTAAACTTTTCGATCTTTCTTTACAAGTGGTGAAATATCAAAATTGATAACCCTTGAATCTGTGGTTTCAATCCCTTTATATAGGCTTTCGAACTTACTGTTCTACCAATCCATGACGTCAGCTCGCGTCACCTTGTGAGCGTTGCCCATGCTCATTTTCCCCAACCACTTTGCAAACAGTAGTTCTGGTCTCTGACTCAACCACCCTCTATCAGCAGAAACCTATCTTTCCTACCTTTCATCCATTGCCACACATTCTGCCAACGCGACAGCCTGCTACTCAACCACCCATGCATTGTTCCGTCTATCAGAGTCTCTTCCCAAGGAAAGACGCTGACTTACTCCCGCCACATCTGTTCTTTTTGAAGCTCAAACTTCCATGTATGACATACGTCATATGCTCTCGAATGCAGAATATTCTGTCTCAGCTCTGATCTTTGGGTCGGTGTGCTGAGGTGGATGATTCTTAGACAAACCCCTTCCAACTTCTTCAACAAGGTCAGGTCGGTAGGCATGACCCCCTCGGGTCTGCTTCTGCAAATACCCTATGCCAAATCCAGTTCTTCTATAGGTCAGGTCGGTATTCCTACTCCTCTTCATCAACTGGTACTGTTCTAGGTAAGACTATCGTACAATGGGCTTGGGTCCCTCATCTGATTTCATTCTCTGGTCAAATACAATACCCAACTTACCCTTTCTCGAATTCTAATTTTCTCGGGATGAAAAACCATCATCAACAAAACCTAAATTATTTTATTTCGTTGTTCCTTAGCTATAACTCATTTCCAATGGAATTGATGCAATCAAACAAATGAGAACCCACTAGCAGCAAGAAAATTGTTGTATAATTACACTTCTCATCAAATTTATTGTACAAATTAGTGTCACATAGCAATATTTGATTTAACTGAAACCACAAAATTATAAAAATAAATCATGTTAATGGTGGTGTTTTCATCTAATTAATATTGTTCTTCCATATCAACTTGTATAAAAATTAGTGTAGGCTATCTGGCAAATACCTTTGTAGGAGTGTCTTTTGTGATTTTGTTTTATAGTTTTTCATACTAGAAAATAAAAAAGAATTTAGATGCATATTTTTTATGACAAGAATATTGTGCCATAAATATTTCATAACATCATGATATATTTATGTCACAGTAGGCTAGATTTAAAAATTTATTACACAACGTGACAAATAATAATATGTCATAAACATATGACAATAAATATCATTAATTATTTTATTATAATAAATCATAACAGAATACTATCATGGTTGAAAACGGATATGTGTCATACTTATAATCATTTTTATGATATATTTTATACAACATGACACATAATAGTATGTCATAATTATTTTATTATATCAAATCATATTATAATTCTGTTATTAAAATTTATGCTAGGATAAGTTAAATATTTTAATGTGCATTTTTTTTTTTTAGAAATTGGTTTTCAAATGAGATGACAAATTTTACTTTAGCATGCTGAAACTGGTGATATTCAACGATGGGTGACATACTGAGATATTTCTGTTATTTTAATTGCAATCATTATCTTTTTATGATGAAATTCCATGATGAGTGATCTTTTGCTATTTTAATTACAATTGTCATCGTTTTCTGATATATAAATATCATCATTTTATGTTGAAATGACACAAATTTCTATGATAATTTTAAAACTGTCATGAAATTGTTTTTTTTTTTAAGAGCTATAAACTATCACCTAAATATATTTTTCTAGTAGCATTTAGAGGTAGTCATAGGGAGAGTCGACACAGATAATTGGCCGGACTCCTAAATTTGACCTAAAATTATGAGTCCCGAATTCAAAAAAATTTTAATTTTTAGTGTATAATTTGATTTATATATATTTTATTATTCATCATTAGGGACCTTATTTTAAAAACTCATTAAGGATCCCATAAAATTAAAGAAAACTTAGGCCTGCTCGGATAATTTTTGTCTTATATGAGTTTTTGTTGAGAATTATTATATGTTTAAAATTGTTAGTTATAGACCTACTCTTTGAGTAGAGTTTGCAAAGACCTTGAAAATTCGCGATTACCTAAGTTTTTAACCCTATGCGGAATTTAACGCAATAAACAAGACAAGTCAAGATTACTACTATTATGGATAAATTAACAGGCAACCACAATATCTAACAATTAATTATACTGCAAATATAAAAATAATAAAAAATAAATTAAAGCAGCAAATTAAATCAATCACACAAAATCAACACAATAATTTTGGCGACGAAGTGGAAAACTCTTGCGAGAAAAAAAACCACTTCGGGTATAGGCTACCACCCGAATCCACTATATAGAGAAAAACTTACAGCGATGGTCAAGACCTATGGTGGCAACTGCACCGACTCAAGTACCTCAATACTGCAAGAACTCAAGGCAACTCCTCAAGCCCGCGACCCACGGTTTTCTTCAGAACCTCTGAAGTCTCTGAGTAGATTGTATCACCAATGACGCTGGAACTCCGACTACCAAACTTCCTCCTAAAGAACTCTAAAGGATTAGGAATTTCGAGTTAAGTTGTGTTGAATGTTTATCAAAGAAACATTCACACCATCAATGAAGAAGACAATGAGATAAAAAGTCTTCAATGGTGGAATCAAAAAAAGTTGGAAGCTTTGAGAGATTTTAGCTCATGGGAAATATGTTTCAACCATTTCAACCAAAGGGGAATGGCGGCTACAAGTTATATTTATAGGTAGGGTGAAAAGCTAGGGTTTTTCAAGTTGAAAATGGCCAAAAACGTGTTCAGATCGCAGTCGCGTTCGAACGCATACTAGAACGCTCCACGAACGCGCCCTTTCTATGATTACTCGTTCGAACGCCACTCGAACGCACAACGAATGTGAGCTCTCTGGAATGATCATGTTCGAACGCACCAAGAACGTGCCTCGAACGATTGCTCTCTGGAATGCTCATGTTCGAACCCACTAGAGAATGTGCCACTAACGTCATACGTTCGAACCAGACAATAAATGCAGCACTAATGCCAAATGTTCGAACGCTGTAACGAACGCACCACGAACGTATGTCTGATGCACACCAGCCAAAAACCAATCCAATTGCACAAAGATCTTCATGAAAGATTACAACTCAATTGAACTTGTTTTGTCACGGACACATGCCAATAAAAATGGAACTAACATATCTGTTGATGGTGTTTTTTAAGCACTATGATATTTAAGCAGTACGGCAGGGGTAAAAGGGTAACTCCCTTCTTGATCGAGACCACTAATACCGACCCGACTATTCGATGTTGCATACTCCAACGGTAAGGGGCCGAGCACTTGGTGATCAGTGACCGACCACTTAAGATCAGATGACCGGGCATTATCAGATCGACAGTAGCATTCTCTGTTCAAAAGACCATTGACCGACCTCATGAAGACCGAGGAAGTGGCGAGATATGCTCCATAAGATAAGACATCCTATTTTTACGGATAAGAATATAATTTATCCTACTGTCATGGGGAAAGGTTGATAAATCAGTGTCATAATAGGATATAGGAAGTGAATGTAGTTTCAACTAAGGAATCCTTGTAGGAAAATGAATCTGATTTCTTCACTATTATAAATAGGAGGGGAAAGTGTAAGTAAATGCATCAATATCATTACCATCAGACCTGTAAACACAAAACAGAGCAGAGAAGCATATTTCGATAATAAAACATCGTTCGTTCTGTGCCAGTGGATGTAGGTTGGATCTGATCCGCCGAACCACGTATTTATCTGTCTTTTGCTAAGTTTGCTTTTGGTTCCCCCATAACCGAACAAATTCACTATTGAGGGAGGATTATCTCGGGAGAAATATTCCAATATTGCCCTGAAACCAAAATCAGCCGTCAACAATTGGCGCCGTCTGTGGGGAACTCCAACAAAAAGCAGCTTGCGTATTAAGACGATGGCAGAAGGTGGAAATCGCCAGTCGTCGGGGAGTTCAACAGCAGAATGGATGGAGAAAATAAAGGAAAATATGAGGAAAGATAGGGAGGAAAATCAAATCCTTCTGAAATCCATGATGAACAAAATGGAGAGGATGGAAGAGACGAATAATGAGAAACTTGAAGCCAGAACCAGTCGGAGGAGAAGCGAAATAGCGGAAGGAAAAAGGGTCAAAGATGTGAGTGATGACGATGAACCGAAGAGGAAGGGTCCCTACGGAATAAGGTTCGTAGTGGTAGAATAAGATTTACAAACGGAGGATACGTGGGAAGAAGAAGAGGGGAGACAGTTGCCAGATTCATCCTATGATGCCCCCGCGATACCAGAAGGGGAAACAGGAAGGATGGTGAAACTGGACGGGAAGTCTCAAGTCATGAGGAACGCCGTACCCGTGGTGACAGACGCGAATGAGGCCGCGGGAGGCGGCATAGTGACACAGATGATAGTATAAAGTCTTGGTTAAGAAAAGAAATGGCCAAGTGGGGAGTAAACCCCAAAACTGATACAACAGATGCTCGGGACGGCGAGGTTGAATCTCCCTTCACAGAAGAAATAAGGTCGGCAAAATTCCCAAGACGTTTCAACATGCCATCCATGACGCCCTACAAAGGCCATTCAGATCCAAATTCCCATATTGAAAGTTTTGTCCTGTTAATGGAGGTCCAAGGAGTAGTAGGGTATGCCGTTTGCAAAGTATTCCCCCTAACCTTAGGCGGGTCTGCCATTCTGTGGTTCAGAAGTCTTGCCCCGGGAAGCATCTGTAGCTTCGCTCAACTCAGAATGTCATTTGTTCGACACTTCAAAGGGGCATGCGTCCCAAAGAAAATGGTGGGAGAATTGAGACTGATGAAGCAGGGGGATGGTGAGCCCCTAAGGAATTTTATTGAAAGGTACCACAATTTGGTGCTCGAGGTCGGAGCGTACGAGTCATCGGAAGCGCTAGAAAGTCTCAAGGGAGGTCTGAAGGTCGGGAAGTTGTGGACTCACCTGAGGATTCAAGACGTATCGGATTATGCCACTGCCCTGGAGTTGGCCAGGAAGTTTATCTTAATAGATGAGGAGAAAAAGATTGCCTGGGGAGTAGACACCCGAAAGGTTAAGATACTCAGGTCAGACAATCAGTGGGATTCGATCAGAAATTTGAGGAGACCAGTCCCGGAGCAGAAGAAACTCAGACCGACACCTCCGAGTAGTCATGTTCAAGAGATAAAGTCATTTGTCCAAGTCAATCGTGTCGCATGGAGGACATTATACACCCCCTGAACAAACCTATGGCCCAGATAGTTCAGGAAATCCATGATAACGGTCTGTTGGCCGAGCCTAATTTGAGGAGGTTCCCGATTGAAAAGGAAAATAGTATGGCTTACTGTATCTACCATAACGTAAGGGGACATGCCACGAATGGGTGCAGAGACCTGCGGGAGCAGGTGGAAGACTTGGTGAAAGAAGGCTATCTCAGTGTGTACATAGACCATTAGGTTTTTGAGGTCGACCAAAGTTGATAGTGGAAGTCATCCGGTCGGATGCGTGGAATGCTGAGATGCAGAGAGGATGTATTAAGAAGAGCTTTGCTTGTAGTGACCCTTGTAGAGTTGCAAGAAAGGCAACGGATCCCAAAAATATGAGTAAGACCTCTTCTGTCTTAGGCTGACATTTGATTATGCTTGTTTGTTATGGCCCACACAATGGTTTTGATATTTGTTTTACGGCTCGGGTCTGCTCTTGTACCGCCGAGACCGATGTTTCCTTCCGGCTCAGGTCTGCTCTCGTACCGCCGAAACCGATGTTTCCTTCCGGCTCGGGTCTGCTCTTATACCACCGAGACCGATGTTTCCTTCCGGCTCGGGTATGCTCTTGTAGCGCCGAGACCAATGTTTCTTTTCGGCTCGGGTCTGCTCTTGTACTGCCGAAACTGATGTTTCTTTCCGGCTCGGGTCTGCTCTTGTACCGCCGAGATCGATGTTTGTTTCAGCTCGAGGTCGGGTTACGTCCCACCGAGTCGACTTCTTTGGACTGGGGATGTAACATTCCTCCAGAGCCAAGTCTTTCTTTCAGCTCGGGGTCGAGTTACGTCCCACCGAGTCGGCTTCTTTGGAATGGGGATGTAATATTCCCCCAGAGCCAAGTCTTTCTTCAGCTTGGGGTCGGGATACGTCCCACCGAGAGACTTATCATCGGCATGGGATCGGAGCATCTCCCCCATGGTCGGCCTCTATTGATCTGGGGAGGTGACATTCCCCCAGAGCCAAATGTTCTTCTCAGCTCGGGGTTGGGTTACATCCCACCGAGTCGATCGTCATCAGCATAAGGGCAAAGCATTTTCTCCACGGGTAGATATCGGGATCCTCGTTGACTGAGCACATGAAGGTGGCAGGAAGGACCAGATTAGCAGCCAAGGCATTTTTCTCTGCGATTCTTGGAGTGACCACCGACGGATTCATCGGCACACCATCTTTTTTTATAGTTCCCGGCATCAACTCGCAAACTCGTTACCGAGAACTAGGGGATAGATGTTGATGGTGTTTTTTAAGCACTATGATATTTAAGCAGTACGGCAGGGGTAAAAGGGTAACTCCCTTCTTGATCGAGACCACTAATGCCGACCCGACCATTCGATGTTGCATACGCCAACGGTAAGGGGCCGAGCACTTGGTGATCAGTGACCGACCACTTAAGATCGGATGACCGGACATTATCAGATCGACAGCAGCATTCTCAGTTCAAAAGACCATTGACCGACCTCATGAAGACCGAGGAAGTGGCGAGATATGCTCCAGAAGATAAGACATCCTATTTTTACGGATAAGAAGATAATTTATCCTACTGTCATGGGGAAAGGTTGATAAATCAGTGTCATAATAGGATATAGGAAGTGAATGTAGTTTCAACTAAGGAATCCTTGTAGGAAAAGGAATCTGATTTCTTCACTATTATAAATAGGAGGGGAAAGTGTAAGTAAATGCATCAATATCATTACCATCAGACCTGTAAACACAAAACAGAGCATAAAAGCATATTTCGATAATAAAACATCGTCTGTTCTGTGCCCGTGGATGTAGGTTGGATCTGATCCGCCGAACCACGTTAAATCTCTTTCTCGATTGGCGTATTTATCTGTCTTTTGCTAAGTTTGCTTTTGGTTCCCCCATAACCGAACAAATTCACTATTGAGGGAGGATTGTCTCAGGAGTAATATTCCAATATTGCCCTGAGACCAAAATCAGCCGTCAACAATACCTATTCTTTAAAAGTTTAGATTATGTGATTGTGGATTGCTTACGAGTCTAACATAGATAAACTACTCAAAGCATCAGATAAAAGTGTATTAAAGGACTTATCGTTTCTAAGATTTCACCCTAAAGCAAACAATATCATCATGTGAAACCTTCAACGGTAACTTAATAGAATAGAAAGATAGAATTAGTAATTAAAATAAAAACTATAGATAAATTCGTAGAGATATCAGTAGAGAGATATAACAAAGCATCGGGAATCCCTCTTACATCAAATTCTTATATTCAGTTATTGATTCCTTTTATTACACAATTGAAGGTTTCACATCCAAAATAATAAAGAACAATAAACATCAATTTTATTAAACGATAAAAGGTACTTAGGAAATCAAAAACATAAATAATAGAAATTAAACACAAGAATTCATCCCTAACTTTGCCTAGGAGATTAGTTCTCCATAAAAGAAATAAAAATAGTCTGGGATTGGAGAGACATGTCGCTCTGAATTATCACGGCTCCGCGTCCCGGCTGGCACTGCTCAAAATCTTTTCTGTTAATGCGTGAGCTGCTTCACGCAGCAGCTTCCTCTCTCACGTAGCCTGCCTGTTTTATATATATGCGCTGAAACCCTTATTTTGTAGTCACGTGTCTGCCCTTTATTCCTCACGCTGAAGCCCTGTTTTCTGCGCAGGCCCTATATTCATGCAGCTCTCCTTTGTAATGTGCACGACAGCTTATCCTTTGGTCAAATATTGGGGCTGGTTTGGTTCTCTCTCCTTGGTCACGTGCATGGCTTTTTCTTCTTTTGGTCAATTTGCAACTCCTCTCTCCCTCCAATTTCACGTGGACTTCTCTCTCCAATTTCTTCATTACTAAAACCTGCAAAATTGGAAACAAATTCAAGAAGTTCACGTGAAGCATTGATAAATTGGGAAATTACTTAAATTAACTTGAATAATAAATATTTTCTAATTTAATATAATAATAAAAATTATATAATATAATATAAAATATATTACTAAATACTTAACAATAAACCCGAATAAGTGATGTTTCAAAGTATATTTTCATGCACTTATAATGGATATCCCATGTTTTTACAATTTTGTATGTTTTATTGTTATTTTCTTCTGTAGTCAGTGGCGGAGCCACAGTGTGCCCAGTGGGGGCAGTTGCCCCCACTGGACACACTAAATTTTTTTTTTTTTTTTTTTTTTTATAAATTATATATATATATATTAAAAAATATAAATAATTAAACAACACCCATAAATACATTATTTATTAATTTTTGAATTGTATTTTTTAATATAATATGTAGGCCCAAGCCCAAATTATTTCTTAAACATATCTAAAATAATTATATTTAATTTGTATGTGTATAATTAATTGACTATTTTTCATTTTAAATTCACTCATTTATGTGCTTTTCCATTTGCAAAAGAATAGAGATTTCATTATATTTAAATAAAAATAAAAATAACTATGTTTATACTTAGGTTTGATTTTAGTATATAATATACTACATAAACTTAAAATACATAATTTTAAAAATAAATTTTTACTTAAATATTTAGGGTAAATTGGTATTTTTAGAAATTATGAATAAAAATATAATTATGAAAATTTTGAGTTAATTTATAAGTTTAGAAATTAGGAATTATTTCATAATTTTCAAAAATATAGGAATCATCTTGTAATTTCAAAAAATATGTATGAATTCATTATATATTATTTTGGTAAGAAAAAATTTTGCCCCCACTGACTGGAATTTCTGGATACGCCACTGTCTGTAGTATACCGCTTATTTAAAGGCTTTAGCATTAATTATAAACTCATTAAATTATTCCCATCAGCTTTTGCTTTCTACTTTTTGTTGACTAATTGCATGCATGAGACATGCAACTTTCGGTGACAAGAAGTGCTCTATCTTTCATGCACTCAAGTTGGCCAGCTTGTATTGAGCTGCCAAACTATATAAGGAGCCCAAAATCTCAATGTTAAGCATCCCAAATTTGTAAGAGTAATAGAGTGTAAGAGAGTGTTGAAAGTTTTTTTGTAAAGTTTTAGAAAAGCTTTGTAATTCTTTTGTTTTGTGTAATAAAAGAAGAGTTTTCTCTCATTTCTCCTCTATTGTGTGAGTTTTTATCACAACAAGTGGTTCGGTTCGGAAAACCAATTCCGACGAAAATTGTCAAAAATCGATTTTGAGCATACCATCAGTATTTTCACGTCGAGACGAGCACGGTGGTATTTTCCGGCGATCGATCGGAGGTCAGACGACGTCTCACGCGCCTCACGCACCTAACAGAGAGGTGCCCACGCGCCAGACGCGCCTCCACGCGCTGCTAGAGGAAGAAGACGCTGAGTCAGTGCCACATCAGCGTCCAGTCAGCGCCACATCAGCCTATCATGCACAGTCAGCAGCCCAGTCAGCCTGCCACGTCATCAGACCAGTCAGCGTCCACGTGTCATCTAGTCAGCGCCACATCATCGACATGTGTCTAACACGTGTCTGCCACGTCAGCAAATTTTCTAGTAAATTTTAGAAAGGTCCATATACTTTCTCGAAATTACATTTTGGCCCCTGAATTTTCAAAAATTACACTTTGACCCCTGTAATTTCTTAAATTTGTATTTTGGTCCATGTGTCATTTCCACCATTTTCGACCATTCCGGACGCAATAGTGAGCTCCGTTTTTTATAATTCTGCTTCAAATTTTTATGATGGATTGAGGCAACGGAAAAATGATTTTGTTGACTAGCACAAATTATTTCACGTGGAGAGGAATGATGAAAGACCTTCTATATGTGAAGGATTATGATGGATCAATTTTTCTGGAGGAGAAATCATAAGCAATGTCCGAAGAAAGGTGGAACAATCTTCACCATAAGACGATAGTATCGTGAACCATGTTAGTGAAGATACAAATGCACGTGTCTTATGGAGAAAGTTGGAGGAGATTTTTCGAGAAAAGACTGGAAACAACAAGCTATACTACATCAATTAGATGATGGGGTTGAAATACGACGAAGGTACAGCTGTGGCGGACCATATCAATGATTTTCTCGGAACTATGAAATAATTGTCTGGATTGGGCATAGACTTTGGTGATGAGGTAAATGGCTTAATACTCCTAAATACGTTACCAGAATCTTGGGAAACGTTCAGATCTACGGTGATAAATTCAGCCACAGATGGGAGAGTCACACTAGAGATGGCAAAGACCATAATATTCGAGGAAGAAAAGAGGACGAGAATGCAAGGGACGACATAAACCTCAACCTCAGAAGCTTTAGTGACTGAGAATAACAACATAAAAATGGAGGAGTAAAAGCAACCGAGGTAAATCAAGAACAATAGATATTGAATGCTACCATTGCAAAAAGAAAGGTCATATGAAGAGGGATTGCTACAAATTGAAGAACAAGCAGTCCAGAGACAACAAAAGGGATAGTGACTCTAACCAAGAAAGAGTTACTACTGCCACCACTAACAAAACCTCCAAAGAATTCTTCATTATCTATGAAGAAAATATTTTGAATCTTGCCAGCCACGAGACCATTTGGGTGATAGATAGTGGCGCCTCCATACACGCCACATCTCACAGAGACTTCTTTTCATCTTACACACCAGGCGACTACGGTGTTGTAAGGATGGGGAATGACGGCCAGTCCAAAGCCGTCGGTATTGGAGACATCTGCCTTGAAACAGATAACGGAACAAGGCTAGTGTTGAAGGGATTCAAGCACATCCCAGACATCCGGTTAAACCTGATCTCAACAGGCAAGTTGAATGATGAAGATTTATGCAGCACCTTTAGTGACAGCACCTGGAAACTCACTAAAGGATCAATGGTGATAGATCGAGGTAAGAAAGATTCAACACTGTATTTGATGCATGCTAAACTTTCCAATAGTAGCATTAATACGGTCAATAGTAATGAGGCATACAAGCTATGGCATAAAAAGCTCGGTCATATGAGTCAAACGGGGATGGAAGTACTGCATCGAGCGAAAGGGTCAGAAGCTTGCTCTCACAAGCCAAGCTACTGAAGAAATTTTGGGGGGAGGCACTCAGCACAACACTACATGTTTTGAACATGTCCCCATCAGTCGCACTAAAAGGTAATGTTCCTAATCAAGTCTGGACAGGAAAACAAGTGTCATATGATTACTTACATGTCTTTGGGTGCAAAACATATGTACACATCCCAAAAGATGAGAGATCCAAACTTGATGCAAAGACGCGACAATGTGTATTTATTGGCTATGGTCTGGAGAATTTCGGCTACAAACTGTATGATCCTGTTGAGAAGAAGATTGTCAGAAGCCGAGATGTTGTCTTCGTTGAAGACCAGACTATATAAGATATAAAAAATGAGATAAAGACAATACTCCAGCAATACAAAAATGTTGGTATGAATCCAAAATCTCATACACTGGTGCCAGTACATGTTGAAGATGAGGTTCCCAATCAGGAGGGTACATGTGTTTAAGCTCCCAGAGATGATGATCATGATCAACCACCAGTACCAGAAGCTACACCAACAGTTCCACAGAGAAGGTCTGACAGAGAAAGGCGACCTTCAACCAAATACTCTGCATATGAGTATGTGCTGCTTACTGACGGGGGAGATCCGAGAGCTAAAAGAAGGCTGTGGAAACAGAGAACAAAGAAAAGTGGGAGGAAGCCATGCAAGATGAGATGAAATCTTTGCATGACAATCACACTTTCGAGTTGGTGAAATTGTCAAAAGGTAAACGGGCTTTGAAAAAAAAAGGGTGTACAGAGTGAAGCAACATGAACACACTTCACAACCCCGGTACAAAGCCATACTAGTTGTTAAGGGATTCAATCAGATAAAATGCATTGACTTTGATGAAATCTTCTCTCCAGTTGTAAAGATGTCATCCATTAGAGTGGTACTCAGCTTAGCAGTAAGTTTTGATTTGGAGATCGAGCAGATGGATGTCAATACCGTATTTCTTCATGGGGATCTGGAAGAAGAAATTTATATGGAGCAACCAGAAGGCTTCAGAGTCAAAGGAAAAGATGACTATGTGTGCAGACTCAGGAAAAGCCTCTATGGTTTGAAACAGGCACCGAGACAGTGGTACGTGAAGTTTGAGTCAGTTATGGGGGAGTAAGGATACAAGAAGACTACTTCAGACCATTGCATTGTCGTTCAGAAATTTTCTCACGATAACTTTATCATCTTACTGCTGTATGTAGATGATATGTTGATAGTTGGCCGGAATCAATCGAGGATTGATGATTTGAAGCAGCAATTGAGTAAGTCTTTTGAGATGAAAGACTTGGGGCCAGCAAAACAGATTCTTGACATCAGAATCGGTCGTGATCGGAAAGCCAAGAAATTATACTTGTCACATGAGGAGTACATAGAGAAGGTACTTCAATGATTTCAGATGGACAAGGATAAAACGGTTAGCACTCCTCTTGCTACCCACTTTAGATTGAGTATACAACAGAGTCCCTCTACTGAGACAGAGAATGAGGAAATGAAACAGGTTCCATACACATCAGCAGTGGGAAGTCTCATGTATGCTATGGTGTGCACAAGGCCAGACCTATCACACGCAGTTGGATTGGTCAGCCGTTTTATGTCAAATCCAGGAAAAGAACATTGGAATGCTGTCAAATGGATAATGCGGTATCTTCGAGGCACATCCAAAATGAGATTATGTTTTGGAACCAACAAGCCAGTGTTAATAGGCTACACCGATTCAGATATGGTAGGTGATGTGGATACCCATAAGTATACTTCGGAGTATCTAATTACTCTCTCAGGGGGAGTTGTGGCATGACAGTCAAGGTTGCAGAGATGTGTTATACTTTTTACAACAAAGGCATAATTCATTGCAGTTACAGAAGCTTGCAAGGAATTATTATGGATGAAGACATTTGTTCAAGAACTGGGTTTCAAGCAGGATAAATATATTTTGTACTGCGATAGCCAGAGTGCTATCTACCTTGGTAAAAAATCTACTTTTCACTCGAGGTCAAAACATATCGATGTGAGGTATCACAGGATACGGGACGTCCTGAGTTCAAGGAGGTTAGAACTCAGAAAGATTCATACCGACGACAATGGTGCCGATATGTTCACAAAAGTTTTACTGAAGGAGAAGCTTGAAATCTGTCGTGCCATAGCCGGGGTGACAAAACTCTCCATATAGTCAAAATATGGAGATACAGAGAACTACGATTGGCTTGATCCCAACTCAGGGTACGTAGGCAGTCATACATATGCAGTCATGGGTGGATCCTTTTGAGGATCCAGTTTGGGTGATTAATGGTCGGCTCAGATTTTAGGACAAATCTTCACCGAGGGGGAGATTTGTTGACTAATTGCATGCATGAGACATGCAACTTCCGGTGACAAAAAGTGCCTCTGTCTTTCATGCACTCAAATTGGCAAGTTGGCCAGCTTGCATTGAGCTGCCAAAACTAGTTGCACTGTAGCACACGTTTTGACAGCTATATAAGGAGCCCAAAATCTCAATGTTAAGCATCCCAAATTTGTGAGAGTAATAGAGTGTTGAGAGTTTTTTGTAAATTTTTAGAAAAGCTTTGTAATTCTTTTGTTTTGTGTAATAAAAGAAGAGTTTTATCTCATTTCTCCTCTATTGTGTGAGTTTTTATCACAACACTTTTGAAATATTATTGTTGCTTTTTTAAATCTCAATTAATTTATAGGGAATATGACTCTCCCGTCCCCAAAGGGCATGGCTCGGTGGTGTAGAGTTCGGGATCTCACTTTCAGGTTCTGGGTTCGAATCCAGAGAGTGCATTTTTATAAGAGTATGGGACAACCAGAGGTTTTACTTGTTCCGTTTAAACCCGAAATAGGTGGTTTGGTGGTGAGGTTTCCAGCGATTTAAAAAAAAAAAATATGCCTCTCCCACTAATATTTATAATATTTTCCACTTAACCTCTACTGTTTTCATAATACCCTAATATTTTTTAAAGTCAAAAAGTCAAAGGAATATTAGTGTTTTTATATGTTTACCCTTGTAATAACACAATTAATATTTTTACATCATTATTCATTCATAAAAATAATTAAAAATATATCATTATAATTATGAAATATAATATTTATATAGAAAATTATTACAAAATTTGGATATATTTTTTCAATTAATTTAAGGATTTAATAATGATGTAAAGCTCTTAATTGTTTATGCAAAGATAAATATGTCAAAAACTAATAAAATAAGAATATTTCTTTGATTTTTTGACTTAGGGAGATCTTGAGATATTATTAAAATATTAAGGATAAGTCAGAAATATTATACACATTAGGGGGTGGAAATTGGAATTCTCCCTTAATTTATATATGTTTTGTTGTTTCATTGTCTTTTACGTTGTTTAATGTTTTATGTGTTCAATTAAAGTAATTTGATTTTAAATACGAGTTTATTCTCATATCAATTTAAGTATATGACTCATGAACCTTGACAATGTAGCTTTATTTATAATAATGATGAGATATGAAATTATACACCGTCTTCTTTTGTTCTTGTTACACAAGTTTCAGTAGGGATGACAAAACGAATCAGCGAATCGAAATTATATAGAATCATAAACGAATCGAATCAAAATCTGATAGATTCGTATTCGATTCGTTTACTAAACGAATCCTAATATCAAGATTTGTATTCGATTCCTTTATTAAACGAATCGAATACGAATATTAGTTTAGTCATAATATTATTCAATAACATAATTTACCATAATTTATTTATATTATTTTTTCATAAATATATACAAATGAAATATATAATTAATATATTTACTAAAAATATCTTACCCAATATCGATAATATTTTTTTTTAATAGTAATTAGCTATAATTTCTCGAATCTTAATTAAAAAATAACAATAATTAGAAAAAGAAAATAATAAACCAATCCTAAACAAATCAATGTTGGAAAAAAAATGCTTCTGAGTAAGCATTTTGAGGCTCAATTTTAAGCATGGTCCACTTCGTGTTAGTGGTTGTTATTGAATGATTCGGATACTCCTCCGTGAGTACTTCGAAATGGTATATCCATATGCTTAAAATAGTGCTTGGGTGAATGAGAAATTGTTGCTCAAAGTTCACTCATTGGTGTTGGAAAATAAAGAGAAGTTAGCTTGTCCCATATGGGAAAGCTATAGAGGGAAAATTATGCTTATATATGATTGCTCATATGTAGATGGGTAAGAGTTATAAGGATAGAGGCTCTCTCTACGTGCGCGGGGGGGGTGCAAATTAAATCTGAATCAAGCTTGGCTCGTGTGCACCCGCGTGTCCTGCGTACACGAATGCCGGACCAAAATGTGCGGGCTCGGCCCAGCCAATTTTTAGATGTCTCTTTATTTTTTCCAAACCTTTTGAATTTCCATAACAACTAATTTAATTAGTTTGATGGTTACAACAAGTGAAAAGCCTCCCATTGATGAGATATAATTGGCATGTTAATCTCTTTTAATAGAGTAGTGTTTTCGTTTTTGTGTTACACACAGAACACACAAGAAGAAAAACTCGAATTTCGATAAAAACCTTTTGGGAGAATTCCAAACACTTTGTGGTTCGTTGGAAATAAGATTGGTGGTGCCCATACTTGTTTGTTTTCGTTGCATCCTGGGAAATAAGCGTCTCATGTCCTACTGCACCTCAAACACAGTTGATCCGAATGTGACAGCCTCTTCGGCTGGCCAACATGCTTCAGCCTCCGGGCTTAATATGGCAGCCTATGTGGCTGGCCAATGTGTTGCTGCCTCTGTGGCTAGACAACATGTTGGACATGTGAGCCATGACAATTAGGGGTGAGCACCGATTCCGGACCCGGAACCGGTTGGAACCGGACCGGAAATCCGGGTTTGGAACCGGAACCGGTTGTAACCGGTCCGGTTCCGGTTCCAAATAGATGGAACCGATTTTTAAAACCGGTCCAGGTTCCGGTTCCAAAATAAACGGAACCGGAACCGGACCATAGAACCGGAACCGGAACCGAATTTAGAACTGAATTCGATACCCAATTTTATAAAGGGTAATTGATTGATCTCCATTACTGCTGCCTTAAATCAGCAAGGAACCAGATACTGTGAAAGAAGCATTACAGTATCAATATTGGCATCAGGCAATAAAAGATGAGTAGTGTTCATACTACAAAAAAATGGCAAACACTTAGCTTTCTGTCAAATTCACTTTCCTTCACATATTGGATGTCATAATCTTGCATGGTAGTGCCCATACTACAAAAAATGGCTGTTACTGCTAAACTTGCACTCATATTTCAGATTCTTTGCTTAACTCTCTGTTCACTTTGCTTATTTTGCTCTGCTTTCACTTCTCAATCAGTAATTTTGAGCATGCAGCTGCTGAAGTTAGGGGAATTCGGAACCGGACCAGAACCGGACCGGAACCGAATTGGAACCGAATAATAGGGTACCCTATTTAATTAGGTAGGTTCCGGTTCCACTTAATTAGGAACCGATTTTTTCCGGGTAGGTTCCGGTTCTATGCGGAACCGGAAACGAAACCGGTTTTTTTCACCCCTAATGACAATCGTGCTGCGGAAAAACCTGAAAAAATCAGTGGTCAGAATTTCAAACGGTGGCAACAGAAAATATTTTTCTACTTGACCACGTTGAACCTTGCTAGGTTCCTAAAGGAATATGCTCATGTACCCAAAGAGGGTGAGAATGATATTCAAGTGATAAGTGTCATCGATTCTTGGAAACATTCTGAATTCCTATGTAGGAATTATGTGCTAAATGGGCTAAGTGATTCCTTGTACAGTGTGTATGCCGGAATGAAAATAGCTAAGTACCTTTGGGAATCCTTAGATCGAAAATATAAAACTGAGGATGTCGGTACTAAGAAATTTTTCTTAGGCCGTTTCCTAGATTTTAAGATGGTTGACTCCAAAACTGTGTTAAGCCAAGTACAAGAATTGCAGATTATTCTAGCAGAAATTCATGCTGAGGGGATGGTTTTAAGTGAAACCTTCCAAGTAGCCTCGATAATTGAGAAACTACCACCTGGTTGGAAAGATTTCAAGAATTATCTAAAGCATAAACGGAAAGAAATGAGCATTGAATACTTGGTTCTTAAGCTTAGAATTGAGGAAGATAACAGAGTATCTGACAAGAAAGGAATAACTCATGAGGCCAAAGCAAATGTTGTTGAACATGGTCATAAGAACAAGAACCCTAAGAACAATGGTTCAAAGATGGGCCCTAAAGGAGGAGTTTCCAAGAAATTCAAATTTCAAGGAAGATGCTTCAACTGTGACAAAATGGGTCACAAGTCTTCTGAGTGCAGACTGCCGAAGAAGAAAAAGAATCAAGAGGCTAATGTGATGGAAAACATGACTCAAGATGTTTCAGACATTAACCTTTCAGCTGTGGTTTCTGAGGTGAATCTGGTGGGTTCTAACCCAAGAGAGTGGTGGATTGACACTGGTGCCACTCGACATGTGTGCTCGGACAAGAGCATGTTTTCTTCATTTGAGCCTACTGGTAATGGGGAAAAAATATACATGGGAAATTCAGCAACATCTGAGATTGAAGGTCAAGGCAAGGTGATTTTGAAGATGACCTCTGGGAAAGAGTTGACTTTGAACAACGTTCTGTATGTACCAGAAATACGGAAGAATCTTGTGTCTGGATCACTTCTGAACAAGCATGGATTCCGGATGGTGTTCGAGTCTGATAAAATAGTTTTGACTAAAAATGGAATGTATGTGGGAAAAAGGTATGTAACTGATGGGCTCTTTAAGCTCAATGTAATGGTTGTTAAACCCAAAAATATCAATAAAGCTAGTTCTTCTGCTTATATTGTTGAGTACTCTAATCTATGGCATGGTAGATTAGGACATGTTAATTTTAATTTATTGCGGAAATTAATTAACATGAATCACATTCCTAATTTTAAAATTGATAACAGACATAAGTGTGATACTTGTGTTGAGGCAAAACTAACTAGATCATCTTTTCATAGTATTGAAAGAAACTATGAACCACTTGATCTAATTCATATCGATGTATGTGATTTTAATTCAATACAATCGAGAGGCGGTAATAAATATTTTATTACCTTTATTGATGACTGCACAAGATTTTGCTATGTGTATTTGATGAAAAGCAAGGAAGAAGCTATAGAGAAATTTGTTCTCTATAAGAATGAAGTTGAGAACCAACTGAATAAAAGAATTAAGGAGTTAAGAAGTGATCGTGGTGGTGAGTATGTTATTCCTTTTGAATCACTTTGTGAACAAAATGGAATCATACATCAAACCACAGCTCCTGGGATTGCAGAACGGAAGAATCGTACATTGAAAGAGATGATGAACACTATGTTAATCAGCTCTGGCTTACCTCAGAATATGTGGGGAGAAGCTGTTTTATCAGCTAATTACCTTTTAAATAAGGTATCACGAAAAGAAGCAGGGAAAACTCTGTATGAGATGTGGAAAGGAAGAGTACCTTCCAATAAATTCCTACGAGTGTGGGGGTGTCTTGCCAAAGTAGTCATTCCTCCACCTAAGAAGGTGAAGATAAGACCAAAAATTTTTGATTACATTTTCATAGGATATGCACATAACAGTAATGTTTATCGATTTCTTGTGCATGAGTCTAATGTACCAGATATTCACAAGAATACGATAATGGAGACCAAGAATGCATCCTTTTTCGAATACGTTTTTCCCTGTAAAACTAATTCGAATTCAAATGTGTACAAACGAGCACATGAGACTATTATTGAAGATAGTCAGGACCAAAAGCACATAAATATTCCAGAGGATCAACAAGTTGTTGAACTTGAACCAAGACGTAGCAAAAGGGCCTCAACCCCGGGACTCATCCCCAAACGAATACTGATACGGGCCTCGACCCCAAACTGAAACTGATGTCGGCCTCGCCCCAAAACTGATACTGACGTGGGCCTCGCCCCAAACTGATGTGGGCCTCGCCTCGAGACTGATACTGATGTGGGCCTCGCCCCAAAACTGATACTGAATCCAACTAAATCTGATGAGTGAATTGTCATTGGGCCAACTGTCATAGGAGTGAACTCGTCCCAGTTTAAATGGCCCAACGAGATGTGCCCAACTAAATCTGAATGGTAACGTTCCAAACACAATCACAAAGTGGCCCATCAATCATTTAGAAGCCTTTGGCCCAATAGTCATGAAATACGTTCTTGTCACAGTTTAAATGGCCCAACAAGCCCATATCCCATGACAAATGGTCCAACTGGATCCAAACGGCGATGTTCCCAAACACAAGCATAGAAGAAAGATGATGCAAACATGACATAATAATTTCTACACAATGGCCCATCGACATTTCAGAAGTTTTGGGCCTAATAGTCATAAGGTGCGAACTTGCCCCAGTTTAAATGGCCCAACAAGCCCGCATTTCTGACAATAGTCCAACTGTATCCAAATGAGGATGGTCCACAAGCACATATTCAAGGAAATAATTGTTACTTTAGCCAACCCGGTCTATGGGTGAGTTAGCAAGAGTATAGACAAAGGCTCTCACCGGCGAAGGATGGCCCACAACTAGGTTTCCCCACTCAAGGGTTCGAGCAACCAAGTGAGCGCACCCGTTTTTATACACTAAGGTACATGCCAATGAGCTATGGTGTGTGACGGACTGCCAAATGGATTTCCCGTTGTAGATCCCCCAGAGGGAAGGTGGAGCGAGGCTCACTTAAATACCCAAGCCTCTTAGGCTCTTATCGCTTGTTGTCAGGAATAAACAACGAGTCCTCCAAATTAGTCCATCACAATAGGCTACGAGTAGATGGCTATCTAGGTGCCTTCACAGCTTTTCCTTCTAGAAAGGTAGTGAATGAAGGAAGACACCAAACCATTACATAGCCTCAAAATGCCTTTGATTAAACCCTCACTTTATCCACTATAGACACGGTCAATTAAAACATAAATCCAAACATCACAAGTCAATATTTCGGGGTCAATTCTCTATCCCCAGTGGAGTCGCCAGACTGTGGACAACAGAACTTGGGCGACGCTGTTCTAGGCTCGCGGCCTAGTTGGGAGTACGAAATAACACGGAGTCGCCACCCGGTGTGAACCGGGAAAATGTGATTTAAGGCCGCACTCACCCCTCGCAAGGGAAGACCTCAAACCGTTGGATTCAGAATGGTCCCTTACTTATGTCACTTGTAATAAAAGGATTTGTATAATAATTTAATCAGGCCTAAGTAACACTTATTTCCAAGAGTATCATGCTTCTAACTCTACATGCAGGGAATTAGTCATCACAACATGCAACATCACATGGCAATCTCATGAACATTTCTCGATCATATGATATGGAAAACTAATAACAACCTAATCATGCTTGAGTACTATCTCATGAACCTATTAACCAAATAACATGCTAACAGCCTAATCATGCTTGAATATCATCCCAAGAACACATAGAATGGATACATGCAGGAATACAAATAACATGATTGGCTACATAATACAAGAAAGATCAACCAAGAGGCAATTATGCATGAATATGATAAGACAGACTCAGTTCAGTGTGTGTGCGTTCGTGTAGCGTTCGTAAACGCGTTCGAACGGTAAACAAAAGGTTCGCGTTCGTGTGGCGTTTGATAACGCGTTCGAACGGAAATGAAACAGAATGCTCACGTTCGTATGGCGTTTGTTAACGCGTTCGAACAGAAATGAAACAGAATGCTCACGTTCGTATGGCATTCGTGAACGCGTTCGAACGGAAATGAGACCTGATGCATGATAAGGCAAAATGCATGCGCGTTCGAGTTGCGTTCGTAAACGCGTTCGAACGGGAACAAACCTGATGCATGAAATGGGACGCAATACATAAACAACAAAATAAAGGGGCGCGGTGAAGTACTGCCGTAAAGGTGGCCTTTTGGGGCTCTTGGTCTCTCAAAGAGATGACCTTTAGACCAACATACTAAGCCCATGTGCGTCACATCATAACACATGAAATAAAGACAATAAAAGTGTAGGACTTCGTATGCCCAATTGAACGTACATTCAACCCAAACACACTTCGTCCAGCGCGGCGAAGTAATGTCACAAAGGTGGCCTTTTAGGCTCTTCGTCTCTCAAATAGAGGACCTTTGGACTAACTCACTAAGCCCATGCGCTTGATTGAACCATGCATAAAAAGATAAAGACAATAATATCAAACTAAGTATGCCCGATTGAACGTATCTTGCATCCAACCGAACACACATCAACCGTCGCGGTAAAGCATCGTGGTAAAGGGCTTTAACCCCTCCCCATAGGGGATTTTTCATTCCACTTACTAAGCCCATGCGCTCGATTGAATCATGCATAAATAAACAACATACAGAATTCAAGTGACGAAAAATAAACAAAAGCAACACAAAACAAAAGAGGGTGCCGTTTACTCAAGCGGTACGTGGAGTTGTGTCCCAAGTACAGACCGCACTACCGTCCATTCGGATTCGGCTACGGAATTTACGTCTGAGTTTCCATCCTATATACCACAAGAGACGACACTCTTCCATTCATCCAATACCCACAACACACATCATACACAAACAAGATTTAACAAACAAGTAAAATACAATCAAAATAAATAACAAAAATCAAATAAAGATGAGTGTGAAAAGTACCCTCAGGTCTAACCTTTTAAGCCGTCTCTCGGACTCGCGTTTCACGAAGATCGGAAGGGGTAAAGCTTCGCAACTTTTCTGGTTCACTGGTTTGCCTTTTCCTTCGCTGTTTTGCCGCTCAAGCTACTGTTTCGAGTCCGTTTTGCTGCTGTTTCCTTGTGGTTTCGCTGCCGTTTCCTCTGTATTTTTTTGCTTACTGTTTTTGGGTGTGTTCTTCCTGTAATTTTCCTGTGTGTTGTGTATGAGCTAGCTAGCTACTTAGAGAAGGTTGGTGAAGGGTTCTTTTTTTAGGCAAATGGTTAGGCTTGACAAGGAAAGGGATTTGATTTGGTGTTGGATTAGGGAAGTCAAAGATTGAGGGGGGACAAATCTTAGCTAGATAGGAAAGGTTGAATATTTAGTTTATGTTGATTAGGCATACAATATTTTAAGTTTGGGAATAATATATTGGTTGATTGATTTTAACTTGGTATGATTATATTTGATTGGTTTAGATTAGGTATGATTATATTTGATTGGTTTAGATTAGGTATGATTATATTTTATGTTTTATTTAATTGGTAAATGGTTTAAATATTTTATTTAATTGACTTTTAATTTAATTAATATTTGATTTAATTAGGATGTGTCTTATGGGCTTGGTGGGCTAATTGGGCTTGGGTTGAGGCTAGCAGCAAAACCAGAATTACCGACACCGTTCGAACGCTTCCTCGAACGCGACACGAACGCCTGCAATCTGCCTGACGTTCGAACGAATACACGAACGCAGCACGAACGAAAACAGTGAACCTTGTTTATCCTGAATTTCCCCTTCCGATATCCGTTTCCCGCGGCTTCCGTGACTCAAAAGGTAGTGCCTCCAAATGAGACTCATCATCGGGTTTCACATGCAAAAATACAATGCCTACAATCATGTTACGAAGATTACTGTTGATGGAAAATTAAAGGCAAAATGTAATCATTGTGCCAAGTTATTGAGTTGTATGTCTGAAAAATGTACTGGTCACTTAAATAGACACACGAAGAAATATTTTACTAAAAACAACCCAAGTTTGAAGATACAGTTCAAAAACTCTTAATGTTATAAAGTAGGAAGATGGAACGATTTCTATTGAGCTTAGATCATTTGATGTAAATGTTGTCCGTCAAAAAAGTACGTCATTGGTTATAAAGCATGAGCTGCCACTTAAGTTTATTGAGTATGATGCTTTTATAGACTTGATGAGTTATTGCAACCCTTTGGTGAAGAAGATGTCCAGAAACACTTTAAAGACTGAGATTTTCAAGTTGTATAAATTAGAAAATTTGAAAATATTGAATTTGTTGAATATTAATCATTGCAGGGTTGCTATTACTACTGACATGTGGACTGCTAGTAACCAAAAGAGAGGGTATATGGTTGTTACAAGACATTTCATTGACAACTCATGGCGTTTACAAAGTCGAGTCTTAAAGTAATTTAATTTTGTGTACATATAATAATATGTCTAACTTATTTAATGAATATGCTAACATTTAATTATATACATTATGTATATGTAGGTCCATATATGTACTAGCCCCGCATACTGTAGAGTGTCTTTCTCAAGTTCAAGTAAAATGTATGATGGATTGCAATGTGGATCGAAAGTTGTCAACGGTTACTTTGGATAATTGTTCAACTAATGACGCCATGGTAGAAAGATTGAAGGGAATGCTTTCAACCGAATCTTTGGTATTGAGTGGTAAATTTTTTCATATGAGGTGTGTAGCTCATATTTTGAACCTAATTGTAAAAGATAGTTTGGTCGTGATTGAAGGGGGTATTGCAAAGATTATGGAGAGTGTTGCTTATTGGAGTAGCACAGCGAAAAATATTGAAACTTTTATGATGTTTGCACGTCAATCATTGATTAAGACTGGAAAAAGTTGGTGCTTGATTGTTCGATTAGATGGAATTCTACATTTTTCATGCTTGATATTGCAGTTAAATACAAAAAAATTTTCCTCAAGTGCAACAAATTGAGCCCTATTATAAGTGTTTGTCTTCTGATGCGGAATGAGAGATGGCTGAAAAAATGCTAGAATATTTACGTCATTTTATTTGTTGACATAGATGTTTTCATGATGAACTACCCTACAACCAATATGTTTTTTCATTGGCTTGTAAAATGAGGATGTCTTTGATGGAGCGACAAATGTCTCATGTTCTTCAAGTTAAACAAATGGCCTCTATTATGATTGCCAAATTTGAGAAATATTGGCAAAAGATTCATGAGGTGTTGGTTATGGCTGTTATTCTTGACCCAAGATTTAAGATGTTGTTAATTGATTGTTATTTTCCAAATATTTATGGTGTATGTGTTGCTGGGAAAATTATGAGAGCACGTGAACTTTCTGAAGAGATAGTTAAATATTATGAAGTTAAGTCTATAGTTAGTGGCGAATCTTCTACTTCCGTTGTTCATTCCCATAATATTATCACCGCTGATTCATCTTCTTTTTTAGATTTATCTGACTTTGATTCTTTTTCCACTCAAAGCAATCATATGACAAGATCAAAGTCTGATCTTGAGAGGTACTTAGAGGATCCTTTAGTTGCTATAACTCCATACTTTGATATTTTGAATTGGTGGAAGGCAAATAAAGGAAAATATCCTATTTTGACTGAGATAGCTAAAGATATATTAGTCATTCCTATTACGAATGTGGCAACAAAGTCTTCTTTTAGTACCGGGGGGAGACATTTGAGTCCACATCTTGCCAAATTGCATCATGACACATTGGAAGCAATAATGTGCACTCAAAATTGGATAAGGGCTTCTGAGCAAGTTATAAGGATTATTTCTTAATTAATTATTTTCTTTGATTTAAATTTTTTTAAAACTTTTTCTCATTAGATATTATCTCTGAACAACTTATATTTGCTAGAGAGGAACTGATGGGTGAAGTGGAAGAAGACTTTG
Organism: Zanthoxylum bungeanum; assembly: GCA_019454045.1. Taxonomy (NCBI): domain Eukaryota; kingdom Viridiplantae; phylum Streptophyta; class Magnoliopsida; order Sapindales; family Rutaceae; genus Zanthoxylum; species Zanthoxylum bungeanum. The sequence goes on along the minus strand of SKCR01033418.1, from coordinate 144,195 downwards.
AGCCACAAGAGTTGAATTAGTTTGATGCATTAGTTTGTAGCATTTGGATTGTTAGTATATGGATGAAACATTGAAACTTTTGATGTATTTGTTTGTGACATTTGGATTGTTAGTTTATGGATGAAACTTTTAATGTCTTGGTTTTTTCACCGATCAAGTTTTTGGCGCCGTTGTCGGGGACTTATTTATCATTCACTATTAATTTTGAGGTTAGATACCTTTACTTGTGTCTAATTTCTTTTTATTTTTTATTTTTATTTTCTTGTGTTTCAGGTTCTCAGACACTACATGAGAAGAACCATAAGCTTTGAAAATCCGTCCGTTTGACTCGGAAATTGAAAGAACAATCCGACAGTTGAGAAGGAAAAGGCGAGAAGGCCAAGAAGCACTGATCAACATGGAACCTGAACCATTGGAGGTTGCACCTCCAATTCCCATTCGAGACAGAACTATTCCGGTTGTTGATGGCTTCATTTCATGTATAATGTTTCCTCTCTTACCAGCAACTGTGTGTGATATCAAAACATGCATTCAGATGGTACAACAATCAGTTCAGTTTGGGGGGAATACAATTGAAGATCTTAATGCTCCCATCAACAACTTCCTGGAAGTTTGCAGCACATTCAATTACAACCGAGCGGCTGAAGAAGTAATGAGACTGCATGTTTTTCTATATTCCTTGAAAGACAGAGCTAAGGCTTGGCTACATTCACTACCAGCAGGTTCCATCATAACTTGGAACACTCTAGCCACCAAATTCCTTGCAAAATACTTTCCCCCAGCCAGAACTGCAAAGCTAAGGAATGACATCACATCCTTTGTGCAATATGACTCAGATCCCACTACGAAGCTTAGGAAAGATACAAGGAATTGCTCCAGAAATATCCTCACCATGAGATTGCAAAGTGGCTACAAGTTCAAACCTTCTATAATGGACTTTCTGGACTAATGAGAACCACAATTAATGCTGCTGCTGGAGGAGCTTTAGTGGAAAAATGAGAAGATCATGCCTGAGACCTAATTGAAGAAATGGCCAAGAATAAGTCTTTGTGGCCAATAGAAATGAGTATGATTCAACGAATTGCAGAAATTTACGAAGTCGGAGCCAACACAACAATGAATGCTAAGTTAGAGCATATGTGCAAATTCCTGAAAACACTTAGCACGCAAGTTGTAAACATCGATGGTGTCATAAGTTCACCATATGGAGGAGCACCAGAGGCAACCAACATGATGAGATGGTGAACTATGTCAGCAACTTTGACAGACAAGGGAACAATCTGTATTTCAATAGCTACAATCCAAGGTGGAGGAATCATCCTAATTTCGCATGGAGCAACAATGCAGGGCAAATGAACAATCCACCACCAGGATTCCAACAACAGAACAAAGGCCAAGAGTATGAGAATAAGCCAGGAATGGAAGAAGTGTTGGTCCACTTGAAAAAGCTAGAAGAAAAAATGACGCTCAAGCAGCAAAATATGATGCTATATTTCAAGCTCAATCTGCATTGAATCAAAGCCTAATTGCTTCTATAAAGACAATGGAAAATCAAATGGGACAACTAGCCAATGCTCAGAGTTACATACCGCAAGGTACCCTTCCTAGCAACACAGAACCAAATCCAAGGAACATGGGAAAGGAGCAATGTTATGCCATCACTTTAAAAAGCGGTATTGAAATCAACAAAAATGTTAGAGTCAAGGAAACTGCTAAGGAAGTTCCAAAATAAAGCAGCAAACCGGATCCACAGATGGAGGAAAAAGAGGCAAAAGCAAATGATCGAGATCGATTCATTCCACCTCCATATTTTCCTCAGCGTGTCCAAAAAAACAAACTAGACAAGCAGTTTGTGTGATTTCTGGATATCTTCAAAAATTTGTATATCAACATTCCATTTGCAGAAGTGTTAGAACAAATGCCCAGCTATGTGAAATTTATGAAAGAAATTCGGTTACGAAAGCGAAGATTGAGAGATTACGAGACAGTAGTGTAGGCACTGCATTTTTACACATAAGTCCCTATGATGAGTCTCATTTTGGAGACACTACCTTTTAAGTCACGGAGGTCACGGGAAACGGACATCGGAAGGGGAAATTCAGAATAAACAAGGTTCACTGTTTTCGTTGGTGCTACGTTCGTGTATACGTTCGAACGTCAAACAGATTGCGGGCGTTCGTGCTGCGTTCGGGGAAGCGTTCGAACGGTGTCGGTAAATCTGGTTTTGCTGCTAGCCTTCATCCAGCCCAATTAGCCCCCCAAAGCCCATAAAACACATCCCAATTTAAATAAATAAATATTAATTAAAACATTAAAACTAAATAAGATATAATCAAATTAATTAAATGATTAAATAAAACATATACCAAACATAAAATAAACAATTACCAACTAAACTAAAATCATGCCTAAATTAAACAAATCACACACTAAATCAAAATATAATCATGCCTAATTAAAATCAATCAACCAATTATATTCCCAATCTAATAAGATTATTCCCAAAACTTAAAATATTGTATTCCTAATCCAAGCCAATCAAATATCCAACCTTCCCTATCTAGCCAAGATTTGTCCCCCCTCATCTTTGACTTCCCTTAACCAAACCAAATCAAATTCCTTTCCTTGTCAAACCTAACCCTTTGCCATAAAAAGAACCCTTCACCAACCTTCTCAACCCTAGCTAGCTAGTCCTAACTCACACACAACACACATAAAAATATTAGGAAGAAGACACCAAAAACCAGTAAGCAAAAGATAAAGAGGAAAATGCAGCGAAACCACAAGGAAATAATAGCAAAAGACGGAGAACGACGACTCAAAACAGTAATAAGACAACGAACGAGAATAGTGAACCAGTGAACCGGGAGAGTTGCGGAGCATCCACCCTTCCGACAATCGTTGTACCGTACATCCGAGAGATGATTTAAAAGGTTAGACCTGAGGGTACCTTTTCATTAGTTTATATTCGTTCTTTTTATTATTATTATTGAATTCTATTCGCATGAGAGTCGTTTATGGATGCATGTTGTGGGTATTGGATGAATGATGAGAGATGTTCAACTCTCGCGGTATATCGGATGGAAACCGGACATAAATTTCATAGCCGATTCCGAATGGACGGTAATATGATCTGTACTCGGGCCACAACTCCACGTACCGCTTGAGTAAACGGCACCATCTCTCTTCGTTGTGTTGCTTTTTGTCTATTTAGTTTTCTTACTTGAATTCAACATGTTGCTCATTTATGTATGATTCAATCGAGCGCATGGGCTTAGTGAGTTAGTCCAAAGGTCCTCCATTTGGGAGACCAAGAGCCGAAAAGGCCACCTTTGTGACACTACTTGCCGCGCCGGTTGATGTGTGCCCGGTTGGATACAAGATACGTTCAATCGGACATACTTAGAATAATATGATTGTATTTATGTTTATATGCATGATGTGATGTGACGCGCATGAGCTTAGTATGTTGGTCTAAAGGTCCTCTCTTTGAGAGATCAAGAGCCCCAAAAGGCCACCTTTACGGCAGTACTCGCGCCGCGCCCCTTTATTTTCTGTTTATGTATTGCATTCCATTTTGCCTTATCATGCATCAGGTCCGTGTCCGTTCGAACGCGTTCATAAACGCAACTCGAACGCGCATACATTTTGCCTTATCATGCATCAGGTCCGTGTCCGTTCGAACGCGTTAACAAACGCAACTCGAACGCGCATACATTTTGCCTTATCATGCATCAGGTCTCATTTCCGTTCGAACGCGTTATCAAACGCTACGAACGCGAGCATTCTGTTTCATTACGTTCGAACGCGTTTACGAACGCTACTCGAACGTGAGCATTCTGTTTCATTTCCGTTCGAACGCGTTTACGAACGCTACAAGAACGTGCACACACTGAACTGAGTCTGTCTTATTATATTCATGCTATAATTGCCTATTGGTTGATCTTCCTTATGCAATGTGTTCACAATTCGTATGCTTATGTCATGATAACATTTGAGTATTATTTCTTGCGGTATATCGGATGGAAACCCAGACGTAAATTCCGTAGCCGATTCCGAATGGACGGTAGTGCGGTCTGTACTTGGGCTACAATTCCACGTACCGCTTGGAAAAGTGCCCATATGTGTGCTTGTAGGGTCGATATGTGTGCTTGTGTTTCCTGAATGTGATATGTAAATTGTATGTTCGTTGCTATCTTGATATATGTTAAGCATGCAATTTTAAATATGAGATATATGTAAAAGCGTACACATAAGTTTTATTTTGCATATGAGAATTTAGAAGCATGATACTATTGGAAATAAGTGTTACTTAAGCTTAGTTAAATTATTACGTGAATCCTTCATTACAAGTGACATAAGTAAGGGACCATTCCGAACCCAACGGTTTGAGGTCTTCCCTTGCGAGGGGTGAGTGCGGCCTTAAATCTTTGTCCCGGTTCACACGGGTGGCGACTCCATGTTATGTAATCCTTCCCAACTAGGCCGCGAGCCTAGGAACGGCGTCGCTCAGTTTCTGTGTCCCACAGTCTGGCGACTCCACTGGGGATAGAGAATCGGCCCCGAATATTGTCTTGTAATGATTGGATTATGTTTTAATTGACCGTGTCTATAGTGGATATAAAGTGAGGGTTTAATCAAAGGCATTTTTAGGCTAGGTAATGGTTTGGTGTCTTCCTTCACTCACTACTTTCTAGAAGGAAAAGCTGTGAGGATACCTACATGACCATCTACTCGTAGCCTTTGTGATGGACTAATTTGGAGGACTCGTTGTTTTTTTCTGACACCAAGCGATAAGAGCCTAAGAGGCTTGGGTATTTAAGTGAGCCTCGCTCCACCTTCCCTCTGGGGAATCTACAACGGGAAATCCATTTGACAGTCTGTCACACACCATAGCTCATTGGCACGTACCTTAGTGTATAAAAAGGGATACGCTCACTTGGTCGCCTGAACCCTTGAGTGGGGAAACCTAGTTGTGGGCTATCCTTCGCCGGTGAGAGCCTTTGTCCATACTCTTGCAAATCCACCCATAGACCGGTTTGTATGGTTAAAGTAACAATTATTTCCTTGAGAATGTGCTTATGGACCATCCTCATTTGGATGCAGTTGGACTATTATCAGAAATGCGGGCTTGCCGGGCCATTTAAACTGGGGCAAGTTCGCACCTTATGACTATTAGGCCAAAAGCTTCTGAAATGTTGATAGGCCACTTTGTAAAAAATATTATGTCATGTTTGCATCATCTTCCTTGTATGCTTGTGTTTGGGAACATCGTCGTTTGGATCCATTTGGACCATTTGTCATGAGATATGGGCTTGTGTGGGCCATTTAAAACGGGACAAGAACGTATCTCATGACGATTGGGCCAAAAGGCTTCTAAATAACAATGGGCCATTTTATGACTGTGTTCGGAATTTTATCATTTGGATTTGGTTGGGCTCTTAATTTGCCATAAGACATGAACTCGTTAGGCCACTTAAACTGGGACGGGTTCACTCTTATGACAATTGTCCCAAAAGCTTCTAAAATGATAATAGGCCGATTTGTTTGAGAATTTTGTTTGATTTAATATATGTTATATACTTCTTATGCACATCATGCATACATATCATCATGTTAACCTTGTGTTCTAAAAGCCATCATAGATTCCGTTGGGTTAGAAAAAAAGGAAGACTCACCAAAATACCGAGAACAGACATGAGTGAATCAGATACTGAGGTATCCCGGATAGATCAGTTGGAAAATGGCTTCGCCAAGATTACTGAACAGTTGCAAGCCTTGACTGCTGCCATGACAAATATGGCTGTGCCCCGTGCTGGGGAGAATTCTGAGAATGTAAGGCGCGAGAAGCTCCGAATGGGTTGGGGGATGATATCCCCGCTTTTGATGATAATGCAGAGTATGCAACAGACAGAGTGATTGGGTCTCAGGCCGAGATACAGAAGCTTCGGGATCAGGTTGAAACAGTTACCGTAAGATGAGGGGTAAGAATGGAGATTTGCTAGACTATGAGACAATGAAGTTTGAGGAGCTGTTGCCAGCAGGCAGTTTAAGATGCCGGATTTGGCTAAGTTCAATGGGAATGGAGACCCGAGGGTGCATCTCCGCCAATATGTGTCAGTTATGAGTTCAGTTGGCCTGTCTCAGCGCCAAGTCCAAAAGATGTTTGGGATGTCACTCGAGGGGGCACCTGTGGTTTGGTATCATAGCCTTGAGAAGAAGGTTAAGGAAGATTGGAAGGAACTAGCTGATGCTTTTCTGAAGCAGTATGTTACAGACTTGGAGATTGATTTGTCACTTCGAGATTTGGAGAACACTAAGCAGAAGCGGAGGAGAGCTTCAAAGAGTATGTGGACCGCTGGAGGAGCCAGCTTCTGAAGATGCAGACCCGGCCCTCAGAAAAGGACCAGATCAAAATGATCATCAAGGGCACCAGCCCTCTATTTATGGCAAGTTGAGGAGGATGACTTCAATGATTACGGATTTCCGACAACTAAGGGAAATTGTCATGGATATTGAGGAGGAGGAGGAAGCCGAGAACAGAAAGTTTTATGGACAGAACAGAAGGAATATTGGGGGACATTCAGGGACTATGCCTGCTACTGCTGAAGTCACTGCCATTAAGAACAGACGATTTTCTAACCTTGGTAAGCCTCTTTCAAAGGTATTCGAAAAGCTGAAGGCGCATGGACTCTTAAAACCTTTGGAACCTAGGCCCATTCCAAATCCTGTGCCACCTCACATGAACTTAAAATTATACTGTCACTTCCACCAAGGAAAAGGCCATGACACCGACAACTGCGCCCGCCTCAGACATGAAATCCAAAACCTCATCGATGCCCATACAATACCCGACCCAGAGAAAGAACAACCCAACGCATACAGAAATCCCTGCCCAACTACATGATCAACTCTGGCCTACCTGAAACCTTGTCCTCCAAACTCTCAACCACTCAGCTTCATAGGAATAAGGGATAACAAGGTGAAGAATCATGGGCTGAAGAAGAAGGCACTGTTGTTTCTCCTAGTTTATCTTGCACTTTTAATAAAGACATTGATTTTGTTCGAACGTTTCCTCAACATTAATAAAGGCGATCATTTCATTTATCTGCCTAAGACTATTACTTTCAAACTTGCAACATGAGTGTGTTCAATCTTGGTAATATGATACTCAGAACACGGGGAATCCTCGAATAAACAAGCAGGGGGGGCAGTGAGTGAGAGCATCAGACTGGAAGGGAATTAGTTCACCAAGCCGATCAGCGTAGACAGATTAAAGCGGTGGCTTGCCTGAGAGAAAGGAAGACTGAGCAGTCACCAAGAGAATTGGCAGAAGACCTAACCCGACGGGATAGGAACATTCATGCATGCATACACGTAACACATTTTGCATCCTTTTGTGTTTGTTTTGTGTTCACAGGTTTCAGAAGAGAAAAAGAGAAAGCGCGCAAAGATAAGACAACCAGAATCAGTAACATATAAGTAGTAGTTTTGGGGATGAGTCCCAGGGTCGAGGCCCACATCGTCAGAGTGTTGGAATGAATCCCGGGGTTGAGGCCCATGTCAGCAATTTCAGAAATGAGTCACAGGGGCGAGGCCCGTATCTGTATCAGTCTGAGGGCGAGGCCCATATCAATATCAGTTAGGGCCGAGGCCCACATCAGCAATTTTGGAATGGATCCAGGGAATGAATCCCAGGGCCGAGGCCCGCATCAGCAAAATTTTGGAATGAATCCGAGGGTCGAGGCCCACATCAGCATCAATCTGGGGGCGAGGCCCATGACAGTAGCAGTTGGGGCCGGAGGCCCACTTCAGCAATCAGTTTTGGGGATGAGTCCCAAGGGTCGAGGCCCACATCAGCATCAATCTGGGGGCGAGGCCCATGTCAGTAGCAGTTGGGGCCAAGGCCCACTTCAACATCAGTTTTGGGGATGAGTCCCAAGGTCGAGGCCCACATCAAACACAGTTTGGGAATGAGTCCCAGGGTCGAGGCCCACATTACATCAGTATCAGTCTTGCCAGGTATGGCATTCTGGGGGCGAGGCCCACATTACATCAGTATCAGTCTTGCCAGGTATGGCATTCTGGGGGCGAGGCCCACATTACATCAGTATCAGTCTTGCCGGGTATGACATTCTGGGGGCGAGGCCCACATTACATCAGATCAGTTCTGCCGAGAATGGCACTCCGAGAATGGAGATATGGTCCGGGAATGGACAGTTCAAGAATGAACAAGCCGAGAATGGCAATCTAAGAATGGAGCAGAGTTCAAGAATGAACAAGTCGGAAATGACACTCCGAGAATGGAGATATGGTCCGGGAATGGACAGTTCAAGAATGAACAAGCCGAGAATGGCAATCCAAGAATGGAGCAGAGTTCAAGAATGAACAAGTCGGAATGACACTCCGAGAATGAGAGATATAGTCCAGGAATGGGCAGTTCAAGAATGAACAAGTCGGAAATGACACTCCGAGAATGGAGAATGGTCCGGGAATGGACAGTTTAAGAATGAACAAGCCGGGAATGGCACTCCAAGAATGGAAGCACAGTTCGGGAATGAACCACCTTACAGTAACGGTTCAGGAAGAAAGCCTGCATTCAGCTCAGTACGGGAATAAAGCCCACATTCAGTACAGTTCGGGACAAAGCCCACAGTTAACACAGTCAGGGAACAAAGCCAGGGAAGAAAGCCTCATATCAGTATAAGTTTGAGAACAAAGCTCAAGGGGAAGAAAGCCTCATGTCATACAGTTCGGGAACGAAGCCCAGAGGAATAAAGCCTCATATCAACACAGTTCGGGAACAAAGCCCGGGGAAGAAAGCCTCATATCAGTATAAGTTTGAGAACAAAGCTCAAGGAGGAATAAAGCCTCATATCAGCACAGTTCGGGAACAAAGCCCAGAGGAAGAAAGCCTCATATCATATAGTTTGAGAACAAAGCTCGGAGGAATAAAGCCTCATCTCAACAGTTCGGGAATAAGCCTGGAGGATAAAGCCTCATCTCAGTACAATACACGAAAGATGCGAAAATGGCGCTCTAAAAATAGAGCACGGTTCGGGAATGAACCAGGGGTCGCAGCACCTCACCACCAAATCAACGCAACTCAACACATGGTAAGTCAAGTGGCAGCTGGCTAGCCAGGTAAGTAGAAATGCATTGCATAACTTTGATAGGATTGTCACTGTTGCACATTACACAAGTCCCATCAAAGTGGGGGCGACTGTAGGCACTGCATTTTTACACATAAGTCCCTATGATGAGTCATTTTGGAGACACTACCTTTTAAGTCACGGAGGTCACGGGAAACGGACATCGGAAGGGGAAATTCAGAATAAACAAGGTTCACTGTTTTCGTTGGTGCTACGTTCGTGTATACGTTCGAACGTCAAACAGATTGCGGGCGTTCGTGCCGCGTTCGAGGAAGCGTTCGAACGGTGTCGGTAAATCTGGTTTTGCTGCTAGCCTCACATCCAGCCCAATTAGCCCCCCAAAGCCCATAAAACACATCCCAATTTAAATAAATAAATATTAATTAAAACATTAACTAAATAATATAATAATCAAATTAATTAAATGATTAAATAAAACATATACCAAACATAAAATAAACAATTACCAACTTAAACTAAAATCATGCCTAAATTAAACAAATCACACACTAAATCAAAATATAATCATGCCTAATTAAAATCAATCAACCAATTATATTCCCAATCTAATAAGATTATTCCCAAAACTTAAAATATTGTATTCCTAATCCAAGCCAATCAAATATCCAACCTTCCCTATCTAGCCAAGATTTGTCCCCCCTCAATCTTTGACTTCCCTTAACCAAACCAAATCAAATTCCTTTCCTTGTCAAACCTAACCCTTTGCCTATAAAAAGAACCCTTCACCAACCTTCTCAACCCTAGCTAGCTAGTCCCTAACTCACACACAACACACATAAAAATATTACAGGAAGAAGACCCAAAAAACCAGTAAGCAAAAGATAAGAGGAAAAGGCAGCGAAACCACAAGGAAATAATAGCAAAAGACGGAGAACGACGACTCAAAACAGTAAGACAACGAACGAGAATAGTGAACCAGTGAACCGGGAGAGTTGCGGAGCATCCACCCTTCCGACAATCGTGTACCGTACATCCGAGAGATGATTTAAAAGGTTAGACCTGAGGGTACCTTTTCATTAGTTTATATTCGTTCTTTTTATTATTATATTGAATTCTATTCGCATGAGAGTCGTTTATGGATGCATGTTGGGGTATTGGATGAATGAGAGATGTGTCAACTCTCGCGGTATATCGGATGGAAACCGGACATAAATTTCATAGCCGATTCCGAATGGACGGTAATATGATCTGTACTCGGGCCACAACTCCACGTACCGCTTGAGTAAACGGCACCATCTCTCTCTCGTTGTGTGCTTTTTGTCTATTTAGTTTTCTTACTTGAATTCAACATGTTGCTCATTTATGTATGATTCAATCGAGCGCATGGGCTTAGTGAGTTAGTCCAAAGGTCCCCCATTGGGAGACCAAGAGCCGAAAAGGCCACCTTTGTGACACTACTTTGCCGCGCCGGTTGATGTGTGCCCGGTTGGATACAAGATACGTTCAATCGGACATACTTAGAATAATATGATTGTCTTTATGTTTATATGCATGATGTGATGTGACGCGCATGAGCTTAGTATGTTGGTCTAAAGGTCCTCTCTTTGAGAGATCAAGAGCCCCAAAAGGCCACCTTTACGGCAGTACTTCGCCGCGCCCCTTTATTTTCTGTTTATGTATTGCATTCCATTTTGCCTTATCATGCATCAGGTCCGTGTCCGTTCGAACGCGTTCATAAACGCAACTCGAACGCGCATACATTTTGCCTTATCATGCATCAGGTCCGTGTCCGTTCGAACGCGTTAACAAACGCAACTCGAACGCGCATACATTTTGCCTTATCATGCATCAGGTCTCATTTCCGTTCGAACGCGTTATCAAACGCTATACGAACGCGAGCATTCTGTTTCATTTACGTTCGAACGCGTTTACGAACGCTACTCGAACGTGAGCATTCTGTTTCATTTCCGTTCGAACGCGTTTACGAACGCTACAAGAACGTGCACACACTGAACTGAGTCTGTCTATTATATTCATGCATAATTGCCTATTGGTTGATCTTCCTTATGCAAATGTGTCACAATTCGTATGCTTATGTCATGATAACATTTGAGTATTATTTCTTGCGGTATATCGGATGGAAACCAGACGTAAATTCCGTAGCCGATTCCGAATGGACGGTAGTGCGGTCTGTACTTGGGCTACAATTCCACGTACCGCTTGGAAAAGTGCCCATATGTGTGCTTGTAGGGTCGATATGTGTGCTTGCGTTTTCCTGAATGTGATATGTAAATTTGTATGTTCGTTGCTATCTTGATATATGTTAAGCATGCAATTTTAAATATGAGATATATGTAAAAGCGTACCATAAGTTTTATTTGCATATGAGAATTTAGAAGCATGATACTATTGGAAATAAGTGTTACTTAAGCTTAGTTAAATTATTACGTGAATCCTTTCATTACAAGTGACATAAGTAAGGGACCATTCCGAACCCAACGGTTTGAGGTCTTCCCTTGCGAGGGGTGAGTGCGGCCTTAAATCTTTGTCCCGGTTCACACCGGGTGGCGACTCCATGTTATGTAATCCTTCCCAACTAGGCCGCGAGCCTAGGAACGGCGTCGCTCAGTTTCTGTGTCCCACAAGTAGCATTGACAGAAGAATGCAGCGCCATCATTCAGAGGAAGCTTCCCCCAAAGTTGAAAGATCCTGTCAGTTTCACCATTCATTGCACCATAGGAAAACATAACCTCGGTAAGACTTTATGTGATTTAGGTGCTAGTGTCAACTTGATGCCTTTTTTTTTACAGGGAAACTGCAAATTGGAGAAGCAATGCCACCTCAGTCTCTCTGCAACTTACTGATAGATCGCTCATATTTCCGAGAGGTGTAGTTGAAGATGTGCTTGTCAAAGTCAACAAACTCATTCTCCCAGCATATTTTATTATCTTTGACATGGAGGAAGACGAAGACATGTCCATCATCCTCGGTAGATCATTCTTGGCTACAAGTCGAACCATTATTGATGTACAAAAAAGAGAACTAACCATGAGGGTACATGACCAAGAAGTAAAATTCAATGTTTTCAAAGCCATGGAATTCCCGAATGATGAAAAGAATGAGGAATGTTTCAGACTTGATGTGATATATAGCATCGTCCAGAACTCCGATGCAATGCAAAGTCCCACTGACAAACTTAAAGCATGTCACATGCCTATGGAGCTTGAAGATAAAGCGTACTACGCACTGAAGAAGTTAAATCTTGATCTACAAGCAACAAGAGAGAAACGGTTCCACCAAATCACGAATTAGAGGAATTTCACAAACAACCTTTTGAGAATGTCAAACTGTACAAAGAAAATGCCAAGAAAAGACATGATGAGAAGTTAGTATGCATACAACTGGAACCGGGGCAGCGGGTATTGTTCAGCAAATCAATGTTGAAACTTTTTCCTTGGAAGCTAAAATCACGGTGGTCAGGTCCATTCTTAATCACCCAAGTTTTACCAGATAGAGCCGTTGAGTTATATGATCCCAACTCTAATAAAACATTCAAAGTTAAAAGCAAGCGTGTCAAGCACTACTGGGGAGAATTATTTGAGCGACAAAAAGAAAGTGTCACACTTTCAGATCCAGCCTAACATTCGGGCAGCCATGTCTAGCTGACGATGTTAAACTTAGCACTAGTATGGAGGTAACCCATGCAATTTATGTATATATTAAGATTTGGTGTGTTTTATTTTTGTGTGTTTAATTTTTGTAGGTAAAGTCACATTTCGGGATGGATGACGTTATCACAAATCTTCACGAGCAATTTTCTTTTCTCCCTCAAAACTCTCTGATGAAAGTCTACAAAGCTCGCATGGAACGAATGAGACTTCTGATGGTCAAAGGTATTCCTAATGACATTCATTGGTTAATTGAAGCACGGGTCCGATTGGCAGGTGAGACTTTTGACTCTTTTATTTTATATATGTCTGGTTTTGGAAGAAGCACCTATGATAAAAAAAAAAAAAGCTAAGATTAGGTGTTTTCTATAGATGTGCATGTATGACAAGTAATAATCGTTGTCGTTCTTTAGGAATGGTGTCTGATAACCGTGAAGATAAAATTAAATTCATTAGGGATGACTTGAGTAAGGCGTCTTTGGATGATATATCATTGACTCTTGAGACGCATCCCAGTGGATATGTGTATCATGCAATCTGCATATTACATACACATTTTCTAAAAGAAATACAATATTTCAGTCTCGGAAATCTGACTTTAAAAGACCTTGTTTTATAAGAAAATTGGATGGAAAGCTTGTCCCTAACGCATAGATGTCAATCAAGCCGTTACTTCTTGTAAATATTATTATCTATTTGTCTATAACTAATAATTGTGATTTGTTTTGTTATTTTCTTTTATTTTCTCCGACAGAATCTAGACTTTTTGACTTTCACAATATATTTTACTGTTTAGTTAATAATTATCATTTGGCAGGTACTAGTCCTATTATTACTCACTTTTTTCAGGTTCTATAAATTGAGCTCGTCATTGCACTCTTGAAGACATCCAGAGTTGAGAAATAATAAAAAAAATGGAAGCAACTTCAAGAAGACGAGTTGTAAATATCTATGTGTTGTGCGGTACTAGTGTTGGTTCTAAACCAGAGTACGTTGAGGCAGCACATGAATTGGGTAGAGTCATAGCTGAAAGGAATATGCATCTAGTATATGGCGGTGGCAATTTTGGTCTAATGAGGATCATTTCAAGGGCCGTACAGGAATGAGGAAGTCAAGTTCTGGGAATCATCTAAAAACCATTGGCAGAGGAAAATCTTATAGGACCATCAAACGGATAGGAAATTATTGTGCCAGGTATGTCTGAACGACTTGTTGAAATGATTAACCGTGCTAATGTTTTTATTGCTTTGCCATGTGGCTTGGGTACGATGGAGGAAATTTTTACAGTACTATCTCGGGCGAATTTAAACATACACCAGAAATAAATTGGACTGTTTAACGTTGATAAATTTTATGACTTTCTTTGTGTGTTTCTTGATGATCCCCGGAGAAATGGGTTCGTATCAAAACCTGTAAAAGATATCTTATTCACTGCCAGAACTGCCCATGATTTAATTGATCAACTTTTAGCCTTTGAACCATAAATTGACCATATCCTTTCCAAGATTAACTGGTCTGATAATGATTTAAGTCTGTAAGGGTGTCTTAACACCTAGTGCCCTAAAGCCAACTAGCTTGAGAGCCACTGGCCTAAAGATCGCTACATGGATTGAAGATATTGTAAATAAAAAAAAGATATTCATTGCTAAAAAAGGTGTGAATTCAGATATAACTTTAGGATAAAAATATTACTATATTTTCAACTAAACTTATGAATATTATGGGCACAATGAGCTGATTAATACCTTGTTGGTTGTGTATATGTAGAATGGTAAATAATTAGATAATTTACTTAGTTGGTAATTTAGAAAGAAAGAAAACAGCTATTAACTTGGATAAGAAGTTTCACTTGTTTAGTCACTAACTTGTTTGATCTTTTTGCTTTTGTGTGCATTTGACATTTATGGGTATCGTCACTGTAAGCCCTCACGAGACTACAACTCGTCCACTAGGGACATTTAGGGGTTTAAAGGCTTGTTGCATACGCTAAATGCAACTGTGATCCCTGCGAAAGTGGCTTAGTTTAATTTTTATTTTTAAATTTGTTTATTGTATTTTATTTTTTTTTTGCTCGAGGACTAGCAAAATGTTAGGTTTGGGGGTATGATAAGCGGTAAATATATCACTACTTCCCGCCTCTTTGACTTACTATTTTGTATAGTTTCTTGAGTTTTGTGAATATTTTTAATGTGTTTTGAGTATTTTGTAGATAAATAAGGTTTCAGGATTCACTGGAATCAAATCGGGGCCAAAACATCGAAAAACGAACAAAAGGGAAAAATTGTCATTTCCGCAATGCGACGCGTAATATTTCTGCGTCACGACCGCTAACGTGCGCCAGAAAAGTGTCAAAATCAGAGAAAGCTTGCTATTATACGCACGTGCTAACATGCACCGGCCACGTGTCAACATCACAGCAATATTGCTATCATGCGTCGGACACGTGTCATCATCCCATGTTGCCGACACTACACGTCATTGCTTATGTCAGCATCGCGACACACACAACTTCACGCGTCACGATGCCGAGCCAATAATTCAGCTGCCTACTGCTCTTTTCCATGTGTCATCATCTCAGCAAAGTGTGTGCCATGTGTCAAAGATCAATGGCGCGTCGTGACACGCAACATTTCATGCGTCGCGACGTGTGGACCAAATTTTCCCTATAAATTGAGGCCAAAATCAGAATTCCAATTCATACCTTCTTCTGGGGATTTCCTTAAGAATACTAAGAAGATTGTATATTGTTTGTTTATTTACAGCTTTTTGTATTTAATTTTTATTTTACGCAATAGTTCTTTCTTTATTTTACTTTTCAGTCTTTATTTTACTTTTCAGTATGATGAGGTAAATCCCCTCTGCTGGGGTGAAGGGTAAAACTTTTATTACTAATATTTAGATTAATATCCCTTAATTATAATACATAAACTATTTTAAAACCTGACTTAATGGGATACCGCCTTTATGGTCGGTTGGACTTAATTAAATTAATTTTAACCTGACTAAATTGGATACCGCCTTTATGGTCGGTTGGAATTAATCATAAATCTGACTTAATCAGGATACCGCCTATATGGTCGGCTGGTAATGTCATGCAAAGTTAATATATTATAATCAGGGAAATATCTAAATTAGAAGTAATAAAAGTGGATCTTCTAACCTCAGCATTTTCTTTATTGCTTTATTTACTTTTTTAATTTCAAGCTTTACTTTATGTAATTTACTTTATTTATATTTAATATTCCTAGATATGTGTGGTAACTAAACCCCTTATCTAGGGTTGTGATGAATTTCAATATCACCGTTTTATAAGTGGTTATTTTATGTCTTGGGTAATATAAAGGTTTATTTATTGAGCCTTAATCTTAATGCTTCTTGTTAACTGGCCATTAATAAGATTGATTTGGTAAACTTAAAATGAACTTGGAAAATCGATTTTAGGTTTGAGCCTTAGACTCAATATCTCACGATCCCACTTAAGGATAGATAACCCTTAATGGATTTCCTTACATGATAGGAATATACATGTCGGGCGGGGGTAGTCATAATTGGAACTTAATCTTAATGAATTCAGATAACTTAGTTAACATATGAATATGATTAATTGGGGTACACTGGGTGTTTGCATCTGATCATCGGAAGAGGCTTTTGCATAATTTCGTGTTCCAAGTTAATAAACCAATATATTGCATAAACATAAGATAATCACTTCACCTTTAAAATATATTGGAAAGATTCACAACCCTAGATAGTTTTATAATATTGAATTTTCCTTTAATTTACTTTCGCACTGTTTTATTTACTTATTTTCAGACAAAAATCACCATCTAATCAACAATCAGTCTATTAGATACTTGTAAACATTTAAGGTCATAAATTAATAGCTAAGGTATTAAGTCCTCGTGGGATCGATACATTTTATACTACTTGAGCGATACGTGCGCTTGCGTTACGTGAGTGATTTCACCGATCAAGGTGTCATACATGCGGGGCGGCGCGTGGGTGCGTGAAGGAGGAAGTGCGACGGTGCGTGGAGGTGCAGGCGGGGATGTCAAGCGGTTTCTCGGTGGCGGACCAATGCCTTTGGATTCTTCTCGTCGAGGGGATTCTCCATATGTGATCACACGTCGGAATCGTAGATCGAACGACGTTAAACGAGACGTCTTATCTCTCTGGACACACTTTCTCTTTCTACTGGAATCTGTTTCTCTCTAAAACTCCCTGGAATTTGCTCTCAAAAGTCTATGGAAATAACTCAAGACACACCCCACCTTCTTCTCTTTAGATACAACTTAAAACACTCTCAAATGCCAAAGTTGGTTTGATAAAAAAAATGTAGAATTATAGATTAGTAGGGTAAGGGATGGGTGATGGTTTTGTTTGGTTTATGGGACAAATAAATATATTTGGTGATGATAATTAGGTGGGGATTAGTTAGGTTTGAAATGATAATGTTTGGTATTAAAATAAAGAAATAAGATATCATATATATATATATACACCTTGAAATTTTGGGAGAGTTATTTTGAGGTCTATTCTCGTATAATCCATGCATAGATACCATTTCCCATTTAGTCCAGGCACATATACCAATCTGTAAAATTTTACGTATAATTAATATTCATTACTATAATTTTCATCGAGTAATATCTCTTAAATTCGAATTTCCACTATGTGACTCAAAGTCGTCATGTCTTTTAACTAAATGTAACTAAGAGCTTAGTCATATTTTACTTAACTCACATTAAGTTCAGTCATAATCACAAATCGCATTGAGCCCAAATTCAATCATATTTTATAAAAATAATCACATTAAAATTAGTTAAAAAAATCACATTGAGTTAAGTCATATTCATAATCATATTTAACTCAATCACAGTCACAATCACATTTAGATTAAAGTATATATTAAAGAAAATAGAAATTTATAAATTACAAAATTTGTAACATCATGTATTATTATTATTATTATTATTATTATTATATTATTATTATTATTATATTATTATTATTATTATTATTATTATTATTATTATTATTTCAATAATGAAAGTTTTATCATAACCACATTTGTCCCTTTGTTTTTAACCTCTAACACACTCATATTATCATAATCATGTCTCTTAATGATCAAAAACAACCAAAACACACCCACCCACCCTTGACCTACCACTAACGTCCAGCATTTTATTTTATTAAACCCCTTTAATCATTCGTTTGAGGCAGCAGCTATGGAAGAAAGAGAGAGTAGTAAGCTTTGTTTATGTTTTGGCTATTGTATAATACTTTTCATGGCCATGCATGTAATATTTAAGTTGTGAGCTTGAGGAGTGTGTTGAAGACAATTCTAGAGGAGTGTGAGAGCAATCCCAGAGAGTTTTGAGAGCAATTTCTTGGAAGTTTAGAGAGAGAAATCGAGAGCATGAGAGAGGATTATCCAGAAGAGAGAGAAATGGAGTTTTCAACATCGTCCGATCTCCGTTTCTGGCATGTGACCACATATGGAGCATCCCTTTGACGAGACGAATCCATCACCATCGGACCGCAGTCGAGACACCACCGGACGCGCCTTCACGCGCCAGCGACTTGCTGCCCACGCGCTCCACGCGACGCAGCGCGTGTGACCGGTGCGTAATCACACGCGTATAACGCAAGCACACGTATCATTCAAGTAGTATAAAAATATCGATCCCACGAGGACTTAATTCCTACTGTTGTTATTAATTATTGATACTATTTATTTACAGGTATCTAATTATATGGAGAAGAGAATGATTGTTTTTGTTGGTTGAATGTGGATTTGATAAATAAAATACTTAAAGACACAAAAGAAAATACTAAGGAAAATAACAAAAGACTCAAATATCTAGGGTTATGATTCCACACAATATTATTATAAAGATGAATCGATTCTCTTATATATGTGTAATAAATCAGTTTGCTAACCTGGAACACGAAATTATGCAAAAGCCTCTGTCGATGGTCAGACGTAAATACCCAGTATAACCCAATTAAACCATATTTCTATGTCAACCAAATTACATGGATTCATTAAGATCAAGTTCCAATTGTGGCTACCCCCGCCCGACAGGTATATGTCTATCCTGTAAGGAAATCTATTAAAGGGTTATCTATCATCAAGGAAGATCGTGGGCTATTAAATCTAAGGCTGAAACCTAAAATCCATATGTCTAGTTCATTTTAAGTTTACCACATTAATCTTATTGGTGATCAGACAACAAGAAGCATTAAGCTTAAGATTCAATAAACAAACTAAAGAATTACCCAATAAATGCCTAGTAATATTGTGTTTCATCACTTCCATAGAATAAAAATAAAATGCTGGGGATATGGGATCCACTTTTAGAAATCTCAAATTATTATAATATGGAAATTGCCAGTATTATCCAATTAAGTTGAACCAGCCATAAATGCGGTGTTATTATTTATCCATAAACCAGCCATATATGAGGTAATTATCTGTCATCTAAATATCAGCCATATATGCGGTGTCACATTATATTACATAATTAAAACCAGCCATTAAGGCGGAATCAACTTTTAATTCATATTATTAAATCACAATTTCCATATTATAATTGAAGTGAGATTAATCCACCTTTACTATTTCTAATTTAGAAATCTCCCTTATTATAATATATAAATTTGCGTGATAATTACCAACCAGCCATATAGGCGGTATCATGATTAAGTCAAATTAATAATTAATTACCAACCAACCAACCAGGCGGTATCCTCATTAAGTTAGGTTAAAACCAATTTATAAATAATTACCAACCGACCAATATAGCGGTATCCTTATTAAGTCAAGTTTTAAATAATTTATATATTATAATTAAGGGAGATTAATCTAAATTATAAAAATAAAAAGCTTCACCTTTACCCCAACAGTAAATTAACTACTGAACATAAAAGAACAAAAATAAAATAAAATAAAATTTTATTACAAAAAGTAAAAGTGCATAATTGAAAATACTAAAAGTAAAAATGCTTAATTTAAATTACAAAAACTTAAACACACAAGATGTAATCCTTAAAGTCCTTACAAAACTCAAGAAAGGCATGATATGAATTCTGAAATCGAGCTGAATTTATAGGCGTCAGTAGAGGGTCCGCGTCGCGACGTGAGTGATTGTCGACGTGGTAGTTTCTGGTTCGTCGGCTTCAGATTATGGATAAGGTGATAAGGTGACACGTGGCAAGGCGGATAAGACTGAATGATTGAGCTGACGTGGCGGCTCGTGATTGGCTGGTTTCAGATTCTTATCTGCCACGTGTCAATTCTGATAAATGAGTCGATAATTGAGCTGACGTGGCGAAAGTGATTGTCGGCACCATAGAATTGGCTGATGATGACTTGGCAATGACGTGGCACTTTGACTCGATTAACCGGTGATGTGGATGATGATGTGGCAGACACGTGGAGTGACACATGGTGATGGCGATTGTCGGCACCGTAGGATTGTGACACGTGGCACGACGCACATTAGCAGATCGGCTGTGATGGTGACACGTGGCACGGCGCACATTAGCAAAGTCAAACTTCTCAGATTCTAACTTGTGGACCCGGCGCACGTTAGTAAGTCTTGGTGCATGTTAGGCGTCGCGACGCAGGCAGCTTGCGCGTCGCGACGTGGACAAATTATAAAAATACCCTTTTCGTCCTTTTTCAATGTTTTGGCTCCAAATTGCTTCCAATACTTTCCATCTTTATTTATCTGTAAAATAACAATAAAACACATCAAAACGTTCACAAAACTCAAGAAACTATACAAAATATTAGGATAAATAAGTGTGAAATAGTGATATAAATACCACTCATCAGCGTGTATGACACCTCCCATACCCAAATTTTCCCCTCGTCGAGATACGCGAGTTGGACACTTCGTTTGCCCAAATCGGACCTTCGGTTGTTGAGAACGAGCAAAATACGATAGTTATCGGTGTTTAACCGATCGTCAGTAACCGTCATGTTCAGCCCCTACCACCACCATCACCGTGATCATTGAGACGTTTGCTGACCAGCGGCTCATTCGTTGTAGGATTTGGAGGTCGTTGGAGCTCGGTACATGATTATTACCGTTTTGGGGGTGTAAATGATAGATTTTGAATATTTTGGACTTAATTCTATATTTACATGATTAATAGGGTAATTCTGTAAATTTTGGTTTTTCAGGTGTTAATGGGTAATAATTGAGAGCTTGAGGACTTTATGGACATATTAGAAAAGTTTAGGGGCTGAAATGAAAATTTAGAAAGTTTATGGGTAAAATCATAAATTTTAGAAAATTGAGGGACCTGATCGTAATTTTATATTTTTCAGATTCTTAGCGAGGATAGTCATATTAAGGACTTTTGCGTGGATAAAGGTAAGTACAATGCACGATGATTCCCTTAACATAATTGTTTGTTAATTGATGATTGTTGTGAAAGTCCATATATTTTATATGCATTGATATATATATATATATATATATCTATATTATAAAGCACAATGGTGTTTGAGGAAAGAGAGTGCATCCAACGGCTCTCTTTATGTGGCTTAATTAACGGCTCAGATCATTTCATTGGTAATTGGAGGAAAAATAGTGAATTGATTGATGGAAATGGTCAAAATTTTCAAATTTTCAAATAAAAAAATAGAAAGTTAAAATAAAATCATTTAATTCTGTAATACCGTGCCGTAGGCACGGGCCAAATACTGTAACACCGTGCCGTAGGCACGAGCATCATTTAATTAAAAAATAAAATCATTTAATTCTGTAATACCGTGTCGTGCCGTAGGCACGGGCATCATTTAATTAAAAAATAAAATCATTTAATTTTGTAACACCGTGCCGTAGGCACGGGCAAAAACTAGTATATATATATATATATATATATATATAATATATATATATATATATTGTGGAGATTTAATCATTGATTAATTGAAAGTATGAGAAATATGAATTTATGATTGTTGAGATGAGATTGATGTGAGATGTGATTGTATTGGATGATGTGTGTTATTGTATTGTGTTGTCGGGTTTTGTATAATAGTGGTCGGATATGAGATGAGATGTGACGAGATATTTTGCGAGATTATATGGTGAAAAACCTTGGGAGTATGAGAGTGACTCTCCCATTGGTTTTAACCCACTCACACATATTTTGCGAGATGATATGGTGGGAAACCTCAGGGGTATGAGAGGGACTCTCCATTGGTTTCAACCCACTATTATACTGGACCCGGATTAGCAACCATATTTGATGGATGTTTGTATTGTTGTGGGATGTTTGCTTGAGATGTTATTATAATATATGTTATTTTCATATATTATATTATATTATACATATATACTTTTATATATATATATCCTTATTTTGTGTTGTAATAAGGATATATTTTTAAGACATGTGTTGTAAATCATAAAAATTGTGTATAATCCATGTATTTATAATTTATGATGTAATAATTGTGCATATTTGTTCGATTGGTTTGACATATAGAATGCTTGAGTTAAAGAAATCTGCGAACCCCTTTTTAGGGTTAGCCCCGCTCTAGGGAGAGGGTCGTGACAAAATTATTATAGGAAATTTTTTGACTCAATTTTTTTTTTAAAATCAAAACTTATTGACATGAGTACTTGTTTACAAATTTGTGATTTATCAAGGGAATCTGACGTCGCTACCTTCTCTTTCTTTGTTTACTCTCTGTTTCAGCTATTCCTTTGTGAGAATAAATGTTGATTAAATGTGAAAAGATGGCAGTCATCTCTTCGACTGCCAACCAATGGCCACAGGTTTTTTAATTTCTTTTCTCTTTCTCTGTCTCAAATAGTTGATATTGGACGACGATGATAAAGTCATATTTATCCACAAGGATGAAAAAGGAAAATAAGATAAGGTTAATATAAAAATAAGTCAACAAATGAATAAATTAAATGAAATCATGATTTAAGATAAAATTAATTAAGAGTTTATCTTTTATAGTAATAAATAATAATACATTGAACTATTTAATAGTTGTTTATAAAAAATATTAAAATAAAAAAATAAAATCATGAGAGATAATTATGTTCTCGAGTTAAGTAAGCCTTCTCCAAAAGATAGCGACCGGGTAAATATGTAATATAATAAAACACCAATTACATCTTATTTCCTTACTACCTAATCAAAATTACCATCTACATCGTGATTCATGTGCACCCAATGCCTGTCTTGCCATTATGAATAATATAATATAGAAATTTTCCAACAATTTTCATAGCTAATCCCATTACAAGTGAGCTCGGTCAAGCCATGTTCATGTTCGGATGTTCACTCTTTTTATAAAAATACGGACACAGACTAATTTAATTTAATTTGTTCAAGTCATTAACATGGACTTTGTGGCTTCATTTATGGAATTCCTGAGATAAAGAATTTATTAAAATCACCAACTCTGCCTCTTTTGTTCTTGTTAGCAGAAGTTTTGGCTCTAATATATGCAATTTGATTTGGCATGCAATAAAGTCAGGATTGGATCCAAAAATCCATTTCAAGAAATTTCCATCGCAGCAGTTAGAAACTACATATAAAATAATATATGGTTGATGAGAAAGTGTTTTCTTTTTAACTAGTCCAAAAAAATTATCTATTTCATGATTAATGTGAACCAAGTAGCTGTCTAATAACAGCCGTATGACCATATTGAGTCTGGGCTATATCCATTAAATAATCATCATCATGGAGCAACTTGTCTAAAAATATTGACACCTTATGTCGTTTCACGTGAACTCACTCACTCCAGTTGCACAATTCTATTGTCAGTCAAAAAGGAGGTTCCATTAATCATATTTAAAATAAAATTAGATTATATGTGACCTGACCTGAGCTGAGATTATTATTTTTTTAAAAATTGTGATGGATAGTTTTTGGTAAAAATCTGGCCCATCATACGATATAAAAAAATTTAGTGTAAGAAGAAAGCGACTAAATTATTTTGACCGACTATTCCTCAACACTAGATTCCATGGACTAATTTTACTATATATAAGAATGCGATTGCTCACCAACTTTGACCAAAGACTCAAATAATCTCCAAGACTTTTTCTGATGCACAGTAATTTGTCTCCAACTTTGTCTCCAAGTGTTTTGTTGATGGTAATTTTTGACATCAAGACATTTGAACAGTGCGGCGATAGCAGAAACACCATTTTCCTCATCATGAGGACCAGCTTCCGTAAGGGTTGACTTTCTCTTGACCGAGCACTAAGTACCGGCCCGATCTTCAGGGTCCTACCGACCATAGGATATGATGTGTTCGAATGCCGACTGTCGACCCCTTGTTGGCCCAAGACCGACCACATTAGTCTGATGGCTCGGACATTGTCAGCTCGGTAACAGCATTCATAGTTCAGAAGACCATTTTGATCGACCTCTTGGAGACCGATGTGTGATCAGGGTATTTTAGACACTTCCTTAGAACATGTATCACCGCTTGATTCTTTCAAGCTTGGTATCATTATTATCATGTGGGGCAGTGTAGGGGTGGGCATCGGATCGGATCGGGTCAGATCCGATCCGATCCGATTCGATCCGATAATATCGGATCAAATCGGATCGGATTTGGCTATCGAACCCAATCGAATCATGTTTGGTTCATTTGTCGAATTTCGGATCGGATCTGATAAATTTGATAACTATCGGATCAAATCGGATTTATCCGATTTGATAACAAATCTGAATCCGATAAGGAATCCGATTTGATAACGAATTCGAAATCCGATAGAGAATCCGATTTGATAATAAATCCGATAGTAGATTCGATTTGATAACAAATCCGATTTGACAACAGATCTGATTCGAAAAATTTATTTAAAAATTTGTAAATTCATAACAATTTTATCGAATCAAATCGGATAATTTAAAATTCAAATCAATTTTATCAAATCGGATCTGTTATCGAATCGGATCCGTTATCAAATCGAATCCACTATCGGATTCTCTATCGGATTCGAATCCGTTATCAAATCGGATTTATCCGATTCGTTAAGTATTCGAATCAGATCAAACAAATTCGATCAGATTCGATAGTTATCGGATCGGATCGGATCGGATCGAGTTTGATAAGGCTATCAAACCTTATCGGATCAAACAAACTAATACTAATCGGATCAGATCGGATTCGGATTCGGTCCGATCCGATCTGAATCCGATAATGCCCATCCCTAGGGCAGTGTGTAAGATAAGGTGATGTGACAAGCTGACCGATGGAGTAGGTTTACTTTTGGCCAACTGGCCAAGTAGCCTGAGATTAGGTTTACTTTCGGCCAAGTTGTCTTGGGACAAGGAGCCCGTCAATCATTCAGAAATCCACATGGGTGACATCACCGAGGTTTGGGAACAGCGTTACGTATTCATTAGTATAAAAGAGGAGGGGAAGCACATTTGTAAGCATGAGATATATTAGATTTGATATTTAGTTATCATATAAATCTCACAAAAAAGAGAACTATTTTGTAAGGAGCAGTAAAACATAAACAGCTCGGTTTACCTTTGACCTGCCCCCAAAACAGGTCGGCTGAGCTCGTTCCAGTAATAAAACACCCCCTCATTTTGTGCCCGTGGACGTAGGCTGGATTCATTCCGCCGAACCACGTAAAACTCTTTGTCGATTGTGTGTTTGACTCGCTTTTTGCCAAAGTTTGCTTTTGGTCCCTCATAACCAACCAAATTCACAGTTGAAGAAGTACTGTCCTGGGAGCACTCTCCCGATATTACCCCTGAGACGAAAATCATTCGTCAACATGTTTGCTCATTAATATTGATTTCTTTTATAGTACTGACAGATATACTCCATGCGTATAAAATTAATATAGATCCGAAGTTTTAAATTAATTAGATCAGTAATGATAGTGATTATACAAGTGAAAGGTTATTTAATTAAATTAAAATTTTAATTTAAAATGATTGTTTCACCGTGGTTATGTGTTGAAGCTATATTTGTTGTTTATTTCCTTATCAAAATATCTTCGGATATGTTAAAACCCTAGAAACGTAATTAAAAAACGATATTAATATTTTATTTAAATAATTTAGATGAACGGGGCAGTTGCACACGAGATGTTTGTAAGAATATAAATGTAAGTTAATTATTGTCATTTTCGTTAATTATTAACGAGTTAATAATATGGTAGCACACACAAGATGCTGTACCACTATGATTATGAAAATTTTTATAACGTATTTAGGAATCCTTCTAATCTACTTTTTTCTACAAGTCCTTTTATTCATCTTTACACAATTCGATCATACTAAATTTATTTGCTAAAAGATTATCTAACAGAATTCTTTGGGATACAATTAATACTCAATTTTCTATGTGATTGTCATATAATCGTGTTTGTATAGATATCTTTTACATAAGATACTTAAGGGAAGGGATAAAAGAATTAACGAAACTAATGCATTTGTTCGATAAATTAGTAATTGATAACTAGTTGGTTCGCTCGAATAGAATAATCCAAAGAATTTATGTTTATACACCCTATTTTTATTCTGCTAATTGAATCCAATGAAATTCAATCAATTGGAATCTGATTTTGATGGAAGAAAAAATGTTGAAGTTTTAATTCAAAAATCAAATCGAATAGGATATAAAAGATACAAAATTAATAAACAAAAGTGAGTAGAAAAATCAATCAATGTTGGATTTATTGGATCCTCGGCAATTCATGCGAGAATTGGTTATCGAGGGTCTATAGAAAGCAATTTTATGAAATCTTTAAAAATTCAAAAAAAATAAAATATGGGTGTGTTATTTATCACATAGTAGAGATGAATATTATACGGTAGTGACAATATATTCAGGGTAGTAAGAAAGAACAGGTTATTTTGACTCTATACAGTCAAGAATTTCTTATTATTACATGGGAACTGGTTCATCTTCGAAGTATTTTTCCTTTCATGTCTCTATTCCAATACGTCCTTTTTTTTATCTAAATAAAAATGAAATTGTTTGAATGAAATCATAAGAATATATTCGATACTTTTTACTTCCCCGAGATTTTAGTTCAATTGGTCAAGTTACCGCTGTAGAATTTGAAGAGGACAAGTTGAAGAAGAATATATTCTCTCTTATCATTTACAATGACATTTAGTACTATAAATACACAATGTTTGGAATTTGAAATAGGAAAGAGATTAACTACTAGATAAAAGATATAATTACAAAAGATTCAAAAAAGATATTCCTTGATTTTCTCCCTTCAATTATCTTGATTATGGAATCTTATCATGCCCCCGCAAGATGGACGGTCGTGGAGAGAGTCCGATCTTGGACTTGATGGAATTGAAAGGAGACCGAGCAAGCGGTTTGGTGAGGGCGTCCGCTAGTTGATCAGCTCCAGAGATGTGGGAGACCCGGAGTAGACCAGTTTGAACTTGTTCTCTTATGAAGTGGTAGTCAAGTGCGACGTGTTTCATGCGTGAGTGGAAAACAGGATTGGAGCATAGATTGGTTGCCCCAACATTGTCACAGTAGATTACTGGTTGGAGAGAGATAATGACACCAAGTTCAGTAAGGAGAGCACAAATCCATCTAAGTTCGGCAGCAGTGAGGCAACTGATCGGTACTCGGCCTCAGTGGATGAACGTGCAACAGAGCATTGTTTCTTGGAGCTCCAGGAAATGGGATTATGACCCAGATAAACTATGTAAGCACCAGTGGAGGTGAAGTCGTCCTTGTTGCCAGCCCAATCAGCGTCGGAAAAGGCATGGAGTGTGAGAGGGGAGTTCCGGTGGAGAAATATGCCATGGTCCAGAGTGCCACAGAGATATCGTAGTAGACGCTTGACTGCATGCCAATGGTCATCGGTCGGTTGATGCATAAACTGAGAAAGTTTGTTTACAGTATAAGCAATGTCTGGTCGAGTGAGGGAGAGATACTGGAGGCTCCCGACAATAGTTATGTACTCGGTCGGATCAGGTAAGGGAGATCCAGATTGTAACGTGAGCGTCGGGTTTGTCGCCAGAGGAGTTGAGGCTGGCTTGGCGGTAATCATGTGGGTTCTGGTGAGCAGATCGGCAATGTACTTGCGTTGACTAAGGAAAAGATCATCGTTGTGGTTAATAACCTCCACCCCAAGGAAATAAGCAAGTTGGCCAAGGTCCTTGAGAGAGAAGCGCTGAGAGAGTTGTTCTATGAATCGGCGGACAGTTGCAACATCATTTCCAGTTATGATGATGTCGTCGACATAGACTAAGAGATATAATGTGGTTTGGGCGTTGGTGAAGATGAACAGTGAGGTGTCGGCCATTGAGTTGGTGAAGCCGGACTGTAGAAGAAATTGACGCAGTTCATGGTACCATGCTCGAGGAGCTTGTTTGAGGCCGTAGATGGCTTTGCGAAGTTTGCAAACGTGATTGGGGTGATCCCGATCAATGAAGCCCAAAGGTTGTGACATATAAACATCTTCAGTGAGAGTGCCTTGAAGAAAGGCATTGTTGATGTCAAGTTGTCGGAGAGACCATCCCTGACTAACCGCAAGACTGAGAATAATCCGAACTGTGGTCGGCTTGATGACTGGACTGAAGGTCTCATAATAATCAACGCCAGGTCGTTGATGGAATCCCTTGGCAACTAATCGAGCTTTGTACCTGTCAATAGAACCGTTAGCATGAAATTTGGTGCGAAAAATCCACTTACAGCCGACCAGGTTCTGGTCGAGACAGGGTGGCACCAGTTCCCATGTCCCATTGCGAAGTAGTGCATTATATTCTTCCGACAAAGCTTGTCGCCACTTAGGGTCCTTGAGGGCTTGGGTAATGGTGGTCGGTTCGAGTGTAGGTTGCAGAAGCTGGGCGTGAAGGTTAAGTTTTTGAATTGGTTTGTGTAGGTTGTGCTTGGAACGTGTGACAATGACACGGGGTAAGTCGGAGGGTTCATTCGGGTGGTCGGGTTCGTTTGGTCGGGTATGGGATGTGGAGTTGAGTGTGCAAGAGGTCGGTTTTGTTTTGTGTGGTCGGTCTGGGATGCTGTAGTTGTGGGGTCATGTGTTCGGTTGGTTTTTGTGTGGTCGGTGTTGGGTTGTGTTCGGGAGTGTGCATGTGGTCGGTTGGTTTTTGTGTGGTTGGTGTTGGGTTGTGGTCGGGAGTGATCAGGTGGAGTGTCGCTGGTTGTGCTTTTGGGGAGGGGTGAGTGACTTCTGTTCGTAGGGGGTCGGTCTAGGTTAGATTGATCGTCGAGTTGTGGTAATTGTGGAGTTGTTTGTGGTCGGTCAGGATTGGTTTGATTGGTAAGTAAGGATGATGCTCGGGATTGGTTATGCCCGATAGAACTTCTGTGGTATGTTGATTCTTGTGATGGTTGACCTGTGGGAATTATGTGAGATGGAGGGTGAGGTTGGCTCGGGGCATTGATGGGTGTGGAATTCTGTCGGGGTGTAGAGTCGACATTCTGCAATGGTGGGTTCAGGACCGGTAAGGTCATGGAGCACCATTCAGAGATGGTGTAAGGAGTGGCCCGGGAAGGAGACAAAGGAGATGTGGCAAAGGGAAAAATTGACTCAACGAAGCGGACATGTCGGGAGGTGTAAAGACGATTTGTGGAAGGCTCGAGACAGAGATAAGCCCTCTGAGTGAGAGAATATCCTACGAAGACACAAGGAGAGGACCGAGACTCAAGTTTGTGAGTTGTGTATGGACGGAGCCAAGGGTAACAGAGACAGCCAAAGCTGTGAAGTTTCGAGTAGTTCGGCATATGACCGAAGAGTTTTTGATAGGGGGAGTGATGGTGTAAGGTCGGTGTGGGCATGCGATTTATAAGATATATTGCAGTGGAGAACGCAAAGGACCAATATGAGAGAGGCATGGAGGAGTGAGTAAGAAGAGAAAGACCTGTTTCGACGATATGTCGATGACGACGTTCAGAGTACCCATTGTGTTCAGGAGTGTGAGGAGGAGATGTGAGATGGGAGACCCCATGGATTGTTAGGAAGGAAGAGAGGGCTTGGTATTCCCCCCATTGTCAGAGTAGAGTGATATGATAGGGCGATTGAAGAATTTTTCGACCAGTGCCTTGAAGCGCACAAAGACATCACGGGTGTCGGATTTTCGTTTTAGGGGATATAGCCATATGTATTTGGTGAAATGGTCGATGAAGATTATGTAGTATTTGAAGTTGTCGAAGGAGTAGACCGGGGAGGTCCATAAATCTGTATATATAACTTCAAGAGGCGCAGAGGTAGTAAGAGTGGAGGTAGAGAACGGTAATTTGTGACTTTTATTGCATTGGCATGCATTACAATGATTATTTGAATAACAGGAATTAGAGACAGAGGAATTAAATGAAGACATGATGCGTTTGAAGATGGACGACGAGGGATGCCCGAGCCGATGATGCCACTCAGGTACAGTTGTGCTGACACTTGGAAAGGCGATTAGAGGGGACCGAGTGGGGGTGGTCGGCCACTCGTAGACACCATCCTTAGTTCGACCCTGCAACAGAACTGCCCCCGTGCGGAGATCCTTCACATGAAAACAAGAGGGTAAAAACTCAATGAAGTGTTATTGGACTTGCAAAATTGAGAAATGGAGATGAGATTACGTTTCATATTGGGTACATATAAAACATTGGATAAGGTGAAAGAGTTAGTTAAAGTATTAAGAGAGGTAGAACCATGGTGGGAAATGGGCAGGGCAGTGCCGTCACCGATCATTATTTCATCTGTGCCGTCATAAGGATAGTGGAGGGCAAGGTTGTTCAGATCAGTAGTGACATGATGTGAGGCTCCACTGTCGAGAAGCCAGTTTGGGTTGGATGAAGAGGTGGTGGTAGCATTTGCTTGATATTGCCAGGGACTGGGCGGCGAGGGTTGGAGGAATTGGTCGACCTGGTTGGTGGTTGTGCACCGGGGAAGTGTTGGCGGAAGAGAGGGCATTGGGAGACCACATGGCCTTGATTGCTGCACCATTGGCAACGACCAAGAAAAGGACGAGGAGGATGTCGGTCGGTTCTAGTGTTTGTGGAAGTGTTTCTGGGAAGTTGGTGGTTGGTGTAAACCGACCGCTCTGGGCAGTGTTACTGGGATGTGGTCGGTTGTAGGTCCGAACATTGGTGGGATGCGCGGATGCCGGGTGGGAAGGGGTGCTGGTCCTGTTGCGGAGAGATAACTCCTTGTTGATGAGTTTTTCATGGAGTTCATCAAAGAGAATAGTGGAATCACGGCCATTGACAGAGTCGATGATGGACTGATAGTTATCGTCAAGGCCGTCAAGTACTTTTTCAATTAGATCTTCATGGTCAAGAGGTTTACCAAGGGCGGCAAGTTGATCGGCTGTGGTTTTGATGAATTGCATGTATTCGGTAATGGTTTTAGGGCCTTTGGTGATGTGTTTAAGATGATCTTTGAGTTGTTTGATGTGACCCCGAGATGGACGGGCATAGGTGTTGGCAAGTGTTCGCCAGGCTTCATAGGTGGTGGTGGATTGGGTGATGAGAGGGACTAGCGATGGTGATAGGGTGCCGACCAGAGCTGCAAAGATCAGTTTGTCTTGGCGTAGCCAGGTATGATATTCGGGATTTGGAGAAGTGACATTATTGGTGGTGACGGTACGTTGTGGGGTTTGATGATTTTCATCAATGTGTTTTTGTAAATCGTAGCCGATGAGAATGGCTTCAATTTGGGTTTTCCAGGAGAGATAATTTGTTGATGTGAGTTTGATTGAGTTGTGGATGGCAACTATGATCAAAGGTTTTGTAGGTTCTTGGGTGTTGGGGATGACATTTTGGGTACCGTCGGAGGCCATTGGAACGGAGGTTGGAGATTGTGGAGAAAAAAAATTAGAGAAGGGATCTGGGCGCTGATACCATGTAGAATTTGAAGAGGACAAGTTGAAGAAGAATATATTCTCTCTTATTATTTACAATGACATTTAGTACTATAAATACACAATGTTTGGAATTTGAAATAAGAAAGAGATTAACTACTAGATAAAAGATATAATTACAAAAGATTCAAAAAAGATATTCCTTGATTTTCTCCCTTCAATTATCTTGATTATGGAATCTTATCAACCGCTATGTCAAGGTGGAAGCTATAGGTTCAAGCTCCGTCAATCCCGACGGATCCAAATCCAACAAAAATATATATCAATATATCATGTCTTTTTATGTTAAACTGGGTCAAAACAAAACGATCGAATTTCATGCCTAATTCTATCATTTTCTCTCTCTCTCTTTTTTTTTTTTTTAAAAAAAATTATATCATTAAAAAAAAATGAAAAAGGAAAAGCCTTTTGCTTATTTATATTATTTTTACGGATGTTGGGAAGTTCTTATACTTCACTCCTAAATCATAGTGTGTATATATATTCTGCATGAGACTATTTGACTTTCCTTTATTTTTTCAATATAAATTAAAGGATGTGTAATATCCCGAGTTTTTTTTTTAACAATGTAGGAGGATTTCTGAATTAAGTTAAGGATTTGGAATGAGATGCTATTCAAAAATAAGAATTTATGTGTTGTAAAATAGATCGAAACGTTTTAAAGTGAAGCTTTGTCGCGTTGGAAAACGCGTAGTTTTGAGAACCGGTTACGCGATTCCTAATTATATCGTTATACGCGTAAAAGTTTCTTGTTTCGACTATAAAAATTACAAACAAACCCCGATTAAGTTGATTCTAGAACCATCAGACTCGTTTTTCTGAGACGAACAACTATCGTATTGAACACTTTTCAAAAATATAAAATTTCGAGGAAGTTCCATGACAGGGGCCTGATTGTAATTTTCGGGGTCTGAATGTAAATTCTTGAATTTTTCCTATAAATACTCCATAGTTTCTTCTTTTTGCAAAAAATGGCAAAGGATCACAAATAACCCCACACGCACCCCAGTCCCCAAAAATCATGTTTTTGTCGTCTCTATCAAGTCGGTGGCCTACCGGCATGACAGGCCAGAGGGTGTGTCAACCACCCCTCCACCTTGTGGTCGCCGGCGGCAGCCCCAAGACGCCAGCGAGCAGCGAGAGAGAGAAGGAAACGCGCGAGTTGTGGGTATCCAGATCCCGGCTTGTCATTTCGCGACCCGAGCCACCCGCCAAATTGAAGCTCTCGGAGAGTACTATAAGTTGGCGGTGATTGATTTTTTGTTCCGAGCCTGGTTGCACAAAAAACGAGGAAGAACGATTCGGATGAATAATGACTCACGGTGAACAGTAGCTCCAATAGGAATTTCGTCAATTTCAGCATTCATGGGATCGTTTGAAGTCCGTATATGGCCTCGAAATCTCGGTAAGATCTCCCGGTAAAAGTCCACTAATTTCAAGTTTTTTGTT
This sequence comes from Zanthoxylum bungeanum, assembly GCA_019454045.1. Lineage (NCBI taxonomy): Eukaryota > Viridiplantae > Streptophyta > Magnoliopsida > Sapindales > Rutaceae > Zanthoxylum > Zanthoxylum bungeanum. Next base: position 111,089 of record SKCR01033418.1, on the reverse strand, counting down.
AAAATTTTCAAATATATCTGGTAGCTTCGTAGAGTAGATTATTGATATAAATTGAATTTTTTGAGTATTAATATATTGAATATGAGCATTCGGTAGAATCCGAGTGAAACGGAACGAGTTTGATCGATCCGATGGAATATGTAAGTTTTCGATAAAAGTGAATTTTTGCGTATAAAGACGTGTTTTGATTTTGATGATATTTATGAGTTATTTATGATATTACGAAATTTTTTGGATAAATCCGGGAAGGTTTGGAAGGTTCGGAACCATTCCGTAGCGTTTTCAAAAACTTTTCGGAAGATTTTCCAAAAATACGTAAACCGAGAATTTAAGTGAACTAGTGGTTTGGAATAGTTTGTAATGGTGTTTTAAGATTATTGAAACTGAAAACATTGAAAACAGACTTGATTTGATTGTTTTGGAAAGATACAAGATTTCATCGTAGTTTAGTCGAGAACTCCGTAAGTCGTGTTTCTGACGGCATTTCGTCATTTATTTTAATAGATGTGACTAGGACCTGGAGTGCTCACGAAGTTAGGTATGTAACCCATGCGATGAGAACCTAAATTGGTGATTTTGTGTTTGATTGTATATTTATATATAGATGATTGACATATTAGGTTAAAATATGATAGTTAAGGTATATTCTTGAGAACGAAATTCGAGATTACGTATGGTTAGGATAATCGACGACAACATGTATGAATCCTTGTTATTAATATGATATGAAGTGAGACATGAAATGAGCTTAATGTTTGTGTGTATGTATATATTGAAGTGTATGAATCAGTACTAATATGTATTCATGTATATAAATGTATGAGTATGTATAAGCATGTGTATAAGAATATGAAGGCGAATTTGTATATTTATGAGATGATTGGATATGTATGATTTGGGTATAAAAGATCAGTAAATAAAATAAGTTATGACTTCAGAACTTGTAATAGTACGTGTAGATGTGCGTCACTGGGATAAGTTTATTGTTGATTAATGTATATGATTTAGCGGTATAGAGGTTGAGTTGGTATAGGCTAAGTCTTTTCCAAGTGATGAAAGTTCGTGATTGATTGAATACGTATATGAATGGTGAATGTTGATTGATAAGTAAAGAATGTGAGGATTGTAAAGGTCATGATATCGAAATTTGAAGTAATAAGTAAATTCATATGTTTGATATATATATAAACGTATGTGTATGACGATTATGAATGATTAAGCAATGTTTGTCATGTATATGCTTGTGTATGAGAAATCATATAATGAGTTTGTGACACGTGATATGTATGCATGTGTGTATGTTTAATTGATTAATGATTTCGTGATGTAGTAGCCGAGCTGGTTAGGAAATCCGTTTGGACGACATTCATCTCATACCTATTCTAAAATAGGTAATGAGTCTCGTACGAGCATTGTATGTGTGAGTCAGCTCATATGTATGTGTTGTCTTGATTGTGTGTTCCTGGATACCTTGACTGTTGTGTATGCTTCAGTATATGTGTATGTATGATAGATCATGTGATATGTATGGATGGTGTATGTGTGCATGGAATGAAAGAGTGACATGTAAACCGGTGTGACCATAAGATGCTATAAAATGTATGTGCTAAGTTTGTATTGTATGTATGTATATTGTGAAAGAGATATAAATGTCAAGTTATTATAAGGTTTTTAGTATTGAAGAAAGTTTGTCAAGAGTTAAAGTAAGTTTGTTTTGGTATTGAAGATAGTTGTATCCGAATATAAGACAATTTGTTTGAGTTGCTGATTCGATGATATTTCAAAGATGAATAATTGTGATAAAAGTATATATGTATGACTTCATGTTTCATGTGATTGAAGTGTATTTGATATTAAACGATGTACTCTATAGTATTCGTGCTTTACTTTGTATGCTTTGGATGTTAACTATTATATTAATGCATATGTAGCTATGTAAATATAAAAGTTTGACATGGGTTAAGTATAAAGGATAATAACAAGTAGGGGTGGGCGCGGTTCGGTTTGATTCGGTTTTTGCTAAAAACCGAACCAAACCATATTTTACGGTTCGGATTTTTTACCTCTCAAACCAAACCATTCAATAACGGTTTGGTTCGGATTAAAAAAATTTTAAACCAGCGGTTTACGGATTGGTTCGGTTCGGTTTACAGATTATTATATTTAAAACAAATTTTTATCCACTTAAGTGAAAAAAAAACTAGTCTATTAAACAAATAGTATGAAGTGCTATGGTGTAAGCTGTGACTCCAGGGAACACATGCACTCCATAATGATTGAAAAATGAGGCACAATTAATTCTTGTATTTTTTAAAAAATACCTCGAATAATAATGCTACCATCATTTTAATTAAGAAACAAATCAAACATCTTACTTTCAAGAATAATGATGCTACCATAAAATAAAAAATTTAAGAATAAAAGTATTAACAAATAAATTGAAGAACAAAAGTATTAATAAATAAATATATTAACAACAAATTTTTTAATAAAAATATATAATTTTTTAAATATAACGGTTCGGTTCGGTTTAACAGGTGCGGTTCGGATTAGCTCATGAACCGAACCGTAAACCGTTTGGGGTGGGCCAATCCGAACCGCAAACCGAACCGTTAGAAAAAAAATCGTAAATTCGGTCCGGTTTGGTTCGGTTTGCGGTTTGGTTCGGTTCGGTCGGTTTTTTTGCCCACCCCTAATAACAAGTTATAAAATCTGAACTTGTAACAATTTAGTAATTCTGAAAAACTACTAATATGTTTGATTTGTTTGTTTGTAGTTTATGTTTGACTTGTTGGTTGTTATACTAGCATGGTTACTTACTGAGTTTTTAAAACTCACACCAAACCAGTTTGCTAGTTTTGCAGGTTGGCTTCCAAATTGGTCAACCACGACAGCTTTGGAAGCCATGTTCGAGATGCGGATCACCCAAGTGGCAATCATCCTCGCAAATGTCCTGGGATAAGCTTTAGAAAATGTAGGATTTGGGATTAACATTTTATTTGTCGTGCTGAGCATGTTATTTGTAAATATTGAGTAAATATTTTGATTTCTTATGATGTTATTGGCAGAGCCCTTGGGTGTTGATAGATGATGTGGGCACAAAGCCCTTAGGATATGATTTGATGTATTTTGTGTGGACCTGAGATCCTTTTGATACGTGATGTTTATTTCAGGTTTCAGTTTGATGCTGGACTGTGATCCAGATTGTCCAGTTTTAGGATATATCATGCCAGATTTTCGTAAATTTATAGGCTTATGAAGATGGGTCAATCTTGTCTCCTGCCGGTAGCATCCTGCCTCTGGCGGGGTGTTACAGGATGTCACAATTATCATATTTAAATATCATAGAAAGTGTCAAATGGTTTTCAATTTACAGATAATAAAAAAGAGAATACTAAAAATTTAAGTCATAAAATTTCTCTATTCTGACACAAGATACTTATTAAATCAAATAAGTCCATTATACCTAATTAAAATCTTTTATTATATCCAAACTAATACCAAACCAACTCATTTCATGAATAAAATGTGACCAATTAACCAACCAACAAAACTACTTGTTGTAAATAATATATTGTTGTTACATCGAAACATATAAATGTTGACTACCATTTATACAAGTACTCTATCAACTTTTTGGGGTTATCTTTCCGGTGTGCGACTCAATTCTTTGGTGGTATGGAGTTAAATGCTAGAAAATTCATTTCTAATAGGTAATTCTATAATTATGAGTTATTAAATAGTCAAATGAATTAAAAAAATTCACAATTTAAAGGATTGTTTATAAAGGTCACAACGAATTCCTAATTAGGGTTAAAGAATCTTTTTGAGTTGGAATTGATTCTTTTATCACATTATGATATTTTAACCTTATGGCATGAATTGACGACAACCATGTACCAATGTGTCTGCGTTTCCGAAGGCACCCATCTCTTTCAAGAGGATTCACGACATGTTAAACCCTGGTAAGGTTCTGCGCTTTGCATCGAATTAAACCACATACTCCACTGCTTGTGCAAGCCCCCGTCAATTCCTTTAAGTTTCATTCTTATGAATGTACTTCCCAAGCGGAATACTTAACGCGTTAACTACACTACTAGAAGAGTCGATACACACAACACTTAAATTATCAGCAATGAACAATATGACAAAATATACGAATTGAGTTCATGATTTAACTAAGTCAGGCTATGGACCAATAAAAAAAAATTTCTTTGAAACCAATTAGAAGGGGCAGTGTCGGTATGAGAAATTAAATCATACCGAAATGATCGAATCCTCGAACGATTCGGAAGTGCCATAACATAAGGTGTTCAAAAATAGTTAAAATATTTAAATAGGATGACAGTTATGACTATAACCCTTGGTAAATTTATTTGAAGTAGTATTTTTATCTGAATACATCATATTGGAAATTATGATAAAAAATTTCTCTATCAACCACTATCTACGTTAGAAATCAACTTTTTCAAATACAAAAGTTCAATATCTTTCCTCGAATTCATTAATTAGGCATGATTCATTTGTACAAAATAAGAAAGAGTGAATTAATCTTCATAAATTAGGATATCTCGATCGGGGGAGAGAATGAGGAAATCCCATATGATCCAATAGGTCTGACAAGTCGCATTATATGTCAACCCAAGATGGATGCTTGTCCCCGGGACTTCGATAAGATGGATTCATGTCCCCGGAAGCGTAATAATGTGCTTCTTATCTTAAAAATATTTATTTTTATTTTGCCAATTGAATCCAAATAAATTCAATCAATTAGAATCAATTTCTGATGGAAGGAAAAATGTTGAATTTTTAATTTGACGAAATTGAATAGGATAGAAAAGATGCAAAATCAATAAGCGAAGGTGAGTGCACTACAAGAAAATGAACTTTTAACGTCGAAATTAATATTCGACGTCAAATGTCAAGATTTTAGCGACGAACATCATATTCGACTCCAAACTGTATACTTTTAATGTCGAATATATTTTTCGATGCTAAAAGTATAATTTTAAGCGTCGAACAATTTTCGACGCTAAAGTTTTTCAACTATTCCCATAATCTTTGGCGTCGACATAAATTACGACGCTAAATTTTATACTTTTAGCGTCGAAAAACATATTCGACGCCGAAAAGTTGACATTTAGCGTCGACTAAGTTGCGTCGCTAAAGGTTTATGACGATACCATCGATATGGGTGAGCATCGGTTCCGGGTCTACCCGGAACCGGTTGGAACCGGACCAAAAATTCGAGTTTGGAACCGGAACCGGTTGTAACTGGTCCGGTTCCGGTTCCAAATATAAGGAACCGATTGTAACTGGTTCGGTTCCAGTTCTAGAATAATCGGAACCGGAACTGAACCATAGAACCGGAACCGGTTTCTTTTCTTACATACAAACAAAATTGTAGAATTCCAAACGAATACAGTTTATTTTCTTACACTTTCGCAGCAACCAAACAAACAGGAAAAAAAATCATTTTAAAATGCATCTTTGAAAGTTTAATTAGAAAAGAAAAGGCAATATCCATTGAGAACTACCGTTACATGCAGTTGTTTCATTTCACACCGAGTAGAAAATATTTCTTTAGCAATATTTTGAATTGTCAGTACAATAACTTAAATGTGGAGGCATTCCGGAAGCAAATATCAATTTTAAGTAACTCAAGGTTAAAATTGCTTCAATCAAAAAACCCATTGCACAGTTGTTGAAGTTGAATTTGGTAGCTCACTCACTGAAACAAAGCACAAATAAGAGAGCATGTTAAGGTTCCATTTATTAGTATAATATAAATTATGATCATCACATCAATCTCGTTAATAGGGTAATTCAGAACCGAACCGGAACCGAATTGGAACCGAATAATAGGGTACCATATTTAATTGGGTAGGTTCCGGTTCCACTTAGTTAGGAACCGATTCCATGCGGAATCGGAACCAAAATCGGTTTTGTTCACCCCTAACCACCGACAATCCGTTAATTTTTAGCGTCCAAATTTAATTTCGACGCTAAAAATCGGATATTTAGCATCGAAATAAGGGATTGACGCTAAAAATAGATTAAAATACAGAATTCCACCAACCCTTCTCCCCCTCTGCTTTTTCTCTCATCCTCTTCAATCTCATCATTTGCAATCTGAGACTCTCTCATCTACAACCTCAAACTCTCCTAGAAATTTTAAATAAAATTGTAATTAATTTTCCATAAGGTAAATCTTCTTTCATATATCTTTATTATTTTTCTTATATTTGCAAAGAATAATTATATATCTCACTTACGTATTTCGGTTTAATCTTTGTAAAACATTATGGTTTTCATTTTTTATGATTATGTTTATTATATACTTTGTGTTAGTGGTTTATGATTCATATATGTAGATTAGTTAATTAACTAAATATATTTTATTCTGTAAACTAATTAATTAATCAACTAAATATATATGTATATGTTTAAATAAATAATTAATGAATTGGTAATTTTGATGAATGTAATATGGTGTTTAATAATTATATTTTTATATTTAGGTATTTGGCTGAAATGGATAGAAATTGGATGAGCTCGGTGGATAGATTGAGTGTTGAATACCGTAATGGAGTGTATGAGTTCATGGAATCGGCAAAGCAACATATTGATGCAGAAGGTCGTGTTCGGTGTCCATGTACAAATTGTTTGAATAGGAAAAGAAAACGGTTAGATGAAGTTCATAATCATTTATACATGCCGGGAATATCACCAACTTACCGTACGTGGATTTATCACGGTGAGCAGTATAATTCTCAATCACGGTTTATTGATTCTGGTGAAGGGAGCAGTAGTTACAATCAACCTGCAAACGATGAGATAACTGATGCTTTACATGACTTACAAGGTCCACAACATGGTCATAGTGTTAGTGGTGACATACCAGTGTTAAGTGGAAATGATCAAAATTTATTTAGTGAACTACTTGATGAGGCAAAAAAAATTCCATTTGAAGGCGCTGGAATGTCGATATTGAATTTCGTTGTGAAATTATTACACATTAAAGTGATCAACAGAATGACCAACAAAAGTATTGATATGATGCTAGAGTTACTGGGGCAAATATTACCGGTTGGAAGCAAATTGCCTAAGTCGTATTATGAGGAAAAGAAAATGTTGCGTGATCTGGGAATGGGGTATGAATCCATTCATGCTTGTAAGTATGACTGTGTATTATTTCGTGCCAAGTATGAATCACTTGAATATTGTCCGATATGTGGTGAAAGTCGGTACAAAGTCCGTGGTATGGGGAAGAAAATGACTCAAAAGATATTGCGATATTTCCCATTAACGCCCAGACCGCAGAGGTTGTTCATGTCACGACACACAGCGACTGACATGATGTGGCATCATGAAAAGAGGATCAGTGCGGAGGGCATACTTAGACATCTTTGCGGATGGAACCCAGTGAAAGGAATTTGATGACATGTACCCCCGTTTCGCTGAGGACCCCCGTAATGTCAGGTTAGTTCTTGCCTCTGATGGTTTTAACCCGTTTGGGAATATGTACAACTCTTACAGCAAGTGGCTTGTTATTGTTATTCCATATAACTTACCTTCATGGAAATGTATGAAGGATCCGTTCATGTTTATGTCATTGTTTATCCCTGGTCCATGTTCCCCTCGTAAAGATATGAATATTTACTTGAGACCATTGATCGAGGAGTTACAAACATTATGGAATAATGATTCAAATAAACCATGGTATCTAATAATTTCTACCTATGACAGGATTTGAACTAATGATTCATTCATGTAATAACTCAATAATACCTTGTTACAGGTGTTAATATATTAAAAAATTATTAAATAAATGATAATTTAATTACTCATGTCCTTTATTTATTAGTTAGTGGTATAATACTAGGTAAATTTTTTAATCCTAATAATTTTAAATTACTCAAGTAGTCGTTTTATTTTTAAAATTACCAAAATACCTTAGTCTTTATTTTAATAGTTGTTAGATTTGACATTCAAAGGTAATATAGTTTGATGGTGTAGATGTTAACGCAAGGAGATATATGACATAGACCTTTTAGATGTTTTAAAAATACAAAAACTAACTGTGTAATTAATTAGATTAAACTATAGGAGATAAATTTAAATATCATTTATTACAAAAATTTTAGATTTATTCTTTTTTTAATTGTAGTTTGAAAATTGTTTACATTTCCACTTGATAAAATAGAAAAAATGTACAAATTATTTATTTAATTTAGGAAAAATTATCTTTTTTCCACCTCATAAAAATAGAAAAGTGAACACATTTATAAAATTCAGGTAAAAAATAAAATAATTTCAAAATTTTCGTGATAATTGATACTTGTGTTATTAATCCCATTGAAAAAAAGATAATTTCATTTTAAATATATTAGTTTTCCATAAACTCCCCAGGAATATCCATATAAATATGCGTGTTCCATAAACTGAGAATTACATCTTCGCCCCATCCATTGCCATTTGATTTCGCAATTGTATCATAGTCAAAGGAGATCATGAGTTCAATCCATGACCAATTCATGAAACCATCAAACGATGAGGAAGATTTCTTGTCGGCCTTGGACCTTGCCGGCTCAATAGTTCCGATGACCTTGAAAGCTGCCGTTGAGCTTGGTGTGTTAGAGATTATGGCGAAAGCTAGCCCTTCTCAAATCTCTTCTTCTGAGATTGCCTCTCAACTTCCCACACATAACCAAGAAGCCCCATCAGTACTTGACAGAATGCTACGCCTCCTTGCCAGTAACTCTTTACTCACATGTAATCTTGTCACAAATAAAGATGGAAGTGTCCAAAGATTATATGGTTTATCTTCAGTTACCAGATATTTTGTTCCAAATGAAGATGGAATTTCTCTTGTTCCCTATTTGCTCTTACTTCAGGACAAAGATACTGTGGAATCTCGGTTTGTTTTCTAATTCTTTATTTATCTTAGAAATGTTCACTAATAGGAAAGATGACATATTCATCTTAAACAAAGTTACTTTGTCTCCGAACAGCTGCCACCTAAAAGAGGCTCTATTGGAAGGGACATTGCCATTTATGAAGCAACAGAATGTAAGCGATGGATTTGAGTATGGTGCCAAAGAAGCTAGAATACAGAACCTCATCAATCAATCAATGTGCAATATCACAGCTATAGTGATGAAGAAAATTCTTGAAATCTACAAGGGATTTGAAAATCTAGACCAATTGGTGGATGTTGCCGGTGGTTTAGGAGCAAATCTTAAGTTAATAGTTTCTAAATACCCGCAAATTAAGGGTATTAATTTTGACATGCCTCATGTCATCAAAGATGCCCCCTCTTATCCAGGTATTATTTATTATTTTAAACATAATACATACAATGTTGATATTAATTTATATATATTAACTTAGTTTTGAATCTTGCTCTTTTGAGTTATATTTAAATTTAAAATTTTTATTTTTATAGCAAACTCATTAGGAGGCAAATTTATATTATATGAAAAAGGAAAGTGAACTCAAATAAGAACAAATGAATTCACAACTGTAACAAAGCGGCAACAGCATAAGTGTAATAAAGAAATCAAAATAAACAATCCAAATACATTCTCAAAAGAAATGGTTGTTTGGGAAGCCGTTGAAGACAGTCATGAGCTAAAAGCTTTGCAATCCCAAGCAGTGGCTGTGGGCATCAAGTAAAATAATTTGTTCCTTTTGCCCTAATTTCTTTTTGCAGGTGTTGAGCATGTTGGAGGAGATATGTTTGTTGAAGTTCCTAAAGGACAAGCTATTTTTATGAAGGTTAGTTCTTAAATTAATTTTCCTAGGAAAAAATTAAAAAGAAAATGACATTTGGGACCTGATAAATTTTTAATAACTCAGTGACAAAAATATAATATTTTTTCAACACAGTGGATGAAATGATGTATTAAAATTTTATTTGAACCTGAGAAGTAAAAACAACTTCTGAAAGGGACCAAAATAGGATTTTTGCCAAATTTTGAATGAATATATTACATTTCTCGATAGATTGTTGATGTTATAAAACTAATAAAAAAAAAAATGTTCATCGATCTAAAACTTTCAGAGTACACTTCATGATTGGGATGAAGGTAAATGTTTGAAGATATTGAAAAACTGCTACGATGCATTGCCAGAATATGGGAAGGTCATTTCGGTAGAAACCATAATGCCAGAATTCCCTGAGACTGATATTGCAAGTAAGAGTATTTCTGCTCTTGACGTAAGTTTGTACACTGTACTTCCGGGAGCAAAGGAGAGGACATTGGAGGAGATTAAGGCCTTGGCAACAAGAGCTGGATTTGCAGCTATTAAAGTTATGTGCCGTGCTTACAGCTATTGGGTTATTGAATTCTACAAAACCAAGTCCTCAATCTAAGTATGATTAGTTATCTGGGGTGGGTGTGTATAATAAGCCGGGGGTTTTACCTGCGCCGCGGCCCAGAATGGGTGGTTTGGTGGCGGGGTTTCCAACGATTTCAAAAAAAAAAAAAAAAAAAAAAAAAAAAAAAAAGTGTATAATAAGCCAAGTGAATCATGTCATGATTCTATTGGTTAATAGTATGTTACAGAAAAATTTTCTTAGTCATGTTAAGTTTTGCATTAAAAAAATAAAATAAAATACAGAAACTAGTCCTTGTTTTGTCTTGCATCGTCCTTCCATCCGTGTCAAGTTTTTGTAATTTCTTCTTAATGTTTGTTTGTAAAAATAAACTAATATAAACAAGTTTGTTATTCCTTGTTTTTCTCTAATGTAGTTGGCAAATAATTCGCCTCATTTATCGTAATGGGACTCTATAAATTGAGCCAATTAATCATTAGTATTAATTGAGAAGAGTTGAAACGTCTCATTTTCTTTTTTGGAAATGTTATAAATTCGTTGTGAAATCATTCGATCCGAATTTAAACGGAACAAATAAAATTTTCGACTATCCTAACTTCTTAGAAAAAATACACTTCTGAATTCGAACTTAGAATGTAAAATTTTGCTAACATAATCATGACCAAACTATTTTTTCTGCCCATTTTCCTGCGGAACTCCAATAGATATGACCGAAGACATCAAAAGGCTTCGTTGAGTTATAGGGGAACAGTGAAAAAGTGGTTGACTGTACTTTATTAAATAATTAAAAATATCTTATTGGAGTATTTGGTAAACTTCACAGTCCAATGGTTCCTACAATTTATTTTATCCTAAATACAGTTGGAGTGAAAAAGCCGTCGGTAAATATTTACCAATAAATCATTTATCAACGGATTTTTTCATTATTAGTTATATTAATGGAAATTTCTGGTGGTTAACTATTGTTTTATATATATATATATACTAGATATTGTCCGTGTCTACGACACGGTGTTAACAAATTTATCGTATGATTTACCATTATCATTTTCAGAGAGATTTTTTAATTTATTTGATAATCTACAATTGATATTTTCAGAGATATTTTATAATGAAAATGATTTTGTTATTTGATTTGTTTGTTAAACTATAATTACCAATTTTATATAGATTTTATAATGAAATGATTATTTATCAGCAATTAGATTATAATGAAATGATCTGAGCCGTCAATTAAGTCATATAAAGATAATATTTGGATACATTATGTCTCTTAATAATAACCATTGGTTCTCTTCTCTTTCACCCACACTATTGTGGTTTATAATATAGACTAGATATTGTCAGTGTCTGCAGCACAATGTAACAGAATTTATCGCTGGATCTACCATTGTAATTTTTAGAGAGATTTTAGGATTCCGTTCTTTGATTTATTTGATAATCTACAATTGATATTTTCATAGAGATTTTATAATGAAAATGATTTTGTTATTTGATTTGTTTGTTAAATTATAATTATCAATTTGACTCTTAAAACCTAGGAAAATCAAAACTTCAAGAACACAAATTAAACTATCAACCCTTAAGGATTAATTCCATGGACTTGATTGTTTGTAGGGTAATCTTTGGGTGAGATTTAGGCTTGGATTTTGAAGAACAAAAACAAAGAAAACCCAAACCCCTTTTTTTTTTTGGAAGTTCGGCAGTGTGCTTTTTTAAAAGGGGGTGTTGAATCAAAGTGACAATAGCTCAACTCCTAATGTTATGGAAATAGAAAGTAGCTTATTTATAGATGAATCAATATCTATATGAACAGTAATTCCCTTGAAAACCTGCAACTGAACTAATGGTACAATGTAGTTGCAGGAAAAGATTTACAGAAAACGTACAGCAGCTTTAAGTAATCGTTTTTTTTTTTTTTTTTTTTTATAGAAGTCCTACAACAGGTGAGTTCCCAAAGATCTGCCTGTCTTTGCTTAGATTATGTCCTCCATTGAGACAGATGCTTTTCCTTCTCGGTTTAGCCTCTCCAAGCATTGTAATTACATCCCTCATTGACGGTCTGTCCTTGGGGAGTTTTGCAGTGCAAAGAAGCGCAATTCGAAGGACAAGAAGCATCTCTTCTTGAACATGTTTGCACTGACCTGCTATGCTTGGATCCAGTGCTGCTTCCTGAGCTCTGTTGCTCTTAATCTTGCTTAGTAACCATTGAACAATATCTGTAGATTCTCCAAATGCACTGTCTAGAGGCTTTTTCCCAGTCAAAAGCTCCAACAATAGGACACCAAAACTATATATATCACTCTTCTCATCAACCTTCAGAGTGTATCCATATTCTGTCAAAAAATAAATTCATTAATACTATTAGCATTAGCATGCTTGCTTGTGAATATTGCAAGCTCACAAACTCCGGCTCCGTGCTACCGGGAACCCCCAACGTTCTGTCCGGCTTGTGGTGCCGGAACTGTGACGGAACTTGGTGGCCTCAAGGCTTATGTCACCGGACCTCCCCATTCCAAGAAAGCTGTTCTTATGATCTCTGATATTTATGGTAACCAAAACACAACATCTTTGTCTCTTCAATCTCTAGCCATTTAAATATCATTAAGTGTTAATGTTTAATCTTTTGCAGGGGATGAACCGCCGATTTACAGGTACGTTGACCAATAACCGATTTTGTTAAGGGAATTTTATCATTCAAGGGCCTTGCCTTTTATGTTTTATTAAATGAGGAATTAGTTTGTGCATTTGTATTAAATAGGTCCCTCAACTAGTGCACAGATCCATGTTGAATGACTGGAAGAAGAGAAATTTGTTTCCCTTCATGTGCTTTTTTTCTTAGATTGGTTTATGTAAGAAACATTGTCATGCTAAAATTACAGGGCATGTTATCAATGTATCATCGAACCAAAGCCATTTTTTTTATAATATAATAATAAAAAAATTGGGCCATTAGTTATTATTATTATTATTTGTTGATGGTGTTTTCAGGCACTACGGCATTTAAGACAGCGCAACAGGGACAAAAGGGTAAATTTCTTTCCCTGGTTGACATCATGAAGAAGACCGACCACATCATGAAGAGACCGACCTCATTACGAAAGGACCGACCACTATGGTCTGGGTGACCGATCACTATAGATGTCGGCAGGAACACTCTCAGCATAAAAGATTGTCATGGCCGACCTCATTAAAACCGACCAGACGACGGGAAGTGTCCAAGACAGCAGCGCCCCATTCTTACGGATAAGATAGAGAAATGTCCTACTCTCGCAAGGAGAAGGAGTCAGAATCCAAGAGGGAATACGAAATGAGAAGGCAGCACCGGATCAGGAAACCCTACAAGAAGAGAAGATTAAGTCCAATAGGATCTCTTATACAAATAGGAATCTGATTTCTGTATTATTATAAATAGAAGGGTAGAGCATGTGTAAAAGACATCTGAAAATCATCACAAGAGTGAGAGATTAGAACCATAAGAGCTCTAATTTGTAAAAGCAAGGAAGAGACTCAAGGAGTGTATTTGAGTAATAAAAGGCACCATCCTGTTCTTGCCCGTGGACGTAGGTCGGATCCAAATCCACCGAACCACGTTAAAACACCTTGTCTGATTGGCGTATTTTCTTGTTTTCCGCTAAATTTGCCTTTGGTCCCCCATAACCAAACAAATTCACAGTTGGAGGAGGATTCTCTCGGGGGTGATATTCCAATACTACCCTGAGACCAAAATCCACCGTCAACAGTTGGCGCCGTCTGTGGGGAACTTCACAAAAAGCAGTTCACGTGATAAGACAAATGGCAGAAGACGGAAATCACCAACCAGGAGGTCCGGCAATGGACTGGATGAAAAAAATGGAAGATGGCATGAGGACTATGATGGACCGACTAGAAAGAATGGAAGGAGCACACAATGAAAAATTCGAAGCGGGGACTAGCCGACGAAGGAACGACATAGCAGAAGGAAAAAGAATTGTCGATATAAGTGAGGACGACAGACCCCGGAAGAAGGATCCTTACAGGGTAAGATCCGTAGTGGTTCAGGGAGATTCCCGGACCGAGGACACATGGGAGGAAGAGAGTGACAAATCATCACCAGACCCCTCCTATGATAGCCTTCGCAACACCCGGCGAAAGGAGAAAGAATACGACGAAGAAGTACAAGAAGATACCAGCCACGAGAAGCACCACCCCCGGAATAACAGAAAGAAAGGAGACCGCAGGAGACGGAGTAGCACCAAAGATAGCAACATGAAATCTTGGTTACGGGAGGAGCTGATCAAATGGGGAGTACATCTCAGTGCAAACAAAGGGGATATCCAGGACGGCAAAGATGAATCTCCTCTCGCGGAAAAAATAAGGTCGGTAAGATTCCCAAGCGATTCAGCATGCCGACCATGGCACCCTACAAAGGCCACTCTGACCCGAAATCACACATCGAAAGCTTTGTCTTGTTGATGGAAGTCCAGGGAGTAGTAGGAGATGCCATCTGCAAAGTGTTCCCCCTAACTTTAAGTGGACCCGCCATCCTATGGTACAGAAGCCTGGCTCCGGGGAGCATCAGAGACTTCACACAACTTAAGAAGTCGTTCATTCGACACTTCAAAGGGGCTTGCGTCCCCAAAAAGACGATTGGAGAATTAAGACTTATGAAGCAAGGAGACGATGAACCCCTGAAGATATTTATTGAAAGATACCATAATATGGTACTCGAAGTCGGAGGGTATGAATCCCCCGAGGCCCTGGAAAGCTTGAAGGGAGCCTTGAAAGTCGGAAGGCTATGGACCCATCTAAGGATCCAAGACACCCGGACTACGCCACCGCTCTGGAGGTGGCCCGAAAATTCGTTTCATTGGAGAACGAAGAGAAAGTATCCCGAAAAGGGAACACTATCAGAGAAAGAACCGCAAGGGAGGGTGCTCCCCGCCGAACAGAAAGAGAATCCGAAGACCACTCCCGAAGTACAAAGAATTCAAGCCACTGCACCGGGACAATCAAGAGAGAAGGGCGCCAACCCAAGTAAACCATGTGGTCGGGGAAGATGCATACATTCCCCTAAAGAAACCACTGGGACAAATTGTCATGGAGATCCAGGGGAAAGGCCTCTTAGTGGAACCCGACCAAAAAAGATTCCCTCCGGACAGAAGAAACCAAAAGGCTTATTGTGTACACCACAACTCCAAAGGACATGTAACGGACGGATGTAAAGATCTGCGAGAGCAAATGGAGGATCTAGCACGGAACGGGTATCTCAACAAATACATTGACCACGAGATCATGACGGCCAGACAAAGAGCACGTGGTCGCCAAATCAATATCATCGCAGGAGGAAAAACACTGGCCGGAAACTCCAACCGGTCAAGGAAAGATTACAGCAGAACCCGAGGACCAGATGTCTTAGAAACAGAGCAGGGCACAAGGCAACCGGGAAGCCGGTCGATACCAATAATGTTCACTGATGAGGATACCCGAGGAGTAAGTTTCCCTCATGATGATGCATTGATAATCAAGGCAGTCATCAGCGGGTCGGAAGTAGACAGAATCCTAGTAGACCCCGGGAGCGCAGTTGATATAATTTCCAGAGAAGCACTGGACAACCTAGGGGTAGAATATGCAACCCTTACCAACGATAGCACTCCCTTATACGGTTTCGGAGGAGCAACCGTTATCCCGCTGGGAAGAATACAGTTGGCGATGACTGTCGGGACACATCCCCGGACCCGGACGATCATGACAGACTTCACTGTGGTAGACTGCATGAGCAGTTACCAGGCCATCGTGGGGCGACCCTTCATGATGAAAACGAAAGCCGCGATGTCTTGCTACCACCTAAAACTGAAATTCCCAACCCGGGAAGGGATTGGAATTGTGTGCGGAAGCCAGAAAACAGCTCGCAGCTGCTTCGCAACTCTCTTACGAGAAACTCTATGCATCACAGAAGACAGTCGAAAACGACGAAGGAACTAGGGAGAAGAAGAAGAAGACAGAGACCCAGGCACCTGGCCAAACAAAAGTGCTCGACTAGCTGCAGCTGAGGAAACCGAGGAGATAGAACTTTACGGGGCAGGGAAAAATTTAAAGATAGGGGGAGGCCTGAGCGAGTCCATACGACGAGACCTCCTGGAATGCCGAGGTGTTGAGAAAATACTTCCAGTAAACGTCCCCTCCCTCCTATCTGCTTACTACCAACAAATAAGGGACATGGATTCAAAATACAGAACCTTTCTCGAAATGGCCCACAGAGAGTTGTAAAAGCGCAGTATGTCCCCAAGTATCAATAAAAACTTTTGTTATTTATCCGCTCTTCTGAAAAATAAAAGTTTGCAAAAGAACTCCGGGGACATACTCAATGCAACAAACCAAAACATAAGGAGAAATTCGCCCTTAATATTCCAAACAAACTCGGGGTCAGGTACATCCCACCGAGTCAGCCCTTCGGACTGGGGACGTAACATTCCCCCAGGTCCAAGTGCCTTCTTCAGCTCGGGGTCGGGTACATCCCACCGAGTCAGCCCTTCGGACTGGGGACGTAACATTCCCCCAGGTCCAAGTGCCTTCTTCAGCTCGGGGTCGGGTACATCCCACCGAGTCAGCCCTTCGGACTGGGGACATAACATTCCCCCAGGTCCAAGTGCCTTCTTCAGCTCGGGGTCGGGTACATCCCACCGAGTCAGCCCTTCGGACCGGGGACATAACATTCCCCCAGGTCCAAGTGCCTTCTTCAGCTCGGGGTCGGGTACATCCCACCGAGTCAGCCCTTCGGACTGGGGACGTAACATTCCCCCAGGTCCAAGCGCCTTTTTCAGCTCGGGGTCGGGTTACGTCCCACCGAGTCATAATCATTAGTCTGGGGACGGGACATTCCCCCAGAACCATCTCCTCAGCTCAGGGTCCTTAGGGACATATTCGACGCATAGGATCCATGAGAAGCATAGCACGGGGAGGGATGATACCCCCGTGGCGATTGCTTACTCCAGTGTTACCGAACATAAGGAGGAGTATGCCCTTAATGTGTCGAACACTCTTTGATCCTCATTTACCCGATGTAATGGATCCGTGGGAAAGCATAGCACGGGGAGTGACGAGGCCCCCGTGACGATTGCTAGCTCCAGTGATACCGGACCTAAGGAGGGATATGCCCTTAGCGTCCCGGACACTCTTTGATCCATTCATCACTCGGATCCGTGGGAGGCACAGCACGGGGATGCGTAGAGCCCCTGTAGCGTGTGCCTACTCCAGCGTGGTAAGGAGGAGCCCTCATGAAATACACAGGCTCCCCAGTGGACCGACGTGTAGAGGATGTGCCCTTACCAATCAAACGCTCTTTTTGATCCGAATTCTGGTTCGCCGGGACGCTGAATTGAAAGATTCAGAATTGTGTTTTGGAGACCTCGGACAGGACGCTGTTTTGAGGCATCCATGTTGTTGTTTATGCTTACAAAAAAAACATTTTCGGGATAGGTGCTAAGTCACCCCCACCTTTCAATTTTATTTAAATCTTGTTTTCATTTTTTACCGATCTGGCAGAGGGACGCCCACGCCAGACCCGGTAGGGCTTCGCAAAAGGTTGATTCACTTCCCTTCTGTACAAGTCCCAAGAACTATTCGGCTCGGGGCTGGATTCGTCCCGCCGAGGCCGCTTGGATTACCTGGCTCGGAGATGGATTCGTTCCGCCGAGGCCACTTATTTATTCAGCCCGGGGCTGGATTCGTTCCGCCGAGGCCACTTATTTATTCAGCCAGGGGCTGGATTCGTTCCGCCGAGGTCACTTGGTTTCACACAGCTCGGGGTCGGGTTACATCCCACCGAGTCGGTTTCTTTGGACTGGGGAGGTAACATTCCCCCAGGTCCAAGCCTTTCACAGCTCGGGGTCGGGGTACGTCCCACCGAGTCAGCCCTTCGGACTGGGGACGTAACATTCCCTCAGATCCAAGTGTCGTTCTCAGCTCGGGGTCGGGTTGCGTCCCACCGAGTCAGTCCTTCGGACTGGGGACGTAACATTCCCCCAGGTCCAAGTGCCTTTCTCAGCTCGGGGTCGGGGTACGTCCCACCGAGTCAGCCCTTCGGACTGGGGACGTAACATTCCCTCAGGTCCAAGTGCCTTTCACAGCTCGGGGTCGGGGTACGTCCCACCGAGTCAGCCCTTCGGACTGGGGACTTAACATTCCATCAGATCCAAGTGTCGTTCTCAGCTCGGGGTCGGGTTGCGTCCCACCGAGTCAGTCCTTCGGACTGGGGACGTAACATTCCCTCAGGTCCAAGTGCCTTTCACAGCTCGCTCGGGTCGGGGTACGTCCCACCGAGTCAGCCCTTCAGACTGGGGACGTAACATTCCCTCAGGTCCAAGTGTCGTTCTCAGCTCGGGGTCGGGTTGCGTCCCACCGAGTCAGTCCTTCGGACTGGGGACGTAACATTCCCCCAGGCCCGAGCATCTCTCACAGCTCGAGACAGGATCACGTGCCACCGAGCACATCATCGTTAGCTCAGAGGCAAAATTTTCTCCTCACAATCGAGGTTGGATCAGTCAGGGGTCAGGACCCCCAAATCTCTGGTACAGATATTACAGAGGAGGAGTCATTTTTAGTTTGGACAACAAGAGGAACTTCATCTCCTGATGGAACGACCCAAGTAAGCAATTTGCTTTGAGGAGGAGAATCATTCTGAATAGAGCCAGCATCTCCAATAAACCGAGGATATGAAGATAGAAACAGAAGACTTAGTTGATGGCAAAGACAATTTCTCGGTGATTTCTGGAACGACCACCGGCTAGGCGATCAGCACACCATCTTTTCATATAGTTCCCGGCACCAACTCGCATACTCGTTGGAACCGGAAACTAGGGGACAGATGTTGATGGTGTTTTCAGGCACTACGGCATTTAAGACAGCGCAACAGGGACAAAAGGGTAAATTTCTTTCCCTGGTTGACATCATGAAGAAGACCGACCACATCATGAAGTGACCGATCACTATAGATGTCGGCAGGAACACTCTCAGCATAAAAGATTGTCATGGCCGACCTCATTAAAACCGACCAGACGACGGGAAGTGTCCAAGACAGCAGCGCCCCATTCTTACGGATAAGATAAGAGAAATGTCCTACTCTCGCAAGGAGAAGGAGTCAGAATCCAAGAGGGAATACGAAAGGAGAAGGCAGCACCGGATCAGGAAACCCTACAAGAAGAGAAGATTAAGTCCAATAGGATCTCTTATACAAATAGGAATCTGATTTCTGTATTATTATAAATAGAAGGGTAGAGCATGTGTAAAAGACATCTGAAAATCATCACAAGAGTGAGAGATTAGAACCATAAGAGCTCTAATTTGTAAAAGCAAGGAAGAGACTCAAGGAGTGTATTTGAGTAATAAAAGGCACCATCCTGTTCTTGCCCGTGGACGTAGGTCGGATCCAAATCCACCGAACCACGTTAAAACACCTTGTCTGATTGGCGTATTTTCTTGTTTTCCGCTAAATTTGCCTTTGGTCCCCCATAACCAAACAAATTCACAGTTGGAGGAGGATTCTCTCGGGGGTGATATTCCAATACTACCCTGAGACCAAAATCCACCGTCAACATTATTATTATTATTTTTTAAATAATTGGATTCTAAAGGCAGGCCACCAACCTACATATAGTTAGGACCGGCCTGATATTTAGGCTTAGGAAAGGAAGAAACCTTTATTTATGCTTTGAAATTGCATTTCAAATTAATTGTAAAGAATTAAAAGAGCCAAATGCCATTGAATTGAGTCCTGACCAAAAATGATTTTCATATCATAAACACTACTCATGTGCTACATTTAGCACCATGTTGGGATACTATTCCTTCAACAATATATGTTGTTATAAAACTGAGCATTAGTTGTAACTGGTATACAACAGTTTATTTGGTAAAGAAAGATGAGAGTAAATTTATGGTTTTTGGGTTCGAATCCAGGGGGTGCGTTTCTTGTAAGATTATAGGACAGCCGGTGGTTTTACCTGCTACGTTTAAGCACGTAAAGTGTGGTTTGACGATAGAGTTTCCAACTATTTAGCCAAAAAAAAAAAAAAAAAAGCTATGGTTTTGATATGATAGTGAATGGCCCCACTCTGCATTATTGATGCATTCATTTGCTAGTAGTTTCTGTCTTCACAGGGTTAAGTGTTTGCATATCTTGCTTTACAGGAGTGTTGCAGACAAAATTGCAGGTGCCGGATTCTTAGTTGTGGCACCTGATTTCTTTCACGGCGACCCTGCTAATCCAGGCAATCCTAAGTATGATCGAGATACATGGAGAAAAAATCATACAACGGTTAGTTTCTTGCTGCATTTGTACAATTGTTTAATACAAGTGCAGTACATCAATAAAATCCTCTCAGTTAGACTCTAGGGAATTGCAATGCAGGGTAGAGCATGAGGCTTTTGCAAATGAAAAAAGCCATCTCATGGACTTTGTCGAACTACATTAAGCTTAATCAGATATATTCCCTTGTAGGATAAGGGGTTTGAAGATGCTAAACCAGTAATTGCTGCTTTGAGAGAAAAAGGTATATCTGCAGTTGGGGCTGCAGGTTTTTGCAAAAGGTATTAATTTTGACATGCCTCATGTCATCAAAGATGCCCCCTCTTATCCAGGTATTATTTATTATTTTAAACATAATACAATGTTAATATTATTTAATTTATATATATTAACTTAGTTTTGAATCTTGCTCTTTTGAGTTATATTTTATTTTTATAGCAAACTCATTAGGAGGCAAATTTATATTATATGAAAAAGGAAAGTGAACTCAAATAAGAACAAATGAATTCACAACTGTAACAAAGCGGCAACAGCATAAGTGTAATAAAGAAATCAAAATAAACAATCCAAATACATTCTCAAAAGAAATGGTTGTTTGGGAAGCCGTTGAAGACAGTCATGAGCTAAAAGCTTTGCAATCCCAAGCAGTAGCTGTGGACATCAAGTAAAATAATTTGTTCCTTTTGCCCTAATTTCTCTTTGCAGGTGTTGAGCATCTTGGAGGAGATATGTTTGTTGAAGTTCCTAAAGGACAAGCTATTTTTATGAAGGTTAGTTCTTAAATTAATTTTCCTACGAAAAAATTAAAAAATAAAATGACATTTGGGTCCTGATAAATTTTTAATAACTCAATGACAAAAATATAATATTTTTTCAACACAGTGGATGAAATGATGTATTAAAATTTTATTTGAACCTAAGAAGTAGAAACAAATTCTAAAATAGGATTTTTGCCAAATTTTGAATGAATATATTACATTTCTCGATAGATTAATTGTTGATGTTATAAAACTAATACAAAAAAAATGTTCATCGATCTAAAACTTTCAGAGTACACTTCATGATTGGGGTGAAGATAAATGTTTGAAGATATTGAAAAACTGCTACGATGCATTGCCAGAAAATGGGAAGGTCATTGTGGTAGAAACCATAATGCCAGAATTCCCTGAGACTGATATTGCAAGCAAGAGTATTTCTACCCTTGACGTAATTTTGTACACTGTACTTCCGGGAGCAAAGGAGAGGACATTGGAGGAGTTCAAGGCCTTGGCAACAGGATCTGGATTTTCAGCTATTAAAGTTATGTGCCGTGCTTACAGCTATTGGGTTATTGAATTCTACAAAACCATGTCCCCAATCTAAGTATGATTAGTTATCTGGGGTGGGTGTGTATAATAAGCCGGGGGTTTTACCTGCGCCGCGGCCCAGAATGGGTGGTTTGGTGGCGGGGTTTCCAACGATTTCAAAAAAAAAAAAAAAAAAAAAAAAAAAAAAAGTGTATAATAAGCCAAGTGAATCATGTCATGATTCTATTGGTTAATAGTATGTTACAGAAAATTTTCTTAGTCATGTTAAGTTTTGCATTAAAAAAATAAAATAAAATACAGAAACTAGTCCTTGTTTTGTCTTGCATCGTCCTTCCATCCGTGTCAAGTTTTTGTAATTTCTTCTTAATGTTTGTTTGTAAAAATAAACTAATATAAACAAGTTTGTTATTCCTTGTTTTTCTCTTAGAACTCCGATTCTGTAATGTAGTTGGCAAATAATTCGCCTCATTTATCGTAATGGGGCTCTATAAATTGAGCCAATTAATCATTAGTATTAATTGAGAAGAGTTGAAACGTCTCATTTTCTTTTTTGGAAATGTTATAAATTCGTTGTGAAATCATTCGATCCGAATTTAAACGGAACAAATAAAATTTTCGACTATCCTAACTTCTTAGAAAAAATATACTTCTGAATTCGAACTTAGAATGTAAAATTTTGCTAACATAATCATGACCAAACTATTTTTTCTGCCCATTTTCCTGCGGAACTCCAATAGATATGACCGAAGACATCAAAAGGCTTCGTTGAGTTATAGGGAAACAGTGAAAAAGTGGTTGACTGTACTTTATTAAATAATTAAAAATATCTTATTGGAGTATTTGGTAAACTTCACAGTCCAATGGTTCCTACAATTTATTTTATCCTAAATACAGTTGGAGTGAAAAAGCCGTCGGTAAATATTTACCAATAAATCATTTATCAACGGATTTTTTCATTATTAGTTTTATTAATGAAAATTTCGGGTGGTTAACTATTGTTATATATATATATACTAGATATTGTGCTTGTCTACGACACGGTGTTAAAAAATTTATCGTATGATCTACCATTATCATTTTCAGAGAGATTTTAGAATGCTGTCATTTAATTTATTTGGTAATCTACAATTGAAATTTTCAGAGATATTTTATAATGAAAATGATTTTGTTATTTGATTTGTTTGTTAAACTATAATTACCAATTTTATAGAGATTCTATAATGAAATGATTCTTTATCAGCAATTAGATTATAATAAAATGATCTGAGCCGTCAATTAAGCCATATAAAGATAGCATTTGGATACATTATCTCTCTTAATAATAATCATTGGTTCTCTTCTCTTTCACCCACACCATTGTGGTTTATAATATAGACTAGATATTGTCCTGCGGCACAATGTAACAGAATTTATCGATTGATCTACTATTATAATTTTTAGAGAGATTTTAGGATTCCGTTCTTTGATTTATTTGATAATCTACAATTGATATTTTCATAAAGATTTTATAATGAAAATGATTTTGTTATTTGATTTGTTTGTTAAATTATAATTATCAATTTGACTCTTAAAACCTAGGAAAATCAAAACTTCAAGAACACAAATTAAACTATCAACCCTTAAGGATTAATTTCATGGACTTGATTGTTTGTAGGGTAATCTTTGGGTGAGATTTAGGCTTGGATTTTGAAGAACAAAAACAAAGAAAACCCAAACCCCTTTTTTTTTTGGAAGTTCGGCAGTGTGCTTTTTTAAAAGGGGGTGTTGTTGCTTTTCTTTTTTCACGGCAGTAGCCCTTTTTTTCAAAAGGTAAAGGTAATGTTTGCTTTTTATAATTTTGTTTTATTAAAATTAATTAAACAAAAAAACAAAATCAAACCATAGCCAATCAATTAAACCATGGTTTAAAGGAATTTTTTCCCTACACCACATAATATCAAAAGGCAACTTAACCATTAAAATTAATTAATCTCACCAACTTAGTAACTTAGTTACAATTGAATGAATTAGTTACTTTAACCAAAAAAAATCACAAACTTTAACTTAAGTTACTTTAATTAATTAAAACATTTTATTTGTATAAACTAAGTAATTAATTTTGTATATTAATTTAACAATTAAATTAATTCACAAAATAATTACTAATTTAATGTAAATCAAATTTATATTATTATACAATAAAATTATATCAACTATTGATATAAAATTAATTAATTCAATTCATCTCATGAATTATCGGAATAAACAATTTAATCCTAAATACCCAAAAATACTTTGTCAACATTTGACGAGAGGTCGTCATAGTGCTCAACGAGTAAACTTAATATAGTGGAACTCTCTAGGCTCACGTTCTGTTGTTACGTATATATATATACATATATATATATATATCTCTCATATATTTTTGTAAACATATTTCATGAAGGCATGTCCACCTACAAATCATGACTAAACAACACGACACGTCGAACCATACAAGTCGAGGTTAAAACGCTAATGTATAATTCATTCGTCATTAACGTTTCCAATTGAGTAAGGTTATAGTTATACTGTCAAAACTTTATCTACTCAATATATGAAACTTTTCATCCTTATATTCCATTAATAAATAATATAGCAAAACTCTTTTTGAATATTATTTATAATGTTAAAGAAACAATTTCTTCAACGAACTTTCGGCCAAAAGATTTCCGGAATATATTCTGAAAATTTCTGGAAACAAAATCCAACCATATGGACTGACGAATCCTCATCTTAACACACACCGATCTCCGTGAGCATCGGTCTATACCTAACAGTCATCCAGAAGCCAGACCATAAAAGGTCTCTGACATGCATGATATCAGGCACATATGATCACTCACAAGACCACCGTAGTGTCTCAAGTTAAAGGACCACAATAACTACTCAACTCGAAAAGATAACTATTGACAGTTTCATGGAATATCTATTAGTCATCTTTTATGAGTTAATTCAATATTCATTCAACTAATGAATATCTGCATTTCTATACGAACTTCCGTTAAGCTCACGGTCTGTTGAGACAAATCATATGTCCATTACATATATAGACAATGTACTAGTCTTACCAATATAATGACCGACCCATGTCAATATATCTAGACCATAAATAATTTATATTCGAGAGAATGCGTGATATTCCTCAACACCATTTGCAACTCTTGCAACTATATCACCATATGTAGACTCTCGGGTCTTTACTAATTTCATATAAGGTTCCGAGTGTAACTCGAAATCTCTAACTCTTAGAGTAATCTAACTTTTAGATTTACAATATATAAATAAAAGTAAGAGTTATATCATATTAATAAATAAATAACCATGATAAAATAAATATTATATTGCATAAATATCAAATATTCATACAAAAAGTGAATGGTGCTCGATCACCATTTCCAACAGCATATGCTTCAACAAAAGGTAAAATAAGTAAATAAATAGAGTTAAAAATCAACTTAAAACTAAACTTTAGACTAAATAGAGAAAATTTTAGAAAATTAAGAGTATTTATACAACTCATTAGGAGTTTGTTTTTATCAGAAATTAATCATGAAGGAAATGAATTTTTAATAATTTCTATTTTTCAATCAAATTATTTAACTTAAAATTTTCCTAACAATTTTTTTTTTTTTGAAAATCGTTGGAAACCCCACCGCCAAATCACTCATTCCGAGCTTAAGCGGAGCAGGTAAAACCCCCGGCTGTCCCAAGCTCTTACAAGAAACGCACTCCCTGGATTCGAATCCAAAATCTCAAGACGAAATCCTGAGCCCTACACCATCAAATCAGCCTTATGAGATGGTTTTATTAGTTTTCAATTGTTGTTCTCATCCCCTTTAAGGGTCTACTCAATGAAAACCACTCGGCAAAAGCTAGTTCCTATAAATGTGATATTAGTGTTCGGATTTTCTTCTTTTTTTATAATAAATAATACATATATACACATAGATTATCATATATCGCATGATGTAATAACATCCGAATATATGAGAGAGTACATATATTGTCTTATAATTTTAGTCTGACTTAATAGTATATGAGTCATTACATGTACTATCTTATTTTCTTAATATGTCCAGATGTTATTATATTAGGAAATTTCATTTCCAATAAACCAAATATATCATATATATATATATATTTATTTTATTTTATTAATTAAATTTTTTATTTTATAATTTTATAATTTTTTTAAAGAATAAAGAATATATTAGATTTTTTTAAATTTATATTTTTTTAAAGAATAAATAATATTTTATTTTATAATTTTTTTAAATTTATTTCCATTTACGAAATTAAATAAGACAAACAACTTTTAATAAAGAATATATAAAATCAGAATCAGAATCAACACTACTTTTAATAAAATAATTTTTTTTTAAAAAGTTTTTTTAATAAATATATTAGATTTATTAAACAAATAGGCTATCAAAAAATTTATTTTATAAAATATTTTTATTTGGTTGAATTATATTTTTTTATACATAAGTAGTATTAATTAAATTAAAAATGAATCAAAAAAATTAAATGAATAAATACGAAATTTGTAATATTTATTAACAAAAATCAAAAAATTATAAAAAAAAAAAAATAATTAATAAAATGGTAAAATGATTATAATTAGTATATAATGATTTTTAAATTAATACATATAAATATATAAATTTTGTCATGTATAATAATTGATGGGAAGTCATTTCACACAAAGGAAATGGCATTGCGGTAAACTTCCAAGAGGACAAAGAAGGGTGAGCGGCAGGGAGGGGAGGAGTAATTTCCTTAAGGAAGATGCTTAAATAATTTTTTATATTAAAAAAATGGTGATTTTTTTAGTCCTCCAAGAATTTTCACAACTCGTGATTACTGAGCGCCCAGCAGCTATCTTACAATGACCCTGTCACCAAATTGGGTCCTATCTATGATGGTAGATGGAGAAACACTTGGTGGTTTGGTAAATAATCATGAGACATTTTATATATAAGATGGTGGAAATGAATAAAAAATTCATATACTTATTAATATATATTTGGGTTTGGTTTTATTGGGGTTTTTAAATGTGATATTAATGTTCGGATTTTTTTCTTCTTTATAATAAATAATACATATATAAACATATAGATAATCACATATCGTTATGATATAATAACATTCGAATATATGAAAAAATACATGTATTGTCTTATATTTTTTAGCCCGACCCAATAGAATATGAGACAGTATATGTACTATCTCGTTTTCTTTATCCGTCCAAATGCTGTTATATTATGAAGTGATCAACTATCTATAGATAAGGAAGATACTTAAATATATATATATATTTTTTTATATTAAAAATTTGGTGATTTTTTTAGTCCTCCAAAAATTTACACAACTCGTGATTAGTGATTACTGAGCTATCTTACCATGACACTGTCACCAAATTGGGTCGTATCTATAATGGTATATGGCTGGTTTGGTAAATAATCATGAGACATTTCATATATGAGATAGGGGTGTCAAAACGAATCAACGAATCGAATTTGTATCGGATACTAAACGAATCGAATCAAAATATGATGGATTCGTATTCGATTCGTTTATTAAACGAATCCTACTATCATGATTCGTATTCGATTCATTTAATAAACGAATCGAATACGAATATTCGTTTAGTTATGATATTATTCAATAACATAATTTACCATAATTTATTTACATTAATTTTTCATAAAAATATACATATGAAATATGTAAGTAATATATTTACTAAAAATATCTCACCAGATATCGACAATATTATTTTTTATATGGTAATTAATAATAATTTCTCGAATCTTAATTGAAAAATAACAATAACTAGTGAAAGAAAATAATAAAACGAATCATAAACAAATAAACGAATTAATAAGTTTAAATTTGTATTCGATTCGTTTGATAAACGAATCGAATCGAATTGACTCATTTATTAAACGAATCCATTTTTTCAAATCCGTATTCGCTTTAAAGCGAATCGAATTGAACGAATAAACGAATCCTAACCCAAATTGCCATCCCTAATATGAGATGGTGGAAATAAATAAAAAATAAATATAATTATTAATATTTGAGTTTGATTCCATTAGGGTTCTTATTTTCACAATCTTATGATGTGGTTTTATTGGACTTTATGTCTTGTTCTCATTCTTTTCAGAACCTAATTAACAGAGTGATCTGCGTAGTGAAAAATAATCTCTATATATATAATATGATCGTTCGAAGTCTCTTTTTTTATAATAAAATAAATAAATAAATATTATATATATATATAATAGACGTATACTGTTTTTTTAGTCATCCAAAAAATTTATCTAAATCTTGATTACTGAGCACCCAGTAGCTGTCACATTATTGTCAACAAAATTAAAAAAAGATAAAATAATCATCATATTCATCGCACACCAAGACTACTTGAATAATCTAATGTGTATATGTTTATATGATACAAAAATCAACATGATATTTGACATTAATAGTTTTCTGTTGTATTTATTATTATCTTAAGTTTTTGTTTTTGAAACATCGGAAATCTCGTTGTTAAATCATCCGATTCGGGTTTAAACGGAATAGGTAAAACCCTCATACTGTTTCAGGCTCTTATTAAGAAATACATACATGTACTCGAATCCAGGATCTAGCAATCAAATTTTAAGATTTGTGTCATCAAATCACGCTCATTGGGGTGCTATAACATTATACCATGTAACACGTGATTAATGTGTGCCCGATCGATGCCAGTCGACAAATCATCCAATTCATTACACATCCTAAAATTTATCTGGAAGATAGAGACCTTCCCACAATATTCATAGTACCATTTTCGTGTGAACTTCAGACGAGCGAGAAAATTTTATTAAAAATAAAAGAAACAAAAATAAAGCCGTTGGAAAAAGTTTATCATGCAATAGTGGTACCATATGGTCTATATCATCTAAATAACAATCTAATGATAAATTATTGATTAATAGTATCACATCACCAATACAACGATGATATCACTACAAGAAAATAGACTTTTAGCGTCGATTTTTTTTTTCAACGGTAATAAATCATTTAGCGTCGATGATTTTATGATTTGACGCAAAAGGTTAAACTTTTAGCGTCGCAAAATTTATTCGACGTTAAAGGGTCAACTCTTTCGCGTCAAAATTTCAATTCGACGCAAAAGGTTAACTTTTAGTGTCGAATTATAAAATCGACGCTAAAAATGTAACTTTAGCGTTGATATTAGTTTCGACGCTAAAGGTTTCTGACAACATCACCGACAATCTCGTTACCTTTAGCGTCGAAATGTATATTCAACGCTAAGAGTTTAACCTTTGGTGTTGAATGAAAATATCGACGGTAAAAGTCATAACTTTAGCGTCGAAAATGTTATCGACGCTAAAGGTTTCAGACAACTCCACCGACAATCCCGTTACCTTTAGCGTCGAAAATTTAATTTGACGCTAAAAGCTTAACATTTAGCGTCGAATAAGGAAAATTCGACGCTAAAAGGTTATTAAAATCTCAGAAGCAGCATCACTTATTCCTCCTCTGTTTTTTCTATCCTTTGCAAGTTTTACTCATAATTTTCCTACAAATTTTCAACAAAACTCCAATTTTTCACAAGGTAATTTTTATTTCATCTCTTTTTATTTTTTCCTTATATTTGAACCACTCTCACTTATACTTGAATGTTTCGAAGTAAAAGTACCTTAAATAATAAATTTGTTATACCCTTTAGCGTCGAATTATTCGACGCTAAAGTAATAAAATAATATTTATATTTTAATATTTTATAACTTTTAGCATCAAAAATATTCGTCGCCAAAATACGTCATTTAGCGTCGAAAATTTTTGTCACCTAATACATCATTTAGCGTCGAAAAATAACATTTTTCATCGAAAATTTTTGGACGCAAATGTTATACTTTAGCGTCGAAAGTTTATATTTCGACGCTAATTGTCTTTCTTGTCCACATTTTGGCATCAAAAATATTCGACACTAATGACCTTTAGCGTCCATTTTGATTATTTTAGCGTCGATATATTTCGACGCTAAAAACCTTATTTTTTTTATAATGTACCTAAAAATTGTATTGGTGATACCTAAAAATTTCTCATAACGAATGCTACCTAAAAAAGATGAAAGAAAAAAAAATAGAGTTGTTAAGCAACAAGCTTCATGCATACAGAAGCCCACATACTTTATATTAAAAGCTATCTTAAGAATTGAGATATAATCCAAGATTTATTTTCAACTGATCTGATATATTTCCTTTAACACCTCATGAGTTGGGAGTCGTTTCAAATTTATAATCATGATACATTAAGTAATTTCAGTTTATGTGAGATATTATCTTTATCACTTCTATCATGTGTAGACTGATATTTTTATTTGATCCTTATAGCAGTCATGTATAGACGATGTCCCAATAGATGTGGCTTGATAGCAAATAGTTTAGGATTTGATTGACATGTCCCGAGTTCGAGTTCAAATGTTGTATTTCTTTGTAAGAGCCTGAGACACTCGGAGATTTTACCTGTTCTGCTTAAGCTCAAGTCGGATAATTTAACGATGGGGTTTCCAACAAAAAAAAAAAAAATGTATAGACAATGATTAAGCATTTATACTATAGAATCAAGTACACTCCATTTTTATTGAAAATTTTATGAATATGTCGAGAAATATAGGCCTGGATACGTCATATGTTTGTTATTTAATATTAGATCCAGTCATGGTTCCGATTCGGAACCGAAATCGGAACCGGTTCTATACAGTTTGGTTAGGGTTCCCACCCTAGCCGAACCGTTATAATCGGGCGGTTCCAATGGTTCCAACAGAAACTGTTGTAACCGTTCTGTTCCAATATTAATATAATAAAATTAAAGTTAAAATAAATATTTTTTTTAAAGTTCAAGTTATTTATTTTATTTTTAATTTAATATAATAAAATTCAAATAAATAATTTTTTTATTATATTTATTTGGTAATAAAATCCAATTACAAATTTTAAAAAAAAAATTATTTTCCAGTTTTTTAAAATTATTTAAGAAAATTGATGTGGAATCGGGAATTATTATGTTCGTTCCAGTTCGGAACCGAACCAAACTGTTGTCCAGGAGTTAATATTAATACCAAAATTTTATTCCCATATGAGAATGGCCCTTTTTTTCTACTGGATTTTTTTAAAAAAATTATAATTGAAAGTTATTGATTAATAATTTACAAAGTATTTGAATATTAATCATTATTAAAGCAAGCAAAAGATGCACAGTGATGTAAGACAAATGACCTTTATAGTTTTAAAGAATCATAACTTGAGTTACGGGTATCTTTTTTGACACATAATATAGTGATGCGAAGATATTGAAAGGATGTAGATGATGCCAATTTGCGTCAGCGGATCATCCCCAAATTCTTTTTTAAAAACCTCAAATTGCAATTAGAATTTCTTTTACTATTTTTGAGATTCTTCCGGATTTTTTTTTTTTTTTTTTTATTTAGGAATCCGTTCTTAATTTTATTTCTCCCTTGTTTTTATTTTGATTAGGATTTTTTTAATATATCGAATTACATACCCTAATTTGGTAATTTCACATTATTAGGGTTTTAATATGAAAGGGCACTGCATCCAAATTCTATTTATATTGGTGGCAAAACAATAAATTACCAGCAGAAGGAAAAGAAAATAATTTCACATATATGGAGCCAAAAACAACATCGCAGTGGAGTTCTCTCCCAGTTCCTTCCGTTCAGGAGCTGGCAAAAGGGCCACTCACTACAGTTCCACCGCAATATGTTCGCCCTGAACAAGACCCTCCGTTGTTACCCAACGTCGCCAATTCTTCATCACCACAAGTTCCCATCATCGACATGCAGAAGTTGCTCTCTGGAGACTTCATGGATTCAGAACTGGAGAGGTTTCACCAGGCTTGCAAAGAATGGGGTTTCTTCCATGTACTCTATTCCCACTGTTTTAAAATGTGAATGTTTTTTTAGATAATTCTATATATTCTCACAGTTTATTTAAAATTTCTTGTTAATCTTTTGCAGTTGATAAATCATGGAATGAGCACTTCATTGATAGAGAAATTGAAGCAAGAGATTCAAGAGTTCTTTAATCTTCCACTGGAAGAGAAGAAGAAGTTTTGCCAACAACCAGGAGATATAGAGGGATTCGGACAAGCCTTTGTTGTGTCTGAGGAGCAGAAGCTTGATTGGGGAGACATGTTTTTTATGTTCACCCTCCCCACTCACTTGAGAAAACCCCATCTGTTCCCAAAGTTTCATCTCTCACTCAGGTTCTCTCTAACTCTCCAAACTTAATTTGGTGACTGTTGATTGTCAATTTTTTTTAAAATTTATTTAATAGAGCTGCTGCCCTTTGAATCTTGATCCAAGATCTTCAGGCAACACCTCTTTATGATCTTAAGAAAATTGACACTAATCAAAGACCTGCAATGCTTAGTAACCAAACAGAAAGAACAAATGATGCTCAAAATCAGAACACCACCGAACCAATAACATTTTTAGTGCAATTACAGAGCTTCACTATCTTTTATTTAGGGTATGTTTGGTTCAACGAAGGGGAGGGGATGGATTTTAATGGAGGGGAGGGGATATATTTTAATTAAATATATGTTTGGTTCAAAGGAGGAGAAGAGAAGGGAGGGGAGAGTTTTTAATTAGATATATGTTTGGGGAGAGATATTTTAAAACTAATTTACTATTTTATCCTTATAACATTTTATAAATAAAATTAAAATAATATAGGCTTATATTATCTTTGAATTAAATAAAGAATAAAATTAAAATTAAAAGTACTACATAATACGTGTTATTAAAAATAAAATTAAAACAGATATGAGAGAAGAGAATAAGAAGAATTGAATGGCGAAGCAAATATAAGAGGGATTTATAATTAGGATAATTTTAGATTTTAATGTATAAGTAGGGATAATTTAGCCAATGTATTTAAAATTTTAATTATTCACTTTCTGTCCCTTCCAAAACCCCCCACTTTTGGAGGGGAGCTAAAATTGGCTTAGGATGTATTTTGCTCCCCTCCCCTCCCCTTAAAAAAATTGAACCAAACAAATATAATTTAAAATAATATCTCCCCTCCCCTCCAAGACCCCCCAACCAAAAAATAATAAACCAAGATTTGTCAAGCTACAACTTTCATCTTGGTCGCTTCTCTCCCTGTAGTCAGCAATATATGAGAGCCAAGGAAACAGAAATTGGTTATTCAACACTCGGTCAAAATTTAGTTATCCACGTCAGCAATCTTCCAACTGATTTTGCCGCCAATTTCAAAATCAACCCCATAAGTTTGAGAACCTTATAACACCTTCATTTAGATTTTGAATCACAAACCAACAAATATTATTTTATTTTTAGTGAGAGTCAAGGATAATAGAGTATTATAAAACACTGAGGGTAAGTGGTAAATAGTGCTTTCTTAAAGGTGGCAGAGAAAGTGGTAATCTTCATGTATTTTTAATAATCATCCATCTAGCAAATAATTTTGTTTTCTTTTCCATGTAGAGACACCTTGGAAGCATACTGTGAAGAAATGAGAAATCTTTCCCTGAAAATCCTTAATCAAATGGTAAAAGCTCTAAGAATGGATCCAAATGATATGTTTGAGTTGTTTGATGAAGGTTGGCAATCAATGAGGATGAATTACTATCCGCCATGTCTCCAACCAGAGCTTGTTATGGGTCTCAGTGCACATTCTGATGCCGTCGGAATCACTGTTCTCCTTCAAATCAATGATATGGAAGGCCTTCAAATAAAAAAAGATGGGAAGTGGGTTCCTGTTAAATCACACCCCGGTGCTTTTGTTATCAACATTGGCGACATTTTAGAGGTTATGATTATTACTTTCTAAAGTCTAACTAGTTTCAATTTTTTTTTTTCTAGTTTAGGTTTTGTTTGATGGCAAGACTTTATGTCATTTCTTTGAATAAATCTTGAATGGAAACTATAGTAAGGGAACTGCCACTGGCAGCCTGGAACCGAAGCTGGCCTTTAGTAGGCTATTGGCTTTATTCATCCCTATTCGGAGATATTTATTAGTATTATTATTATTATTATTCTTTGTTATGATTTTTCAGATTGTAACCAATGGAATTTATCAAAGTATCGAGCATCGAGCAACTATAAACTCAAAGAAAGAAAGGATCTCTATAGCTACATTCTACAGCCCTAATTTAGTTGGTGATATGGGTCCGGCACCAAGCCTTCTTACACCAGAAACTCCGGCATTATTTAGGAGACTGCATATCACAGACTACTATAAGAGGTATAATGCAAGCGAATTGCGCGGGAAATCACATATGGATTTCATCAGAATCCAAAATGAGGAGAGTAAAAGCTTTTGATTTGCTTCCATGTTCCATTTGGTGACAAGAAAATGCTAGAGTGCTCTATAATACAACAATGGATGAAGCATTTTGTGTTTTCAAGTTTCATGTAAAATTTCCTGAGTGGTCGGCTATATAAGCTCAGTTTGGTTGTGTAGTGATGTGACTTTAAGCCACATTTGTTGTGAAATAAAAATTTGTAAATATGACTTTTAGATTGACTAACATATTTTTATGAGCAATGATATGCATACATAAACTGTTTCTATACCCCTCTCGCTGTAGCTACAGTGAACTACAATAACTAATTGTAGCTACAGTGAGAGGGGTGTATAAACTTTAAGTAAAAATTTAAGTAAGTTTATTATTTTTGTATTTTTATCCCTTCCAGCAACTGTATAGTAAAATCATATCAACCTCCAAACTGAGTACAACAGTAAGTGTTTCCAAACACCTTAGTTGAGTTGAGAGGTGATAGACAAGATTAATTGAAAAATGCTATATCCAAAATGTGGGAGAAGATAATGAAACCTCCTCACTAGTATTAAGGTTTTCTTTTATGCGATCAATCTTGGTCACATTACACATATAGGCCTTAAATTATATTGAATGGATGTGAAAATTATACTTCTCAATCGAGAATTAGAGGATGAAATCTATATGGAACAACCGTAAGATTTTATTGCCAAATATCAAGAGCATAAAGTTTACAAGCTCAAAACATAAATTTATGATCTGAAACAGTTCTATAGACAATAGTATCTCAATTCGTCCATCTGTCATTTCTTAAGGTTTTAGGATGATCGAGAATGACTATTAGGATGATCGAGAATGACTACTGTGTATGTTATAAGATTCAAAGATTTTTGCGATATTGTCTTTATAAGTGGAAAACTTTGTGTGTCAAAATTATTAAATAATGATATAAAATATATGTATAGTCAAGGCGACTTATAATTTAGAAGTTAAAATCCATAGGAATCAATCAAGAAAATTCCAGCTCTATCATAGGATTATTATATTAAGAAATTTCTTGAAAAATTCAATTTGTTTTTTGTTTTTTGTTTTTGTTTTTTGATAAAGAGGGGATATATTATATTAAAGACAAAACAAAACATCAGCTCACAAAGAGTGAAGCTCATGAAATTACAAAGTTCAGAATGTTAATATATGACATCAAACAAAAACAAGCTAAGTATCATGAATAAAGATAATTTTCATATTTAGGAAATTTACTACAATCCCCCATAATTTTCTAAATATCAATACAAACACTTGAGAGAGTTTCCGTGAAATAAAGCTGCATCGAAATAGGTAGCTTTCGCCTTGAACATTTCCTAGTGAATGACAATCAGATTTACTTGGCAAACCAGTGACCCATAGTCTTGAACTGTTCTATCATTGGTGTAAACCAAGACAATTGTCATCACACAGCTTTACTTCGACCATTTCACGTTCTACGGTTGTGTTCATTTCGGACATGGACATTAATCCTGAATTCATCAAGTACTTTAGGGAATTCAACCTTTAAAACTCCAATGGAAGCGGTCTCACTTCTTACTTGAGTAATGCGATCTTCTATAAAGAGGTAATCTGCCTATACCCCCATTAGGACTCTTCTCCTATGATCATTAAAAGCCTTAGCTTATCCTAGCCTTGATAGACAGCACTCTGCGTCATTATAGGAATGGGAAAGAGTATAAAACTCTACAATGCTTGTTTTGAATTGCACAAAGTTTCAGTTGTCCTTTTTGAACCTAGATATTGGGATCTCCAGTCAGCTAGGTTGGGTTTCCACAGTGAAAATTCTTAATTTATAGGCTTCAAGCCCATTCCCCTCGATGACTTCTCAACTTGCTCTCTAGGTAAACCTTTAGTAAGTGGATCCGCTAGATTTTCCTTCGATTTGACATAATCTATCGATATTATACCACTTGAGAGCAGTTGTCGTATGGTATTATGTCCGCGATGTATGTGTTGTGACTTACCATTATACATTGTATTTTGGGCTCTCCCAATAGCCGATTGACTATCACAATGTATGCTTATCGCTGGCACTGGTTTGGGCCAATTTGGAATATCCTCTAGGAAATTTCGAAGTCATCTGCTTCTTCCGATGTTTTGTCTAATGCTATGAATTCCGATTCCATAGTAGACCGGGCAATACATGTTTGCCTCGAGGATTTCCATGACACGACTACACCACCAAGTGTGAAAACAAATCCACTCGTAGATTTGGAATCCATGTATCAGATATCCAGTTAGCATCGCTGTATCCCTCTATAACAACATGATATCTCGTATAATACATACCATATTTTGAAGTTTCTCTCAGATACCTCAAAATTCTTACTATGGCTTTCCAGTGGTTATGTCCTGGATTGCTTGTATATCTGGTAAGCCTGTTTACAGCTTGAGCGATATCAGGTTGTGTGTAATTTGTAAGATATATCAGACTTCTGATGATTCTCGAATACTGTAATTGCGATACGTTTGAGCCATTATTCTTTGATAAATGAAGAGTTGGGTCTACATGAGTTCTAGCCATATTTAGATCTCTTTTATTATATTTCTCAAGTATATTCTCAACATAATGAGTCTAAGATAATATATACCCCTCTGATATTCTGGAAATCTTAATTCCTAAGATCACATCAGCTACTCCTAAATCTTTCATATCAAATTTGCTGGTCAATAATTTCTTGGTAGACTGAATCATCTCATGATTACTACCAATTATCAACATATCGTCTACGTAGAGACACACAATGACATATCATTTTTGAGTTGATTTGGTGTATACACACTTATCACACTCATTGATTTTGAACCCACTTGACAACATCTCCTTGTTAAATTTTTCATGCCATTGTTTATGTGCCTGTTTTAATCCGTATAAGGATTTTACAAGTTTGCATATCTTCTGTTCTTGTCCAGGAACATTGAAACATTCTGGTTGTTTCATGTAAATCTCTTCATCTAGTTCACCATTTAAGAATGTCGTCTTTACATCCATTTGATGTATTTCAAGACCAAATATAGCTGCTATGGTTATGAATATTCTTATTGACGTGATACGAGTCACTGGTGAATAAGTATCAAATAATCAAGACCTTCTTTTTGTCTATAACCTTTTATGACAAGTCGTGCCTTGTACTTATCTATTGATCCATCTGGCCCAGTGGCTTACAACCTGGAGGAAGATCAACCAACTCCCAAGTATGGTTTTGTAGAATGAAATCAATCTCACTATTGATAGCCTCTTTCCACAAATGTGCCTCCGTCGAAGACATTTATTCTTTATAGCTTTGAGGCTCATTTTCTAACAGGTATGTCAGAAAATCGGGTCCAAATGACTTGGATGTTCTAGCTCTTTTGCTACGTCTAGGTTCAATTTCATCAATATTTTCATGTTGATCTGATTCTTGGTCAACTTGATCACTGACTTTGACAGTATCAATAATTCTTTTGAGAGACTCTGTTTTTTATCTTTCCTTACAAGGAAGTGTCTCTTCAAAGAAAGTCGCATTCCTTGACTCAATTATCATATTTGGATTGATGTTAGGAATTTCAGACTTATGTACCAAGAAACGATATGCACTACTGCTTTGAGCATATCCAATGAATATACAATCAACAGTCTTGAATCATATTCTAACCTTCTTAGGTTTAGGAACCATTACTTTGGCGAGACACCCCCACACTTAAGATATTTGTAGGAAGATATGTGACATTTCCACAATTCATATGGTGTCTTGTCTAATCTTATGTGAGGTAGCTTGTTCAGAACATAGTTGGCGGAAATCAAGGCTTTCCCCCATAAGTTCTGGGGTAAACCAGAGCTTGTCAACATGACATTCATCATTTCTTTCAATGTTCATTTTTTGCGCTCAGCAATCCCGTTTTGTTGAGGTGAATAAAGAGCAGTAGTTTCGTGAATAATTCCATGATTGGAACAATATTCACCAAATGCCTCACATTTATATTGGTTATCAATTGTAAATTTAGGTATAAGGTCCATGTTAATTAATTTACGCATTGTATCATGATTAACATGTCATAACCTCTCATGCCATATATTTTGTGACTTAATGATATAAGCGGAAGATGCAGCTTTATTATTAGCACTATGTCGATTGACAGTCATTACATCGAACTTGAAAAGGCCCCCAGTGAGGTATCATTTTCCTACATAGACATCGTTCTTGGTCAGTATGAATTTATCAGAAACAAATACAAACTTGAAACCATTCTTGCTAATGAGTGAACCCGAAACCAAGTTCTTCCGAATATCAGGAACATGAAAAACATTCTTCAATGTAAGCTCTTTCCCAGTGTCATCTTCAAAACCATTGTGCCTTGTCGAACCACTCTAGAGGTAGAAGAGTTTCCCATTGTTAGATGATCGCCACCATCGACCTTCTGATACGAGAAAAATATCTTGCTATCAGCATAGATATGACGAGTAGCCCCAGTGTCTACCCACCATTCTCTCGGATTTCCAACCAAGTTGGCTTCTTTTACAACTGCTAAGAGGTTTATCTATGAGATCTCATCAGTTAGCTGCTCATCCTCAGTGACATGGGCCTCATTTTTCTTTTTCTTACATTTTTCCTGAGACTTCTTATTTCTGCAGTCATTTTCCATGTGACCGATTTTTCCATAGATGTATTACTTCCCCTTGAACTTCTTGTTTTCTTGGGAAGAATCAGCTCCACTGTTCTTTCTCTTTTTGCTACCCTTTCCACCATCGACAATGTTGGCCTTAGACTCCATAGTCTTGTAGCTGGCCTTCTCGGACTTCATGTTGTCATCTTCGATCCTCAATAGAACTGCAAGGTCTTCAAGACTCATCTGCTTCTTTTTGTGTTTCAGATATCTCATGAAGTCCTTCCATGATGGAGGTAACTTTTCAATGATTGTGGCAACTTGAAACGTCTCATAGGGTTTCATTCCCTCATCCAATATTTCATGAGTGATTAACTGTAGTTCGCCCAACTGAGACATTACCATCCTTGCATCTACCATCTTGTAGTCCAGGAACCTACCTACGATAAATTTCTTCTATCCGACATCCTCGATTTTATATTTCTTCTCGAGAGATTCCCAAAGAATCTTCTCAGAAGTCATGCATTGGTACACATTGTACAAGGTATTAGCAAGTCCTCCCAAGAGGTAATTCTTGCACAAGAAGTCGTCTAACGACCATGTCTCTTTTCGCAGTTGCTTGGCTGTTTTCGTTTCTCCTTCCACAGGACCCGGAGGATCTTTGAGATACTTTGTCAACTGCAGTGTTGTCAGGTAAAATAACATTTTGTTCTGCCATTGTTTAAAATTTACTCCACCAAACTTATCCGGTTTCTTTTCATGAGCGACTGGTACTGTGATATTTTCACTAGTCATGTGTTACAGAAAAACCAACAATAATCAATAAGTCTACACAAGACAAATTACACAACGATCAAATGTATGATCTTGTTTAAGTGATATATTAATAATCCACTCGTTTTTATATTGGACAATAGTACCAAATAACACAAGTCATTGAATTTACGACTAAGGTTTCTTATGATAAATGAATAAAAGAAAATTTCTAGAGGACGAGGGGGTCCGGAGTAACCACTTAAATCTCTGCCCACTTAGACTCTTATCGTCTTGTTGACAGAATATATTATAAAAATTTTCTCAATAGAATATCTTAGACATTCAAACTTAGTATTACACTTCAATTCACAATACAACAATAAATTTGTATAAATTTATATGTATATATACGTTCAATCAAGCATAGATGGAATTAATTGTGTAAAATTACACTTTTAATTCTTAGCCAAATATGTAATACACAATTAATTTTAAATTTATCACATTTATAGACTATGTGTATGCTTGTGATAATT
Organism: Zanthoxylum bungeanum; assembly: GCA_019454045.1. Classification (NCBI taxonomy): domain Eukaryota; kingdom Viridiplantae; phylum Streptophyta; class Magnoliopsida; order Sapindales; family Rutaceae; genus Zanthoxylum; species Zanthoxylum bungeanum. Next base: position 70,865 of record SKCR01033418.1, on the reverse strand, counting down.
GAGTATCCTAATATTAACTTGAACATATACTACCAAGTTTACAATTTTATTATATGATTTTCCTAAGTTAATTAAATAGATCCTAAAACCATGTGTGTTGGATATTATTGTACTTAAATAATTTTAGGTACTTATACAACACATAAATAAATATATAAAAAAAAACATAAATCGATTCAACATTATTAGAAAATTAATAAGATATGATCATCACACCTAAAATTTAGCAAACAATCAATTGGACTTTGTGATCAAGCATGCCACACATGTAGCATGATCCGTACATGCATGAATAAAGACCAATATGTGAAGTCCAGCTTGCTGCATACAACAAAAGCCACCGAAAGTTTTGTTGACAAATTGGCAGGGGAAGCTGGCAACAAACATGTTGTCCAAGTTGGTGGAAGCTGGCAAAAAACGTTTGACACTGTTCACACGTTTTCTGCCCTATAAATTTGAGCCCTCAGAACCATTGTAACCATCCCAAAGTGTGTGTAAGCTCCAAGTAGAGAGCTTGAGAGTGTGAGGTTTTTTGTTAAGTTTCTAGTTGTAAACTTGTGTAATCTATTCTTGTAGTAATAGAATACAATTCGGTTTTTCCTCAAATACACTCTAAAGTGATCGGTGAATCACAACAAGTGGTATCAGTAGCTTTGGTTCTTCTTTGGGGTCGAAAAACCGAAGAAAGAAGCTCGGTTCGGAAAATTCGAGTTTCGGCAAAGTTGTCAAAAATCCACTTTGAGCATACCATCAGCTAGTTCACGTCGAGACGAGCACGTTGGTATTTTTCGGCGATCAAACGGAGGTCCAGGGAGCCCGTACGCGCCGCATGCGCCAGGCAGAGAACTCCCACGCGCCGCCACTCGCAGACACGCGCCTCACGCGCACTGAAGGTTGAAGACGATCCGCGTGGCCGCCACGTCAGCGCCACATCATGCCCAGTCAGCGCACAGTCAGCGCCCAGTCAGCGCCCAGTCAGCAGACACGTCAGCGCCACGTCAGTCGCCACGTGTCTGCCACGTCAGCAAAACCGGTCCCACTTGCCACGTCAGTAATGCCACGTCAATGCCATGTCAGCAGACTGGTAAATTTCATTTAGCCCCCTGAAGTTTTGAAATTTATAATTTTGCCCCAGAACGTTTAGGAATTTACAAATTAGCCCATGTGTCGGATTTAGACCAACGAAGTGTCTATTCCACCATTTTTGACCGTTCCGGACGCAACGGTGACCTCGGATTTGTGAAATTCAGCCCCAATTTTATTGTATTTACATTTTAAACTTTTAAAATTTAAAATGGAAATTGGAGATTCGTCTTCTGGTGCAATGATTAAACTTGCTGCAACTAATTACTCCCTCTGGAGACCTCGGATGATAGATTTTTTGCATTGCAAAGATTTGTTTGATGTCATCGAGTTGAAGGGAGTGAAACTAGAGTCTGTTAAGGAGTATGACTGGAATAAACTCAACAACAAAACTTTGGGTCAGATTAGGCAGTGGATCGGACACAGTGTCTTCCACCACGTAGCACAGGATTCAGATGCTTACGGGATGTGGATAAAACTGGAAGACATGTTCCAGGCCAAGACAGCTCGGAATAAAGCCTTGTTAATGAGGCGTTTGGTGAACCTGAAGCTAGACCCGGCCAAGGTTCCGGTTCGGAACCGGAACCGAACCGGAACCGAACCGGAACCTGACCGGTTGGAACCGCTGGAACCGAACGGTTCCAGCGGTTCCTGTTGGTTTCTATTATGGTCCCGGATCGATTATAAGCATGAAAAACATTGCGAATACATATCGACGAAGTTGCGGAATACTCACATCGATCGGTTGAGTCGATTTGAAGATGATTGAAGGCTAAAAACGCACTGCCATTCACGCCCAAACTGCAGCAGTCCACTGCCTTCAAAACAGAAACTTTGAGATGCAAAACGGAGCTCCAAGCTTCGTTGGACGGATCCCGGCTCATGGGTGAACCTCCCTACCACCTTCGCAAGACTCGTAGTGTGCTAGCACTTGGATTTTCACCATGAAAACCCAACTCTTGCTTCCCTTTTTGCTCCACTTCCACGGCAGTTCACTGCCAAGAACAGAAGCAGAAACAGCCCTCCAAGGGCGTGAGAGGAGAGAGCAAAAATGAGAGAGAAGAAATGTGATGAATTGGTTTGAAAAGTGTATCTAACACACTTATATATTTTTCAAAAAATAATAATTTGATTTACCAATTATTTGCCCTTCAAAAGTCAAATACAAAAAGCAAATCAACCTTTCCAACAACCATCAACTATTCCAACAACTACCATCACTCAAAGTGACTAGTTGTCTTTTCAATCAATCAATCAATCACATCAATCAAAGTGACATTTGATTTGACGCTTGATGTGACGAATGATTTGACGCTTGATGTGACTTGTGATGCCGCACTCGAATTCGAAATACGAATGCGCTCGCAATCACACTCGGGCTCGGGTTCGCTAATTCCAAATTAATGGTTTTTCCGTCGCGTCGTAATTAGATGATTACGCCTAGCGAATTCACTATTCACGTCGCTAACGAATTAATTCTAAATTAATTCGTTCGCCCGAATTAAAATCCAATTTCAATTCCGCGTCGAAATCTAATTTCGTTTAATATATCGAATATATTAATTTATCGATTAATTCCAAATTAATCGTTATCTCTCTCTAGATGATATTTTATCCTAGATAAAATATCTCCGTAATTAATCCTAGATTAATTTTTTCTCTCTTCTATTATAATCCCAGATTATTCAAGAGTGCGAGTTGTGCGTCATCGGTGGATTATTGGGAAGCGACCCATGAGATCCCCGGATAATTCGGCAGTAAATACGGTCGTCGGAGTATCCGAATCACGTACGTACCAAGTACTACGTTCTACCGATTTACGAGACAAGATCGGCTTCTAGCAAAGCACGAAGTCTATCCAATTCTCCGGTCATATTCATCTAATGAATATTTAAGATCTATATCAGGCGTAGTATACCAAGTATCGTGTATATCGGCCCAGTATCGGATAGTCACGTGCTAGGGCTGGGGCTGGATAAGTGTCTGCCCCGTCCGAAGCACATATCGGATGCCTGGTAACTAGTCTCTATAATCGGATATACATGACCTTGTCATAATATCCCGATGGCCGGCCAGCACTTAAGAGCACTAATACCGTATCATGCGTGACATCATCTCCACTATGACTGGAGTGATACTTCCGTCTTGACATCACACCCAATACTCTACGATTCTCAATATACCCAGCATTGGCGTATACAGAACCGGTTAGAGTCATGGACGACCTCAACTAAAGCATATTGATTGTCGTAAGCATTAGCGGTGCAAGTCTCAGGTTAAGACCATACACACCTACCCTGATGTCGGACTCCCATAGACACATAGTCATAATACCAATGGGATTCCGAGGGGTCTATCCAGAGCGAAGCTGTTTCCCGTACCATTGGTGAAACACAACCTCCTATCGCACTTGCATGAGTATCCAATACCCAAATATATGAGAACTATGTCGTTGTGCCCTCACAACGCGCACAAGTGCAATACTAGCCAATTCCGCATTATCGATGTCCAGTCTCGATAATACTCCGGCTAGGGATATTTAATGATTAATCCTTCGAGGACTGATACTGTCTCATATCATTCTCAATCCAGGAACTAATCATAGGGACCTCTCTTCATTTATATATCTAAGGTGATCTAATCACAAATGATGAGAGTGCAATTTCCTTGTTACATAGTTAATTTGTACAACAACACTATGATCTGTACAAATAGTGACGCTATGGGTCATATTATCCAACAATCTCCCACTTGGCACATAGCCAGTCACTCAAGTGTCGAACACCCGAACTATGTACGGTTTGCTCAAATTGCTGAGAAAAGGTTTTCGTTAGCGGATTTGCATGATTATCATCTGACGCGATTTATACGATCATCACATCGCCACGATGTATGATCCGAACGAATCAGATGATATAGAAGTATATATCTGGATCGTCGATGAGACCTTTAATTCTTTAGCCTTGTGCTGACGCCTAGCTCAGCTGCTAACAGAACTATATCTAATCTAATTAGATTTATTATCGACCCAAATGACTTCTATTGCTGCCTCAGCTGCAGCAATAATCCGCATTTGTTGTTTATTCGGCAACAGTATCTTGCTCGGAAGATTTCCAGCTCACTGTCCCGTTATTCAAACTTTATAGTACCGCAGTATTTAACTGTTTGGAAACTTGCAGCAGTGATCCCAGTCACTTCAAGTTCTCCTTCTCCATAGTTTAAGACAACATCTTTAGTTCTCTAAGATACTAACAGATGTCCTTAACTTCAATCCAGTGACTATCACTTGGATTGAGCCGATTGTGACTCCATATGCTCGAAGCGTATGAGACACCAAATCAAGTACATTTTAAATGTACAATTTCCCAGAGAGTGTTAACAACTCCAAATCTATCCCAGTAGATCTTTATTCCTTGAATAAAGGTTGTTACTCTCCATAATTCTACGGAGAATTTCTATGAAAGCCAAGCTTTCACCAATTGCTTTATGGGAATTTCCTTGTCAGTGCGCTCCCACTAACCTCCTTATATGCACAAGAATCATTTCGTTTTGAGTCAAATCATAAACCATTATGATTATTTCAAAACGACAGTTCCAAGAACCTTATGCTTGCTCCAATCCAAATATGGATCGAATAACCCGCAAACCTTGTTTGTCGGTTATACAAAATCGTCAGGATGTTGTAAGCATCCTCCAAGAGGTTTCCTTTTCAGGAAAGCGATTTTGATCATTAACTGACACATTTCATAAATGAAATATGCAGTATCTACAAGCATCTTCAAAATGGATTTACCATGGTAACAGGTAAAAGGTTGAACCGTAATCAACACAATGTTGATAACGATACCTTTCCGTCAAAAGCCTAGCTTTGTACGTTGGTATGTTGCCATCCATGTATGTCTTCCTTGAAGACATTTACTGTACCAATAGGCACAATGCCTTGCGGTACAACAACTAGTATCCAAACATAGTTGTTATACATGGAATCCATTCGGACTCATGACACTTTGCCATAATAGGGAGTCGATACCTTGTATCACTTCCTCGTACGTAGTCGGTTGGTATGCCTCCATAAGATTTACATCTTTAAGGGGTTACATCAGAAACCCATACCCCAGGTTGTTTTCTGATTCTCTCCGATCTACGAGGTTCTTGTGTATTCGAAGATTAATGGTTTAGTTTCATCCTTGATGAACTATATGTTCCATTACAGACTTCGTGCCTTTGAACAGTATTACCCCGATTTTCATCGAGTTTTACTGTCCTCCCACTTACCACTGCATATCGGTATTCCTCTTAGGAAAACCGCATGGTGAGCAACAATCATATTGCTCTCATGCGAGATTTATAAGTACTATACTTATGGTTTCCCTTAGGATAACCTATATTTGGCACTTATCCAATTTGGGTCCTTAGTTTGGTATCATCCAAACGTTATGCCCGGCATACCTAAATTATTAGGAATGAGAAACCATGTTTCTTTCCTGTTCATATCCAATATGATATCTGTCAAACAGATTAATATGGAACCTTATTCTAAATAAGTTTTGCACTGTTAATACATATCCTGTTGAAGGAAATGATAGCTCAGAGCGACTCGTGATAAACCTTATCATGTCCAACAAAATTCGGTTTTCGTTCGGACTCACCGTCTAACTGACGTGTCTCGGGAGGAGTCCTCATCTGAAAGAATACTATACTCTTTCATGTATGTTTGAAACTTACTGCTTAAGTATTTTCATTACGGTCTTACCGTGACGGCATAATACTATAGTCGATCTGTTTATCTACTTCGTGTCGAAACTCTAAAGTTTCCGATCTGTGTTCTTCAAAAGAAACACATAACCATAACGTGATGTCACATCCGTTAAGGTCACGAAACATTCATGTTCACATCTAGCATAGCTAGATATGGGCCCACTAACTTCACCATGAATATGGCTAACAGATCGGTGGCACTTACACTATTACCAAGTAAACAGTGTTTTAGGTACTTTACCTAATAAACTAGATTCGTAGACTTTATTTGAATAGTCAAATCAGTCCTAGTACCCACTCTTCAAAAGTGTGGATATACGAATCTTGTTTAATTGTGTCCCAGACAACAATGCCACAAATAAGTCTCTATTGATCAAATCAATTTGAGCTATTTATTTGTCATTTTATATGTTTTGAGATTTTAATTATATTCAAAATATAAATTCTGTTATTCACATCTAATGTGTTTATCTCAGTATCATCTTTATATAATGAAACACTTAGTGTTCTAGAATATAAAGGTTTATCCACAATGGATTAAACACTGATATAGAGATAATGTCTATAGTCAAACTAGTTACATTATAACAGTTCCTAATTAAGTACACACCCGAAGGGTAGTTCCTAAACTTAGGTATCTACGGTCGAAACAGCGACATTCGTCCCATTTCCGATTCGCAGAGCAATCTCAGCTTGAAGTCAGTATCCTGCTCAAAGCAGATTCTGAACATCATACATATATTTTATGTACCACACTAAGTATTTAAAATCTAATTTCAATATTAGTAGTGAACATAACTTTGACAAACATTTTTAAAGTCAGAGCCTTGCCCTTTCTTTAATTCCTTCGTGTCTGCCATATCCAATGGTAGTCACTTTGGGATATGTCAATTATCATTTTCAATATTTCAGGAACCTTAGGCCAAGCCTTGGGGTTTTAGAATATCGAAACAATGTGCACCTCGTACTACATGCCCAATTGCAAACTTTGATTTTTCACCTCTAGAATAGTCAATTAATTCTCCAAGAATTATTTATTGCAATTTTAATACTTATTAAATCTAAAATTAGATTTATGACAAGTATATTAAATTAAGCATTAAAGTCATCATCACATAAATCTTCCAAAGATTTTATGCTCTACTTATTTTGCTTAATTTTGGGCTTAAGGTATAATAAGTTATTTTATCAAATAAAGTAACCTATTATTTATTCCCAATTTGAAAATTAAATCATTTAAAATATTTTAATCCCAGATTATATTTTAAATATCCAACTTTTCAATTTTATCTTGATTACAATAGTCCAACTATTTAATCAACGATTAGTGGTACTATATATATTATAATGATTATAATAGTCCAACTATATAATCAAATATAATCCAAATTAATTAACCTCAATTACATTGATTACTATAATCCAATTATAAAATCAACTGTAAACTGAAATTAATTAATTCAAATATATTGATTAATATAATCCAATTATATATAATCAACTATAATACAGTCCAACTGTTTATTAAAACAACAATTTAAATATTAGTCCAATAACATTTAATTTATATGACGAGTGATATTTGAATGAGCGCGTATGGCGAGTAATTGAACGAATATTGCAAATTCAATTCTTGCCTCCCACTATTTTTCGTCGAGCCTATAACCCTCTGTCGAGTACTCGAGAAACCGTGTTTCCTAGTGGGCTAGGATCCCGTTAAATATCACACAATCTTTACTTTGGCCAACAAATTATATGATAAGTAACTAGGTAGATCTCTAAGATCAATTGGATCTAATCCAACTCATAGATCCAGTAGGTGGACATCCAAGTCCTAAACATATATCTTATATATGCCTATATATCCAATATATACCCTAACCTTTTTCCTCTGAATCAACTAGGCCTTGGCTTTGGCACAACAAACCTAGTGATCCCAGTCAAGCGTGGACCCATTGACCATGGAAGCTTCGTAATCAATGTCGATGGACAAGAAGTGGTCTTGACTTTGGCCAACAAACCACAACTTGGACAAGACACCAATATGGAACAAAGCCTCGTGATTCAAACACATCTTCGACGAACAAGGGCTTGACTTTGGCCAACAACCCATGCCAATCTAGGATCTTGAGTAAGAATCACTCAATGGAAGGAAAAGACGCATGATATTTGATGAGGGCTTTTCGCGTGCAAATTGGCTACCAATTTCATTATCTTTGTTATGGTCTCATCATCATACACCCTTAAACATGCATTCTAAATACATAATAAAGCGAGTATGAAATAAAAATAATGATGATGCGGATGGATACTTAACACATTGATCCTAGATCAAATCTCTCCCTTTCTCACTCAAGCTAGCACTTGTATTACTTCTATACCGTTACACTACACTTCTAAAGAAACCTCATTTACATTGAGGGGAATAGGTGAGAAGAGAATACAAAGAGAATAAAGGTGATAAGGCTGGACACGCAGGTCCAATTTAATAAATCGAATTTATTACAACAATTTCAAAATTGCCCCACCCGACTAATATCCATCCGATATACATTATTCATTCATCACAAACCACGTATTCACACATAAGCATGCTATCAATCAATCTAATCAAATTAATTAATCTGATAATTATGTGATCATCTAATGTTCAAACAACGATTTGATTTTGCTCGAGTCAAACTCGTTTTTGCGAATAAGTACTCAAAGTACGAATTCTTGAATTAAATTAAACTACATAATTAAATCCCATTTAACATGTATTTAATACTAATTCACTATTCAATTCCAAATTGAATATTACACTTTATTTAATAAACCTTTAACGACTTAAATTCCAAATTTAATCACGTCGGGACTCAAAGCCCGATTAACGTCCAACGTCAATTCAATTCAAGTCTAATGGGCTTTAATTAATTTCTTTAAGGCGTGGGCTTCGGCAACCAAAGCCCAATCAAGGAGTAACCCCATAAGCCCAGAAATCAATTTAGGCCCATTAGGCCCAATTAAACATTAAAGGTTTATAAGTCGCATTTGGGCTTAACGGAAGTGGCTTTGGGCCCCAATTGGATCCAATCCAATTTGTCCAAATCCAACTTTGTACAACAAAGCCCAATAAGCCCATTTACAACATAATAAGCCCAAATCCAATTTAAGGCCTAAATAACTAAATTACATGAATCCAATTCCGCAATTTAATTACCTAAAGTGCATTACATGATTAATCACCCAAATCAATATTTCCAAAACATGAAATTAGTCCAATTAATCATGTTCATTATCATCATCACATGTCCAACACATAAATGAAAAAATCAAACCCATTTTACATGCTATTTAGTCTCGGCCAATGGAGTGATTTTGTGTCCGATTTGGTTTCAATCCAATCGAACCCACAATCGACATTAAATCACCATCCAATTTGATTTCATACACATCCAATGTCACAAAATCAAAATTACCAAGACATTAAAGGGCAATGTAGATTCGGCCAACATGAATAATTTGGGGATTTTATGTTCAATTCAAAATTCAATCCAATTAGTTTCAAATTAACATTATCCTTAATGATTCCAACTCATCCAATGAATCAAAATCAAAAATTCCAATAATCCAAAAATACTACACATTCGGCCAACATCTTCAATTGGGGAAAATAATTCCAAATCATTTTTCATGAAATTGATCCAATCAACTTTCAATACAAACACATTTAAGCATATTCATCAATCCAATTTCACAAAATCATGCTCAAATTCAATTTGCCCAATTTTTAAGCCCTAAAATTTTCATGCTCAAACCTAGGCTCTGATACCATTGTTGGTTTCTATTATGGTCCCGGATCGATTATAAGCATGAAAACATTGCGAATACATATCGACGAAGTTGCGGAATACTCACATCGATCGGTTGAGTCGATTGAAGATGATTGAAGGCTAAAAACGCACTGCCATTCACGCCCAAACTGCAGCAGTCCACTGCCTTCAAAACAGAAACTTTGAGATGCAAAACGGAGCTCCAAGCTTCGTTGGACGGATCCCGGCTCATGGGTGAACCTCCCTACCACCTTCGCAAGACTCGTAGTGTGCTAGCACTTGGATTTTCACCATGAAAACCCAACTCTTGCTTCCCTTTTTGCTCCACTTCCACGGCAGTTCACTGCCAAGAACAGAAGCAGAAACAGCCCTCCAAGGGCGTGAGAGGAGAGAGCAAAATGAGAGAGAAGAAATGTGATGAATTGGTTTGAAAAGTGTATCTAACACACTTATATATTTTTCAAAAATAATAATTTGATTTACCAATTATTTGCCCTTCAAAAGTCAAATACAAAAAGCAAATCAACCTTTCCAACAACCATCAACTATTCCAACAACTACCATCACTCAAAGTGACTAGTTGTCTTTTCAATCAATCAATCAATCACATCAATCAAGTGACATTTGATTTGACGCTTGATGTGACGAATGATTTGACGCTTGATGTGACTTGTGATGCCGCACTCGAATTCGAAATACGAATGCGCTCGCAATCACACTCGGGCTCGGGTTCGCTAATTCCAAATTAACGGTTTTTCCGTTGCGTCGTAATTAGATGATTACGCCTAGGTAATTCACTATTCACGTCGCTAACGAATTAATTCTAAATTAATTCGTTCGCCCGAATTAAAATCCAATTTCAATTCCGCGTCGAAATCTAATTTCGTTTAATATATCGAATATATTAATTTATCGATTAATTCCAAATTAATCGTTATCTCTCTCTAGACGATATTTTATCCTAGATAAAATATCTCCGTAATTAATCCTAGATTAATTTTCTCTCTCTTCTATTATAATCCCAGATTATTCAAGAGTGCGAGTTGTGCGTCATCGGTGGATTATTGGGAAGCGACCCATGAGATCCCCGGATAATTCGGCAGTAAATACGGTCGTCGGAGTATCCGAATCACGTACGTACCAAGTACTACGTTCTATCGATTTACGAGACAAGATCGGCTTCTAGCAAAGCACGAAGTCTATCCAATTCTCCGGTCATATTCATCTAATGAATATTTAAGATCTATATCAGGCGTAGTATACCAAGTATCGTGTATATCGGCCCAGTATCGGATAGTCACGTGCTAGGGCTGGGGCTGGATAAGTGTCTGCCCCGTCCGAAGCACATATCGGATGCCTGGTAACTAGTCTCTATAATCGGATATACATGACCTTGTCATAATATCCCGATGGCCAGCCAGCACTTAAGAGCACTAATACCGTATCCTGCGTGACATCATCTCCACTATGACTGGAGTGATACTTTCGTCTTGACATCACACCCAATACTCTACGATTCTCAATATACCCAGCATTGGCGTACACAGAACCGGTTAGAGTCCTGGACGACCTCAACTAAAGCATATTGATTGTCGTAAGCATTAGCGGTGCAAGTCTCAGGTTAAGACCATACACACCTACCCTGATGTCGGACTCCCATAGACACATAGTCATAATACCAATGGGATTCCGAGGGGTCTATCCAGAGCGAAGCTGTTTCCCGTACCATTGGTGAAACACAACCTCATATCGCACTTGCATGAGTATCCAATACTCAAATATATGAGAACTATGCCGTTGTGCCCTCACAACGCGCACAAGTGCAATACTAGCCTATTCCGCATTATCGATGTCCAGTCTCGATAATACTCCGGCTAAGGATATTTAATGATTAATCCTTCGAGGACTGATACTGTCTCATATCATTCTCAATCCAGGAACTAATCATAGGGACCTCTCTTCATTTATATATCTAAGGTGATCTAATCACAAATGATGAGAGTGCAATTTCCTTGTTACATAGTTAATTTGTACAACAACACTATGATCTGTACAAATAGTGACGCTATGGGTCATATTATCCAACAGTTCCAACCGGAACCGTACGGTTCCGGTTGGAACCGGAAGTAAAAAAAAAAATTTATTTATTTTCTTGGAACCGTAAGGTTCCTCAAGTAAATCTCAATTTTTTTTATTAATAATAATGACTTAATGAGGTTTAAAATTGCAATACTAAAAAATGAATGTCTATATCCTTTTTATAACCAACTCTTGGTTATTGACTTCTTTATATAAGCAATGTGGGACACAATAGCCAAGTAACAAATATCTCACATCGCTTATATAAATAAAACACTAGTCAAGAGTTGGCTATAAAAAAGATTATAGGTTAAAAGAATTTTATAAAAAAAAGATTCTATAAAAATGATGTGATAGTATGAAAAAACGTTACGATTATAGAATTTTTTCTATTTTTTAAAATTTATTATTTAAAAAAAAAAAAAAAAAAACCGGAAAGGGAACCGTAAACCGAACCGGAACCGACCGGTTCGGTTCCGGTTCGGTTTACGGTTCCGGTTCCACTTAAGTGTGGAACCGGAACCGAACCGGAATTAACGGGTTCGGTTCCGGTTCCACACTTGTGGAACCGCGAACCGGCCGGTTCGGTTCGGTTCCGAACCGGAACCGAACCGGCGGCCAGGTCTACCTGAAGCTACGGAGTGGAACTTCCGTTGCAGAACACACCAACGAGTTCCAGAGCCTGGTGAACCAGTTTTCTGCAGTAGACATGCAGCTGGGAGATGAAGTTCAAGCTCTCTTACTACTCAGTTCCCTTCCTGATAACTGGGAGACATTGGTGGTTACTCTCAGCAATTCCGTTCCAGGAGGTAAAGTTACCATGCCTATGGTAAAATATGCCATGTCGAATGAGGAGTCCATGAGAAAAGATGTTGGCTCAGAACAGACAGAAGCCTTCGTCACAGAGACTCGAGGAAGACATCAAGGAAGAGACGGAGAGAGAGGCAGAAGCACAACCAGGTTTAGATCCTCAGATGGAAGGAAGCCTATCTATAAGTGCTACCATTGTGGCATTGTAGGCCACCTAAAGAAGAATTGCCGAAAACTGCAACGAGAGCAGGGACAAGGCAATCACCAGCCGAAGAATGACGAAGGAGAGACACTGGTCGTTGTCCAAGCAGATGTAGCAATATGCTCCATACAGGAAGAGACATGCCTTCACAACGCAACCCAAGATGTTGAGTGGGTGGTAGATACTGCAGCATCCTACCACGTCACTCCTCACAGGGATTTCTTCACAACATACAAAGCATGGGACTTTGGAGCAGTGAAGATGGGAAATATCAGTTCCTCTGGGATAGTAGGAATGTGTGATATTCAGTTGCGGACAAATGTCGGGTGTACATTGACATTAAAGGATATCCTGCATGTTCCAGAACTTCGGCTGAATGTACTCTCGGGGATAGCTCTTGACAAACAGGGCTATGAAAATCACTTCAGAAATGGAACATGGAGAATGACGAAAGGTGTCATGGTTGTCGCCCGAGGACATGCTTGCAGCGCACTATATAAGACTCATGTGAAGATTTGTGCAGACAGCCTCAATGTAGCTGAAAAAGAGGCTTTTCAAAATCTGTGGAACCGGACACTCGAACACATGAGTGGGAGAGGGTCGTCTACCATGAACAAGAAGGAGCTTACCAAGGATGCTGCACGAGGTCCTTGCAATCACTACTCGATTGGTAAGCAACGCAGAGTCTCATTTGATTTCTCTTCAGAGAGAAGATCAGAGTTGCTCAGTCTGGTGCACTCTGATGTTTGTGGTCCCTTGGAGGTTGATTCATTGGGCGGTAACAAGTATTTTCTGACTTTCATTGATGATGCTTCTCGGAAAATCTGGGTGTATTTCCTCAAGACGAAGGATCATGTCCTAGATCAGTTCAAGCTGAAGTGCCTTCGCACAGACGATGGAGGCAAGTACAGTTCCAGAGAGTTCGAAGCCTACTGCTGGAGACACGGGATTCGACATGAGAGAACTGTTACACACACACACCACAACATAATGGTGTCGCTGCGAGAATGAACTGCACCATTATGGAGAAAGTCAGAGGAATGATCAGTATGGCTAAGCTGCCAAAGCCATTCTGGGGAGAAGCTGTTTGTGCTGCATGTTACCTGATCAACAGATCACCAACTGAACCGTTGAACTTGGAGATTCCGGAGAAAGTGTGGTCTTGTAAGAATCCCTCCTACACTCACCTTAGAGTATTCAGTTGTTTAGCCGTTGTACATGTATCCAATGAGCTCAGACAGAAGCTCGATGCAAGGACAACTCCATGTATATTCCTAGGCCATGGAGATGAAGAATTTGGATACAGACTATGGGATCTGAAAGAAAAGATGGTCATCAGAAGCCAAAAAGTAGAGTTTCTTGAAGACCGAACAATTGAAGACATTGAAATGCCCAGAATGTCTTCCAAATCCAGTGCCAACAGAAATCCAGACCCAACACCAGCATAATTGGCCACAGATAGGGTGCACGAGAAAATTCCAGAAGCAGAACCAGAGGAGGCAAATGGAGATGTTGAGCAGGGGGAGACACAACCTATTCCATAGGAGATTACAGAAGAAAGTGTTGAGCAGGGGGAGCCGCAACCCACTCCACTAGAAGCTACAAGATCATTCACAGAGATGGATGATGACAGACCTCCTGAAACCAGTGGACCTCAGATAAGAAGATCTGAGCGAGGCAGGATTCCATCAACCAGATATCCGGGATCCGAATATATTCTGCTTACTGATGTAGGGGAGCCAGAGAGTTCCCCAAAGGCAAAAAGGCACTGAGGAACAAATGTGTGAAGAAATAAAGCAGCAAAACTGTGCACAGACACAACAGAAGATTACTGTGCAGAGACACAATGGATTGTACTATGCAGAGACATAGCAGGAGAATATTGTACAGAGATGCAGTGAAGTGTGCTGTGCAGAGACACAGCCAACATGTCAACAAAGGAACGATGATCGGGACAAGCTAGAGTTGTGCAGAGACATAACCAGGATAGATGTCAGATGATACAGAGAACTACGATTGGCTTGATCCCAACTCAGGGTACGTAGGCAGTCATACAGATGCAGCCAGGGGAGGATCCTTTGGAGGATCCGATTTGGATGATTGATGGTCGGCTCAGATTTTAGGGCAAATCTTCACCGAGGGGGAGATTTGTGAAGTCCAGCTTGCTGCATACAACAAAAGCCACCGAAAGTTTTGTTGACAAATTGGCAAGGGAAGCTGGCAACAAAATGCTGTCCAAGTTGGTGGAAGCTGGCAGAAAACGTGTGACACTGTTCACACATTTTCTGCCCTATAAATTTGAGCCCTCAGAACCATTGTAACCATCCCAAAGTGTGTGTAAGCTCCAAGTAGAGAGCTTGAGAGTGTGTGAGGTTTTTTGTTAAGTTTCTAGTTGTAAACTTGTGTAATCTATTCTTGTAGTAATATAATACAATTCGATTTTTCCTCAAATACACTCTAAAGTGATCGGTGAATCACAACACAATAATCAATAGCAAACGTTATTTTATTTGTGGAGTAACTGTCCACAATTACTAATGAAAGTTCAACGCTCGTTTTTTTTTTTTTTTCACAGCCAAGTTAAAATTTCCCCAAGTCATGAAAAAATACCATGTTCAGCAACATATATGTTACTTCGATTTATCATCACAAAATCATTTTATATTCCCTGACAAATTTCCATTTATTTATCAACTTTATTATTATTAAAAATTTCCAGATTTCAAGTTGTAGAGAAAATAAATTTAGTTTAATATAAGAAGAAACCAATTTGATAAAGTGGACGGTGTCCTTTACTGAAATAATTTTTTCCCAATAGAGTAGTGTTGTTTCAAATGATATGCATGCATCTAGTCAAAAAAAAAAAGAAGAAAAACTTCAACGATCACAGTGAAATAGCATGATCTATAATTTTTTTCTCGCGTGTCTTTAAAAAACAATTATCAATTTTAAATCATTTAAATAATGACATAATTACTTTAGTTGAAAAATGTCAAAAACAAAAAACTTCATAGCCTCATTTCATCTTCTGTCACACACTAATATTTCATTATCCTAATAAAAGTTATTTTCGTTAATATTTTGCAAAAACTTTTGGCCATGGTTTCTTAGTTTACTTTTCTTTGACAAATTCAGACCGACAATTATAGAAAGCTTTTTGTTTGCATTAAACATGTAGGTGTGAATCATACAAAAAGTCAGATTTTACAATACAAAAATTAATAAGTTCTTAAGATTGTTAATCAGGATATGTTGTAATATATTTTAAACATGTATAATTTATAAAAAAACAATAATCAACAACAATTATCTGATGTGTATTGCTTCATCGTGTGTGGCATGAGTCTGCATGGTTCCAGTTAGGGTAGCATGGCTTGCCAGAGTTTGCATGAATAAAGAAATGGTCGTTGGCTTGCTTTAGAATAGGTGTTGGTTCTGTTAGCTTTTTGCATGAGAATAGGTGTCAGTTAGTGGCATGCATTTAGTTACCAATTGTTTAGGTCGTGTCAGTTAGTGGCATCACTTAGTTACCAATTGTTTAGGTCCATATCATTATCCATGTCCTCCTTATTGTAAGGTGTCAGTTGTGAATGTGGCTTATAAATAGTCTGTTCACCATGAATAAACTATATGACAAATAATTACAAGTTTCTTCCTTCTGTTTTTACTTTCTCTCTCTCTCTCAACTAACCCACATATCAGTGGTATCAGAGCCGTGACGACCATGGACACCGCAACAAGACCAACAATGAATTCCGCATTGAAGTTAGCCAAATCTTGAGTCGCCATGAGACCAGTTTCGATGACTTGACCAACAATTTCCACCAAGTCCAGGCCACTCTTCAATCGGTCCTCACTGAGCTCCAGTCATTGCGTGTTTCCCGACCTCACCACCACGCTCCTGATGGCGATAATATCAACCCATTTTCCAAAGGCGACTCCTCCAACCTCCATATATCGGGCCCACCACACTCTGTCCACTCTGACCTTGCTCCTCAGTCACAGCTTGTTGGAGATAACACAACCCAGTCCCCACCATCTTCATCCCCTCATCAAACCCACATCAAGCTCCACTTTCCTCCATTCTCTGGCGACGACCCTAGTGGTTGGATTTATCGAGCTGAGCAATATTTCGAGTTTCACCACATCGACGACCGTCAGCAGGTTAAACTCGCTTCCTTCCATCTAGAAGGGATCGCCCTACAATGGCATCGTTGGTTCATGAAGTTCCGAGGCCCCATATCCTGGAATGATTTTACGTCGGCCATGTTGCAGAGGTTTGGCCCTACCGACTTTGCAGATCCATCTGAAGCCCTTACTAGGCTTAAGCAAACATCCACATTGGCTGTCTATCAGGAGGACTTTGAACGTTTATCCCAGCTCATAGAGGGCTTACTTGACAGATATTTGATTGGCTGTTTTATAGCAGGTCTCAAGGATGATGTTCGTCTCGACGTCAAGCTCAATAAGCCTCGCACACTGCATGAGACCATTGGCATTGCCCGCCTGATCGAAGAACACAATACCCTCACTAGAAAATCAAGCCTGTCTGGCCGCCAAACATATACTACCTCTCAGTCCCGTTTTCCCACCAACCCTACGACCGGCCTCTTGGGACCATCTCCGAGCCAAAAACATAACCCCTTGAATGCTCCTACCTCTACACCATTTCGCCGCATCACAGGTCAGGAAGCTCGGGAACGTCGAGAAAAAGGCCTTTGTTATTATTGCGAAGAGAAATATATTCCCGGCCATCGTTGTGCTCAGCCCCAACTTTTTATGATTGAAGATGTTACTTCCCACAGCGCAATCGAACTGCCCACTGAATCTGACCCGAATTCCGACCAGGATCCCATCCTCGAAGTGCCTGAAATATCATTCCACGCTATGACAGGTACCCTCCATCCTCAAACCCTTCGCGTTCTGGGCAGACTCCAACACAAAGACTTCATTGTCCTTATCGACGATGGCAGCACCCATAATTTCATTGATCAGGCTGTGGTTGCAAAGTTTGGGTTACCCACGGTCAAAGGCCCTGCTTTCCACGTGACTGTGGCTAACAAGGAGCACATAACTTGTGTGGGGCGATGCATGAACCTCACCTTATCCATTCAGGACTACAATGTTACCGCTGATTTCTATGTCTTACCAGTGGCGGCATGTCAAGTTGTTCTCGGCGTCCAGTGGTTGGAAACCTTGGGTCCTATCGAGACTAATTACAAGGCCCTGACAATGTCATTCACAAAAGCCGGCAGGAGGTTTACTTTCCATGGTTTGAAGAAGTCCGAACTAGAAGTGTGCAACGAGAAGCAGCTTCAAAATTGTGCCGGTACATGCTTATTTATCCAGATTATGTCGTGTACTTTGTCCACCACCTCGCCACTTATTCCCACTGAAATCAATGACCTCCTCACTGAGTTTGCCCAAATTTTTGAAGAACCTACACAGCTACCCCCCTCACGAACACATGACCATCACATACCTTTACACAACAACCATGGGCCAGTAAGTGTTCGCCCTTATAGATATCTGTACTACCAAAAAACAGAAATTGAGAAGTTGGTGCATGAGTTACTCACTACGGGGCTGATCCGTCCCAGCCAAAGTCCATTCTCATCCCTTGTCCTACTGGTGCGAAAGCCGGATGGTGGTTGGCGAATGTGTGTGGATTATCGAGCTTTGAACAACATTACTGTGAAGGATAAATACCATATACAGGTCATTGATGAGTTACTTGATGAATTATTCGGGGCAAAATTTTTTTCCAAGCTCGACTTGCGTTCAGGCTATCACCAAATTCGAGTTGCCCCCGGGGATATTCCCAAAACCGCATTTCGCACTCATGAAGGTCACTACGAATTTTTAGTGATGCCTTTCGGATTATCCAATGCCCCATCAACCTTTCAGAGCTTGATGAATGATTTGTTCCGCCCCTACTTACGTAAATTCATACTAGTTTTTTTTGATGATATTTTGGTTTACAACATGTCTTGGGAAACCCACCTCTAACACTTGCCCATGGCCCTGATAGTCCTACAGCAAAACATCTTATATGCAAAGAGATCAAAATGTTGCTTCGGGGTACAAACAATCAGTTACTTAGGACATATCATATCACAGGAAGGAGTAGCTGTCGACCCATCAAAAATCCAAAGTGTCCTCAATTGGCCTGTTCCGTCCTCAGTCCAAACACTCAGGGGATTCCTCGGTCTTGCAGGATACTATAGAAAATTCATTCGCGGATTCGGCAGCATTGCAGCACCTCTCACTCATCTCCTCACAAAAAAATGGGTTCTGTTGGAACTTTGCCGCTCAAACTGCCTTTGACCAACTCAAACTAGCTATCACTTCTCCACCTGTTTTATGATTGCCATATTTCACTAAGCCATTCATCATCGAGTGTGATGCTTGTCATCTGGGTATTGGTGCCATCCTCATCCAAGATGATCGACCAGTTGCTTATTTTAGTGAAGCTTTAAAGGGATCGGCTCTGGCTCTCTCTACGTATGATAAGGAAATGTTCGCTGTGGTGAAGGCCATTCGCAAGTGGCGTCCATACCTTTTCGGGAAACCGTTCATTATTCGTACTGACCAACGAAGCTTAAAATTTCTTTTGGAACAACGCATTACCACTCCGACCCAAACTCGTTGGCTTCCTAAAATAATGGGGTACGATTACATTATCGAATATAAAAGAGGCAAGGACAATCAAGGGGCTGACGCTTTGTCGAGAAAAGACACATGTGAAGTTCTCTCTATCTCTATGCCTATTCACAAATGGTGGTCACAATTACAAAAGGAAGTCAGTTCAGATCCATTCTACAACCAGTTTAGTAATGCTTCTACCGTGCCTCCCCTACAACATTACCTCTTACGCGATGGGGTTTGGTTCTACAAAGGGAAAATCTTGGTAAGTCCCACTTCCACTCTTATCCCTCTCATCTTGGCTGAAAATCATTCAACGCCGACATGAGGCCATTTTGGGTATCATAAAACCCTTGCACGTGTGAAAAGCTGGTGCGTCATTCTGTGAAAGATTTTATTAAGTTATGTGATGTTTTCCAGAGGTGCAAGGTAGAATGTCTATCTCCTGCAGGACTCCTTCAACCGTTGCCCATTCCAGCGAAAATATGGTGTGACATTTCAATGGACTTCATCGAGGGCCTTCCTCCTTCTCGAGGACAGACTGTTATCATGGTAGTTGTTGACCGCCTTTCAAAATATGCTCACTTTATTCCCTTGCGACACCCGTTTACGGCACAGACAGTTGCCCAGGCCTTTGTCGATCAGATAGTTCGTCTCCATGGCATCCCCACATCGATAGTGAGTGACAGAGACAAAGTGTTTGTCAGTTCATTTTGGAAGACTTTATTTCAGTTACAAGGTACAAAGTTATGTATGAGTTCCAGTTACCACCCTCAAACCGACGGCCAAACCGAGGTTGTTAATCGGACATTGGAGCAGTATTTGCGATGCTTCACTAGTTCTCACCCTTCTCAGTGGATGGATTGGTTATCTTGGGCTGAATACAGCTATAATACAGCAGTCCACTCTTCCACCAAGATGACACCTTTTGAAGCCGTGTATGGTATCGCCCCTCCCTCATTGCTTTCTTATGTGCCAGGAACCACTAATGTGCAAGCAGTAGATGATCAATTGCGCAGTCAAAGTGAAATAATTAAAGAGTTACGATAAAATTTGATCTCTGCTCAAACCCGTATGTCCGCTCAAGCAAATCAACATCGGCGCGAGGTCTCTTTTGCAGTTGGTGATTATGTCTTCCTTAAGTTACAGCCTTATCGACAGTCTTCAGTTGCATTCCGCGGTTCCTCGAAATTGGCTCCACGATTCTACGGCCCTTTTAAGGTCTTGGAACGTGTAGGAACGGTCGCCTATCGTTTACAACTTCCTTCCAGTTCCCAAATCCATGATGTCTTCCATGTTAGCCTCTTACGGAAGCAAATGGGAGTTATCTCTCCAGTCTCTTCTACTCTTCCAGTTATTACGGACCATGAGATTCTTCCACAACTAGAGGCCATTTTAGACTACCGAACTGTTCAGAAGGACAATTATTTTCCAGTCACTGAGATACTTGTTCGTTGGAAGGGAGTGCAAATTGAAGATGCCACATGGGAGAACAAACGGCGTTTTTCCAGAACTTATCCAGCGTTTATCCTTGAGGACAAGGATTCTACAAGTGTAGGGGACTGATGTGTATTGCTTCAGCGTGTGTGGCATGAGTCTGCATGGTTCCAGTTAGGGTAGCATGGCTTGCCAGAGTTTGCATGAATAAAGAAATGGCCGTTGGCTTGCTTTAGAATAGGTGTTGGTTCTGTTAGCTTTTTTCATGAGAATAGGTGTCAGTTAGTGGCATGCATTTAGTTACCAATTGTTTAGGTCGTGTCAGTTAGTGGCATCACTTAGTTACCAATTGTTTAGGTCCATATCATTATCCATGTCCTTCTTATTGTAAGGTGTCAGTTGTGAATGTGGCTTATAAATAGTCTGTTCACCATGAATAAAATATATGACAAATAATTACAAGTTTCTTCCTTCTGTTTTTACTTTCTCTCTCTCTCTCAACTAACCCACATATCATTATCATGTATGCATTACATAAATCAAATGTCTTAGATAAACCTGAAATTGATTTGTGGATGAAGAACAAGAATATCAAGTCGAGTAATTATCTGTCCTTAAGAACTTATTAGCCCAGCCTCGGTGCACTATGGATCTTGTGGCTAATGTTTTCCTAGGATTCTTGGTAACTTCTTGATTTATGGGCACTCCTTGAATCAAGAACACGAACTTGGACAAAATGATGAAACTCTCTCAAATATGGAAGAACTTTAGACTTTCAAATATGACTTTCTATTTAAGAATTAATTGAGTAAATTGAATGAATTAAATGAGAACCCTATGCCTTTATTTATATACATAGAGAGTTGCATTCTAAAGGTGCCCTTATGTCAAAGTGTACACCCTTTTAGGAGTTATGACCCTCCAAGAAGACATTTCCACTCTAAGGGTCATATCATTTCCTAAAAAAAGATCATGCCTATTCATTTCTATATATTTACATGCACATTTTCATATTTAGGAAATTTACTACAACATCTAAGTGTATACCTCTAATGGTGATCCACATGAGTATATAGCCATGATATGAGGTCTTGGATCTCATTATGTATAACTTTTCTTTATAGGACGTCAGCCCTTAAAGATAGCTGGGTAGTTGATTTTCTTTCTCGTCAAAAACATTAGGGTTTTCCGTTCACATAGTGACAAACCCTAGCCATTGTTCTTAGGCACAAAAATAGGTTCTCAATTTAAACTGTAATGATATCTAAAAGAAATTAATGTGTTTAAATATATGTAAGGTTTGCTCAATTTTAGAAGGAAACTACCTTAACAAGTCTGCTAACTTATAGGACAATTACTGTAACTTATTTTAGATATTAAAGGATATTGAAAATTCGGGGTTATCCTAGGTTCTGACCCTATGCGGAATTACAAACAATAAACAAGACAAGTCCTGTTACTGCTACTATGGATAAATTAACAGGCAACCACAATAATAATCAAATAAAATTATGCTGCAAAATATTAAAACAATAACAGGAATTAAAGCAGCAAAATAAATCAAACCACACAAAATTCAACACAATGATTTTGGTGACGAAGTGGAAAACTCTTGCGAGTAAAAAACCACTCCGGGTATAGGCTACCACCCGAATCCACTATATAGAGAAAAATTTACAGCGATGGTCAAGACTTATGGTGGCAACTCCACCGACTCAAGTACATCAATACTGAAAGAACTCAAGGCAACTCCTCAAGCCCGCGACCCACGGTTTTCTTCAGAACCTCTGAAGTCTCTGAGTAGATTATATCACCAATGACGCCGGAACTCCGACTACCAAAACTCCTCCTAAAGAACTCTAAAGGATTAGGGATTTTGGGTTAAGTTGTGTTGAAGGTTTATCAAAGAATTATTCACACCATCAATGAAGAAGACAATGAGATAAGAAGTCTTCAATGGTGGAATCAAAGAGAGTTGAAAGCTTTGAGAGTATTTGGCTCAAGAGAAATATGCTTCAACAAGTGAGAATGGCGGCTAAGGGTTATATTTATAGGTAGGGTGAAAAGCTAGAGTTTTGCAGGCCAAAAACACGTTCAAATCGCAGTCGCGTTCGAACGCTTACTAGAACGCAACACGAACGCGCCCTTTCTGTGAAGACTCGTTCGAACGCCAATCGAACGCACAACGAACAGATGCTCTCTGGAATGATCTCGTTCAAACCCACCAAGAACGTGACTCGATTGTTTGCTCTCTGGAATGGTCCCGTTCGAACCCAAAAAGAACGTGCCACTAACGCCACACGTTCGAACCCTGCAAAGAACGCACCACGAACGCATGTCTGATGCACAACAGCCAGAAACCAGTCCAATTGCACAAAGATCTTCATGAAAGATTACAACTCAATTGAACTTGTTTTGTCACGGACACATGCCAATAAAAATGGAACTCACAATCTCCCCCTTTGGCATTCTGTGACAAAACACTACCTAATACAAAAACTACGGTAATAGACCCAAAAAGCAAATAGTCAACTGTTAACCATCAAAACAGTGACTTATTACAAATGGACTCGATCTAACACCTAACAAAGTAGTCTTGAAATAAATGACACCACAGCAATATACCTGCTTACCTGAAACATCCACAATCAACAATATACCGTGAAAAGCATTAGGATTATCAAGTATAAAATAAACAGGTAAAAATCTCATGCATGAACAAGTAGAAATCCATCTCCCTCTTAATCGTAACTCCCCTTAAAACGGAGATATCTAAAGGATATTATACAGCTCTCTCTTATATATTAAGGCTCTCCCCCTTAATATATTACTCTCCCCCTTTTTGTCACGAAATGACAAAGGGTAAAAGAAACAGGAAAAATAACAGAAGAACATGAGACAATACATGCAAGAGCATAAACAAACAGGAATTACTCCCCCTCACTAACAGACACATACAATTAGCAAAATAACACACGGGAAGTAAATCAAAAACTCAAAAAAGTGCACAGGAAAGAAAAAAAATAGTATGCAATAACATGAAGCACACACAGGCACATATTGAGATAAACAAAAATAAATCCTGTCAAAAACTGACTGAAACAGCATTTCAAGCTGATACAATGATACCCAGTCAGTATTCAGCTGTTTATGACATGAAACAATATGCATTATTTTAAATTTGGCTAAATATAACACTTATGCATATGACATAAACACCAAAGTATAGCAAGCACTTGCGTGATAAAATAAAGTGCATAACAAATCAAGGCTTAAGACCTTATTTTATGAGTTGGACACAGCCAAAGAAATCCATCTGTAAACAAACCAAGTCCACAAAATAGGTTTTCAAACCCAGCACCACTAGGACCTGAAAATAAGCAACATTGGTTGCATGCTATATTATTTACCCCATAAATATCATGAGCTCATATTTAATAACTCTTTCGAGTGAAGGGTTTTTGCCTTTATCTTTTGAATTTGGCCATTTTGGCTCTTTTTGCAATTGAGTCTCATTTTTTTTTTAAAAAATATTTCTTTTTACTGTTTCACGAGGGGATAGCAAGGACGTATAGTCAAAGGTCACACTATTTAATGAACAAAGTATGATAGAAATTAGATTGCCAGTCCAAAAACTCATACATGCGACCAAGTCTTGATAAAATAAAAACGTGTATGTGAGGTGCAAGCACAGGATATACCAAAGGTTTTTATCACACACACTCATGTATATAGAGCATCAAGAAAAATAAAAGCATATCATACATGCATAATCATATATCCTACATACCAGGATCACATGCATAAGTTTTTCATGCTCTAACAAGCCGTAAAATAAAATAATTTTTGTCTTTTTCATTTTCTATTTTTTTTGTATTTTTCAGATTTTAACAAATAAAAATAAAGACATAAACAAGCTTGTAAAACATCCAATGGTACGTGGAGTTGTATCCCGAGTGCAAATCATACTACCATCCATTCGGAATCGGCTATGAAATTTATGTCCGGGTTTCCATCCTATATACCAAGGGATATATAACAAAAACAAGACACACACACACCCATATGCTGTGAAAATAAAATAAACGTGCAAAAACATAAAACACACGCACGCACACATGCAATGGGAAAATAAAATGCATCTTTCAAGCAGAGTTACACCGAAGTGTACTCTCATAATATCCATCAGGACACGCAGAGGAAGATGAGAATTCATCTTGCTTCCTCACCCAAACCTTTCTAGGAACCTCTTCCACATGAGTGTTCCCAAACAATAAAGCAAGTTTCTCACTCAAGAATTGAGCTTGTTTGGTTAGTACAGAAACTTGAGACATTAGATTTGAAGAATCAAATCTAGGAGACACAGTTTTAGGCATTTTCTTTTGTTTGTGCAACATATAGCACTTAGGCCTAATGTGTCATGCCTTGTCACAGTGATGGGATACATGCACAAACCTCAGATCAGAGCGAGGTTTACCCACAACACCTCTAGATCGAGGTTGGGTCACAGGACGAGGAACACAAGAAGGAATCACATGACTACACTCAACATGCTTTTTGTCTAAGTCACGTTTAGGAGGTTTAGGCACGACTCTAGAAGTTGACGCCTTATCACAGTTAGGCTCAAACCTAATACCTAACATACGGTCCACTTTCTTATTCCCACTAGAAAATGCAGACAACTGAGTTCTAGCATCTTCAAGTTTGGTTTCTAATATTTGGACTCTATCTATTAGGCCTTTATTCCTCTCCTCCAGGTCATCTACCGTCAAGAGACTTTGCTCAAATTTAGCTTGAGCTTCATTCTTTTCAAGCTCTACAGCTTTCAGCCTCTTATTGACATTTATATTAGTCTTCTTAATATCTAAACTTTCTTTAAAAAGTTTAGCATAAGCTACCTGAAGACTATCCTCATCAACTGACTCATTGTGAGAGGATTCTGAACCAGAATCTCTAACATACTCGTTCCTCTCACCGGTCACACTAGCAGGAAAGGTGATGAGTGGTATTTATACCACTATTTCCCACTCATTTGACCTAATGTTTTGTATTGTTTCTCGAGTTTTATGAACGTTTTGATGTGTTTTGTTGTTATTTTGCAGATAAATAAAGTTTGGACAGCACTGGAGGCAATTTGGGGCAAAACTGGACAAAAATGCACCAACTGGAAAATTTCAGTCTTCAGCGCGTCGCGACGCTGTAGCCTTGCGCGCCGCGACGCCCAGCGTGCACCGGAGATGCTAAAATGCGCCCTGGTCAACGGGTCAACAAGTTGAAAAGTTTGACTTTGCTAACATGCGCCTGACACGTGTCACCATCACAACGGAGATGCTAACATGCGCCGTGCCACGTGTCAAGATCTCATTGCTTGGCCGGCCACCGCCATTACGTGTCATGCCACGTGTCGCCACGTCAGCGTCCACATCAGCAGCCACGTCAGCTAGTCAACCGAGTCAACGAGCCACGTCATCATCAGCCAATCACAGCGCGCCACGTGTCAAGCTCTCATTCGTCCGACGGCCGCCGCCCCACGTGTCATGCCACGTGTCGCCACATCAGCACGATGACGTAAGCAATGACGTCATGAACAGTAGACACGTCAGCATGACGTAAGCGATGACGTCATGAACAGTGCCAAGTCAACGGGTCAAATCTGAGTCAACCAACCAGCAAGTGACACGTGTCACTGTAGCGCGCGGCGCGACGCGCGCCCAGCGTCGCGACGCGAACACCTTATCCGCGCCTATAAATAGAGGGCGAGATTTCAGAATTCAGTGTCCAGTCCTCTCTCTTCAAATCTTCCTAAAGAGAGAGTTTCTCTCTCAAGTCTTTAGTTTTTATTTCTTTACTTTTGTAAATAATTTTTAATTACTTTTTGTAATAATAGTAATTTAATTTTTACTTTTTACTTTCTTTTACAGTTTTTACTATTACTATTTACTTTTTACAGTTTTTACTATTTACCGTGATGCGGTAATTTCTTTATGTTCGGGTGAAAGGTAATTTCTTTTACTATTACTATTTAGATTAATCTCCCTTAAAATAATATATTTACTATTTAAATTGGACTTAATCAGGATACCGCCAGATTGGTCGGTGAATATAAAACATATATTCCGCCTTTATGGCTGGTTATTTTGGTTCCGCCTTTATGGCTGGTTATTTTGGTTCCGCCTTTATGGCTGGTTATTTTGGTTCCGCCTTTATGGCTGGTAATAATCACAAGTTTATATATTATTTTAATGGGAGATATCTAAATAAGTAGTAGTAGAATTAATTCCTTTTACCTTAACATTTTATTTTACTTTTAGTATTTTTTATTGTGTCTTATTTTTATGTTTTATTAGTCCTAGTTATGTGTTAGTTAACTAGGGGTTGTGATAACTTTTAGTATCACTAGTTTATAAGAGATTATTTTATAGTTTGGGTAATTATAAGTTTACTTATTAAGTCTTAAGCTTAATGCTTCTTATTGTCTGATCACCAATAAGATTGAAATGGTAAATCTAAAATGAACTAGACATAGGGATTTTAGGTTTCAGCCTTAGACTTCATAGCCCACGATCTTCCTTGAGGATAGATAACCCTTTAATAGATTTCCTTACAGGATAGGAATATACCTGTCGGGCGGGGGTAGCCATAATTGGAACTTAGACTTAATGAATCCAGGTAATGTGGTTGACATAGGAATATGGTTCAATTGGGTTATACTGGATATTTGTAGTTGACCATCGGAAGAGGCTTTTACATAATTTAGTGTTCCAGGTTAGTAAACAGATTTATTACACAAATATAAAATAATCACTTCATCTTTTAAATGATACTTAAAAGAAATCACAACCTTATATCTTTTTATCTGTTATTTTCCTTAGTATTTTCTTTTATCTTTTTATTTATTTATTTAGCAAATCTTCAATCAATCAAGCAATCAATTCCATTCTCCTCTTTAATTAGATATTTGTAATTAAATAGATTCAATAATTAATAACAACAGTAGGAATTAAGTCCTCGTGGGATCGATATTTTTATACTACTTGAACGATACGTGCGCTTGCGTTATACGTGTGTGTTTACGCCGGTCAAAAGGCCATATAATTGCCTTAAATTAGGAGAATCATCACCTTCAGAATCACTAAGGGATGCTGCCATGGCTTTCTTGCCTTTAGCCCTAAGGTATGTGGGACACTCAGATCTAACATGCTCATATCTTTCACATTCATGGCACTGGACACCTCGGGATCTATATCCCTATCCCCTCTAAACTCTCTACTGTTATGCCTACTCTCTCTAGCCTTATTCTCCATATCTCTATCACTGCCATGGCCACTCTTCCTAAGTTTAAGAAATTTCTTAAACTTCTTTGCAAACAAGGCAAAATCACGATAAGTGAGGGTATCACAATTTAGGGTTGACTACGCTCCATAGCTAAAGGGTCAAGGATCGAGTTAAGGCTCTGATACCAATTGAAAATTCGGGATTATCCTAGGTTCTGACCCTATGCGGAATTACAAACAATAAGCAGGACAAGTCCTGTTACTGCTACTATGGATAAATTAACAGGCAACCACAATAATAATCAAATAAAATTAAAATGCTGCAAAATATTAAAACAATAACAGGAATTAAAGCAGCAAAATAAATCAAACCACACAAAATTCAACACAATGATTTTGGTGACGAAGTGGAAAACTCTTGCGAGTAAAAAACCACTCCGGGAATAGGCTACCACCCGAATCTACTATATAGAGAAAAACTTACAGCGATGGTCAAGACCTATGATGACAACTCCACCGACTCAAGTACCTCAATACTGCAAGAACTCAAGGCAACTCCTCAAGCCCTCGACCCACGGTTTTCTTCAGAACCTCTGAAGTCTCTGAGTAGATTATATCACCAATGACGCCGGAACTCCGACTACCAAAACTCCTCCTAAAGAACTCTAAAGGATTAGAGATTTTGGGTTAAGTTGTGTTGAGGGTTTATCAAAGAATTATTCACACCATCAATGAAGAAGACAATGAGATAAGAAGTCTTCAATGGTGGAATCAAAGAGAGTTGAAAGCTTTGAGAGTATTTGGCTCAAGAGAAATATGCTTCAACTAGTGAGAATGTCGGCTAAGGGTTATATTTATAGGTAGGGTGAAAAGCTAGGGTTTTGCAGGCCAAAAACGCGTTCAGATCGCAGTCGCGTTCGAATGCTTATTAGAACGCAACACGAACGCGCCCTTTCTGTGAAGACTCGTTCGAACGCCAATCGAACGCACAACGAACAGATGCTCTCTGGAATGATCTCGTTCAAACCCACCAAGAACGTGACTCGAACGTTTGCTCTCTGCAATGGTCCCGTTCGAACCCAAAAAGAACGTGCCACTAACGCCACACGTTCGAACCCTGCAACGAACGCACCACGAACGCATGTCTGATGCACAGTAGCCAGAAACATGTCCAATTGCACAAAGATCTTCATGAAAGATTACAACTCAATTGAACTTGTTTTGTCACGGACACATGCCAATAAAAATGGAACTTACAGATATCACAATTTGATCCATAATTGGGAAATTCTATAGCAAGAGAAAATCAAATTTCCCCATCCTAAATAACACATTATAGCAGGTCTGTCTGACCTAGTTCAGTCGACCGAACTTTGTGTTTAAAAACACGTCTCGATCAAACTTAAATTGACCGAATTCAAGTGGAAATGGTCGTCAAACTTTGGCTGTAATGGATATAGATATGATGATTAGCATATTAATTTATCATGTATGACTCATACATTTTGTAGTTCTTTTATCCATAAATTATGAATGATACATGTCATGATCCCGAATGAGAACAAAAGTAAGAACCTATCTATAAATGATTTTTGTATAATTCAATCATTCACCTCTATTATATCCCACAAAATAACCTAATATAGAATGTGTCAACTATCATAGTCAAATGTTTGAATGTTGCATATAATCTTGATAATATTATAATATAAGAATTAACAATTCGCAAAATCAATCTTTGAGAATACTTAACTATGGTCATAGATTTGCATTATCACATATGCCATATGCGCATGGGATACTAACTCTTATAACAAATATTATCCAGAGTGGTGAATTATTTGTTATGTCTTCCATAATTTTCACATACAATTCATTTACTCTGCTATTGGTAATCCTTAATAAGACTACTCAAGTTGGCGTCAAAGTTGTATGATCCATATGTAAGATTAGTGAAGTTTTCAAGGATTACTCATACATCGCAACAAGAGATTTCCATAGACACAGAGGATAAATATTTCATATGAAAACTCTGGTAAGTCAAATCAGTGTACTTGTTGCTTCTACAAGAACCAACTTGTTACTCTTAGATATATGGTTCAAGCGTCTTTAATAACTAGTTATAATCCAATTGGATCTATAATATATTACTAACAAAAGTATGTCATTAGGTTAAAATCGACTTTCTTATATGAATGGTCGCCTCAGTTGTTGTGATAAGAAGTTAAGATGAGACGTGTAGAAATACATGAAAATTGATTATTATGAAATCAATGCAATTATTCTAAAGAATATAATTACCTTTATTTGTTCAAGATAAATTTGTATTTAATTAATATTTTAAAACCGGCCATGAGTATCCCATTTTCATGGAAACCTGATTATAACTAGATTTGAAATTAATCGAAATAATAAGAAGATTTTATTATAAATATTTTTATTTTTACTATAAAATATGAGGAGAGTTTCACATAATATTTCCCCCGGAGCCAAGTGTTCATTTCAGCTCGGGGTCGGGTTACGTCCCATCGAGTCGGTCGTCGTCAGCATAAGGGCAAAGCATTGTCTCCACGGGTAGATATCGGGATCCTCGTTGACTGAGCACATGAGGGTGGCAGGAAGGACCAGATTTGCAGCCAAGGCATTTTTCTCTGCGATTCCTGAATGACCACCGACGGATTCATCGGCACACCATCTTTTTTATAGTTCCCGGCATCAACTCGCAAACTCGTTGTTACCGAGAACTATGGGACAGATGTTGATGGTGTTTTTAGGCACTATGGTATTTAGACATCACGACATGGGCAAAATGGTAATTTCTCCTTGGTCAAGATCATTAATACCGACCCGACCACATGAGTGAGTGGCCGAGAACTTTATGATCCGATAACCGACCACTTTGGTTCGGATGACCGGGCAATTATCAGGTCGACAGCAGCATTCTCAGTACAAAAGACTATTATGACCGACCACATGAAGACCGAGCATAGGGCAAGATATATTCGGGAAAATAAGGCTTTCTATCCATATGAGATAAGATAATAAGTTATCCTACTTTCATGGGGTAAACTAGTAAGTCAATGTCCTAGTATGATAAAGGAAGTAAATGTAGTTTTTGGCTAGGAATCCTTATGGAAAAAGGAATAGTTTTGACTAGGAATCCTTATGGGAAAAAGGAATAGTTTCAACTAGGAAATTCTTGTACAAATAGGAATATGATTTCTTCACCATTATAAATAGAAGGGTAGAGTGAAGAGAAATGAGAAGAACAAGAAAAAGAGAGAATAAGAGGAACAAGTTGAGAGCAAGGTAGAGCTGAGATCAGAATCACCAAGCTCTGACTTGTAAAACACAAAGAACGGCCTGAGAAGCGCATTTTGAATAATAAAAGTATCATCTTGTTTGTGCCCGTGGACGTAGGTCGGATCCAAATCCACCGAACCACGTAAAATCTCCTTGTTGATTGGTGTATTTATCTGTCTTTTGCTAAGTTTGCCTTTGGTCCCCCATAACCAAACAAATTCACTATTGAATGAGGATTCCTCGGGAGTGATATTCCAATATTACCCTGAGACCAAAATCAGCCGTCAACAAATATGAAACTTTTGTTCATTTTTTCTAAAATTAATCTATAAAATTAAAGCAATATGTGCAATTGTTGTGATAAAACACACACAATAGAGGAGATGTGAGAGAAAATTCTTCTTTATTCTCAAACAAACAAAAAATTACAAAGCTTACAACCCTAAACTTTACAAAAAAACTCTCAACCCTCTTTACTCTCTATTATACACTCACTTATGAGTTCTGGGATGATGAAGAATGGAATGGAAGGCTCAATTTATAGTGTCATAGACGTGTGAACAGTGTCACACGTCTTAGACACGCTTTGCATGCAAGCTGGAGCATGCTGCCAACTTGCCAATATTTGCAAATCAAGTTTTCGGTGCCCTTTTGGCTGTATGCTGACTTTGTTGCATGCATGCTGTCTTCAACAAATCTCCCCATCGGTGAAGGTTTACTCCAAAATCTGAGCCGACCATCAATCATCTAAACCGGATCCTCAAAAGGATCCACCCCTGGCTGCATCTGAATGACTGCCTATATACCCTGAGTTGGGATCAAGCCAATCGTAGTTCTCTGAATCTCTCCGACTATGTGGAGAGTTTTGTCATTCCGGCTATGGCACGACAGATTTCAAGCTTCTCATTCGGTAAAACCTTGGTGAACATATCGGCACCGTTGTCATCGGTGTGAATTTTCCTGAGTTCTAACAGCTTTGAGCTCAGGACGTCTCGTATCCAGTGATACCTCACATCGATATGTTTTGACCTCGAATGAAAGGTGAAATTTTTACCGAGATAGATATCACTTTTGCTATCGCAGTACAAAGTGTACTTCTCTTGCTTGAAACCCAATTCCTGGACGAATGTCTTCATCCACAATAATTCCTTGCAAGCTTCTGTCACTGCAATGAATTCTGCCTCTGTTGTAGAAAGTGCAACACATCTCTGCAACCTCGACTGCCATGCCACAGCTCCTCCTGAGAGAGTAATCAGATACCCCGAAGTAGACTTTCGGGTATCCACATCTCCTGCCATATCTGAATCGGTGTAGCCCATCAACACTGGTTCGCTGCTTCCAAAACATAATCTCATCTTGGATGTGCCTCGTAGATACCACATAATCCATTTGATGGCATTTCAGTGTTCCCGTCCTGGGTTTGACATAAACCGATTAACTAATCCAACTGCGTGTGCTAAGTCTGGCCTCGTGCACACCATGACATATATAAGACTTCCCACTGCTGAGGTGTATGGAACCTGTTTCATTTCCTCTTTCTCTGTCTCAGTAGAGGGACTCTGTTGTGTACTCAATCTAAAGTGGGTAGCAAGAGGAGTGCTAACCGCTTTAGCCTTGTCCATCTGGAATATCTGAAGTACCTTCTCGATGTACTCTTCATGTGCCAAGTATAACCTCATGGCTTTCCGATCACGACCGATCCTGATGTCAAGAATCTGTTTAGATGGCCCCAAGTCTTTCATCTCAAAAGACTTACTCAGTTGCTGCTTCAAATTATCAATCATCGATTGATTCTGGCCAATTATCAACATATCATATACATATAGCAGTAAGATGATAAAATCATCGTCAGAAAATTTCTGAACGAAAATACAATGGTCTGAAGTGGTCTTCTTGTATCCCTACTCCCTCATAAATGACTCAAACTTCACGTACCATTGTCTCATTGTCTGTTTCAAACCGTAGAGGCTTTTCCTGAGTCTGCACAAATAGTCATATTTCCCTCTGACTCTGAAGCCTTCTGGTTGCTCCATGTAAATTTCTTATTCCAGATCTCCGTGAAGAAATGCGGTCTTGACATCCATCTGTTCAACTTCCAGGTCGAGGCTTGCTGCTAAGCTGAGTACCACTCTGATGGATGACATCTTCACAACTGGAGAGAAGATTTCATCGAAGTCAATGCCTTTCCTCTGATTGAATCCCTTGACAACTAGTCTGGCTTTGTATCAGGGTTGTGAAGTGTGCTCTTGTTGCTTCACCCTGTACACCCATTTGTTCTTCAAAGCCCGTTTGCCTCTTGGTAATTTCACCAACTCAAAAGTGTGATTGTCATGCAAAGATTTCATCTCATCTTGCATGGCTTCCTCCCACTTTTCTCTGTCCTCTGTTTCCACAGCCTCATTGTAGTTCGGGTTCTCCCCCGTCAGTAAGCATCACATACTCATATGCAGAGTATTTGGTTGAAGGTCGCCTCTCTCTGTCAGACCTTCTCTGTGGAACTGTTGGTGTTAGCTTCTGGTGCTGGTGGTTGATCATGATCATCCTCTCTAGGAGCTTCATCACCTGTACCCTCATGTCTGGGAACCTCATCTTCAACTCGTACTGGCACCGGTGTGTGAGGTTCTGGATTCACATTTTGTATTGCTGGGGCATTGTTTTCATCTCCTTCCGGATATCTTCTATGGTCTGGTCTTCAACAAAGACAACATCTTGGCTCCTGAAGATCTTCTTCTCCACATGATCATACAATTTGTAGCCGAAATCATCATGACCATAGCCAATAAAGACACACTGTCACGTCTTTGCATCAAGCTTGGATCTCTCATCCTTTGGGATTTGTACAAAAGCTTTGCACCAAAAGACATGCAAGTGTTCATAAGACACTTATTTACCTGTCCAAGCTTGGTTAGGAACATTACCTTTCAGTTCGACCGCTGGGGACATTTTCAAAACATGTATTGCTGTGTTGAGTGCCTCCCCCCAAAATGTCTTCGGCAGCTTGGCTTGTGACAATAAGCTTCTGACCCTTTCGCACAAGGTTCTGTTCATCCTCTCAGCTAGGCCATTCAGCTGAGGTGTCTTCGGAGGTGTCGTTTGATGTCGGATTCCTTGCATCTTGCAGTACTGATCAAACGTACCTCTGTATTCTCCATCATTGTCTGTTCTGATGCATTTGAGTTTCTTGACGGTTTCTCTCTCCACCAGGGCGTGAAACTCCTTGAATACTCCCAACACTTGATCTTTTCTCTTCAAGGTGTATGCCATATCTTCCTTGAATGATCATCAATGAATGTTACAAAATACAGTGACCCACCAAGTGTTCTAGTCTGCATCGGACCGCATACATCTGAATGTATGAGGTCAAGTACCTTTGGTTTCATTTGAGGCGGGGAGCTCTGGAAGGACACTATGTTCTGCTTTCCAGCCATGCAGTGTTCATACTTCCGTAAGTGTGAGTTCTTCAATTCGGGAAGAACATTCCGCCTGCGTAGTATCTCCATCCCCGTTTGACTCATGTGACCGAGCTTTTTATACCATAGCTCGGCTGCCTCATTACTGTTGACTGTATTTATGCTACTATTGGAAATCTTAGCATGCATCAAATACAGAGTTGAGTCTTTCTTACCTCGTGCCACCACCATTGATCCTTTAGTGAGCTTCCAGGTGCCGTCACTAAAGGTGCTGCAGAAACCTTATCATCCAGCTTGCATGTTGAGATCGGGTTTAACCGGATGTTTGGGATGTGCTTGACTCCCTTCAACACTAGCCTTGTCTCGTTGTCTGTTTCAAGGCAGATGTCTCCAATACCGACGGCTTTGGACTATCCGTCATTCCTCATCCTTACCGCACCGTAGTCTCATGGTGTGTAAGATGAAAAGAAGTCTCTGCGAGATGTGGCGTGTATAGAGGCTCCACTATCTATCACCCAACTGGTCTCGTGGCTGGTAAGATTCACAACATCTTCTTCATATATATGAAGAACTGTTTGGAGGTATTTTCAGTGGTAGTAGCAACTCTTTCTTGATTAGAGTCACCATCTTTTCTAGACTGCTCGTTCTTCAACTTGTAGCAATCCCTCTTTATATGACCTTTCTTTTTGCAGTGATATCACTCAATATCTTTAGTTCTTGATTTACCTCGGTTCTTGTCTGGTCTACCTGGGCCTCGGCTTTTACTCATCCCCCTTCCGGTGTTCTTCTCCGTCACTAGAGCTTCTGAGGTTGAGGTTGATGCTGACTCATGCATTCTCGTCCTCTTTTCTTCCTCGAAGATCCTGGTCTTTGTACGTGCCAAATTTGGGCCAAGGGCAAAACCGTCTTTCACTTCAAACCCAATACCAGGTGAGGCCCAAAGCAATAACCCAGCTCATTAAACGTTAAAAAAAACAAATCCAATAACTTAAAGACAAACCCCTTTAATTATTCACCGATCGTTTCTCTCTTTTCCAAACAATGAAAATATTTCCACATGCACATTATCCTCCCCGCCGAAAGCAGAAACATCAAACATGTGCGAGGCCCCATTGCCAGAAATCACAGCACGTTGTGGGTCCCATATGCAGCTCATCTGACAGCTACAAGGATGATTCATTCAATCTATAAAAATAGACGTAACTCAGCACACAAGGAAAGAAAGTCAGAGTTCTCCAATCCAAGCTTCACTTCTCTCTTACAAGCTTCTGCTCTCTGACACAAGCTCCCTGAGCACTCCATCCCTTTAAACACTTTCCACCGCCCTCACGGCCACCCAAAGAGGTCAAAGTAACAT
This sequence comes from Zanthoxylum bungeanum, assembly GCA_019454045.1. Taxonomy (NCBI): domain Eukaryota; kingdom Viridiplantae; phylum Streptophyta; class Magnoliopsida; order Sapindales; family Rutaceae; genus Zanthoxylum; species Zanthoxylum bungeanum. The sequence goes on along the minus strand of SKCR01033418.1, from coordinate 34,692 downwards.
TAACCTTGCTTTCACATTTTACATATTTACTGCTCATTTCATACTACTGACTTGAGCGTCGGAGTGCCTCCGGCACCCACCACACCGGTGGGTAGTCTACTCCCGCTCACTATACCTTTGTTTTGCAGGATCGCTAATGCCCCCAACTTACAAATTCTCGATTGTGGACCTCGGCCAAAATCCAGCATCCACAGTCTTTGCCATCTCTATAGTGACTTTCCCATCTGTGGCTGAATTTATCACCGTAGATCTGAACGTTTCCCAAGATTCGGGTAACGTATTAAGGAGTATTAAGTCGTTTACCTCATCACCGAAGTCTATGCCCAATCCCGACAATTCTTTCATGGTGCCGAGGAAATCGTTGATATGGTCCGCCGCAGCTGTACCTTCCTGGTATTTCAAACCCATCATTTTCTTGATATAGTACAGCTTGTTGTTGCCAGTCTTTGCTCGGAAAAGCTCCTCAGCTTTCTTCATAAGACACGTGCATTTGTCTCTTCACTGACATGGTTCACGATACTGTCGTCGATCCACTGACGAATAGTACTGCATGTTTTCTGGTGAAGATTAGCCCACTTCTCATCGGACATTCCTTCTAGTTTCTGCTCCAGAAATACCGATCCATCAAAGTCCTTCACATACAGAAGGTCTTTCATCATTTCTCTCCATGTTCCGACACATGGACCAAATTGCAAATTTCAGAAATTACTGGGGTCAAAGTGTAATTTCCAAAAGTTCAGGGGCCAAAGTGAAATTATGAAAAAGTTAAGGGACTAAAATAAAATTTCCAAAAAATACAAGGGCTAAAATATAATTTCCAGAAAGTTCAGGGACATATCTGAAATTTACCCGAAAATTGCTGACATGGCAGTTCTGCTGACGTGGCAGACACGTGGCGCTGATTGGATGCACATGTGGCTGCTGACTGGGCTGCTGACTGTGCAGCGTTTGCTGACGTGGCGCTGACTGGACGCTGATATGGCGACACGTGGCGGCTGACTCAGCGTCTTCAACCTTCAGCAGAGAGTGGGGCGCGTGAGGGGCGTCGGAGCGCGTGGGAAGCTTACTGACCGGCGCGTGGCGCGCGTGAGGCGTCATCAGGTCTCCGTTCGATCTCCAAAAAATACCACCGTGCTCGTCTCGCCGTGAAAAGTCCGATGGTATGCTCAAAATCGATTTTCGACAACTTTCGTCGGAACCGATTTTTCGAACCGAACCTATGTTACTGAGTTTCGGGATCCCTCCGAGTAACCTTAGCTCTGATACCACTTGTTGTGATAAAACACACACAATAGAGGAGATGTGAGAGAAAATTCTTCTTTATTATCACACAAACAAATAATTACAAAGCTTACAACCCTAAGCTTTACAAAAAACTCTCAACCCTCTTTACTCTCTATTATATACTCACTTATGAGTTCTGGGATGATGAAGAATGGAATGGAAGGCTCAATTTATATTGTCATAGACGTGTGAACAGTGTCACACGTCTTAGACACGCTTTGCATGCAAGTTGGAGCATGCTGCCAACTTGCCAATATTTGCAAATCAAGCTTTCGGTGCCATTTTGGCTGCATGCTGACTTTGTTGCATGCATGTTGTCTTCAACATCAATTAATAGTATAATCAAATATATATTGAGATAAAAATCAAGATGATCTTTATCACTGTACCATACTACGTTTCTGTGATCGTTTTATATATATCTGCACAACCTACCCAAAATTACCATCTAAATCATTATCAATGTACACCTAATGCCTATGTTACGACAACCCCGATAACCAACTGGGTAATCCATTCATTTTGGGTAGGTTGTTTGTGATATATATATATACACACACACGCACTTACAATTCACAGCTGTTTTTGTTCGAATGGTAAGATTGAGAATTACCCCTTGAACAAACTTCCTCCAACGGGTGAATTTGTTTGATTGTGGGAACCGCACAAACTGCAAGAGACAAACAAACAGAGAGACGGGATTTAACGTGGTTTGGCAGAGAGTGGCTCCAACCTAGGTCCATGGGAGAAATTGGAATGATTTTATTAATTTCGGGGTAAATACAGACTCAAGCTTCTAACAAGGAAATTAGAGTGTTACAATCTAAATAACTCATTGGGTAATGAATAACCCGATCTACCTTCTCATAATATGGTCGGGACTCGGGTACATGACTTAATTTCTCTCTCTATCACTAGCTTATTTCTAGTACTTTGCTATCAAATTATAGAGTGAAATACCAAGTTTGCTAACTCACAATTTGCCAACCCCCTCTAGAATGACTTTAACCCCTTTATATAGGTTCCCAAAACCTCTTTACAATCGGTACTGATGTCACCTTACATCACTTAATCACCATTACCCCTCTTAGTCACTGCTTTTACTGCCCTCTCTGATAACTTACGAGCCATATGTCCTGCCACTGCACCGGCTTATAACGGCTGGTAGGACTCACGTCTTCATGTGATCCGTTTGCTTTATTATTTTCATCATTAGTCTTCTAGATTCACTCCTTTTTAGGTATGACATATGTCATACTGCTTGAACTGGTTGAACATGACTTCATCAAATCTTCTCGGGTCAGGTTCTTCATACCATACAAATGAAACCTCGCTAGGTCGAGGTACCCAAACATACAGAACATCTACAATCTATATTTCAATGTGGTCGGGTCGGGACCATCATTGTTTTATCTACATAAACTCTTATTAAGGAGAGCGCCTCGCTACATACCAGGGTTCATACTCTTCTCCAAGCCTTCCTTTGCTTTTGGACCATTGGGCCTTTCAACCCACCTGGAGCTGGTAATACAATAATAAACTTTGACCCTCATCTGGATGAGTGTTGTAAAAAACCACTATCAACATATGTTGATATGATAATTTTGGATATGTTGTGAAGATATATATATATATATATATATATATATATATATGTATATCTATATAATAAAGGAGAATGGTGTTGGAGGAAAGAGAGTGTATCCAACGGCTCTCTTTATGTGGCTTAATTGACGGCCCATATCATTTCATTGGTAATTGGAGGAAAGATAGTGAATTGATTGATGGAAATGGTAAACAAATTTCAAAATTTCAAATTAAAAAATAGAAAGTTAAAATAAAATCATTTAATTAAAAAATAAAATCATTTAATTCTGTAACAATGTGCCGTAGGCACGGGCAAATACTGTAACACCGTGGCGTAGGCACGGGCAAATACTGTAACACCGTGCCGTAGGCACAGGCATCATTTAATTAAAAAATAAAATCATTTAATTCTGTAACACTGGGCCGTAGGCACGAGCCAAATACTGTAACACCGTGCCTATGGCACGGGCAAAAACTAGTATATATATATATATTAAAAAAATAAAGGATTGGTAAGCCCAAAATTTTATTTACGGACTTTTGTACGTACACATGGTATTAAAAAGGGGGAAAAACAAATTCTAATACACTAAAAGAAAAATTACAGTTCATAAGAGTCCATATTTTCTTATTTTTTTGTTCTGTCTTTACCTTAATAATATCAATAGGTCTTTACCTTAAAATTTTTCTCTTAAACCTCCATAAATTAATACTCTATAAATTAATAACTTCTCTAAAATAATATATTTTTCCCGGTCCCAACTTGGACCAATTTACAAAATTAGTAATTTTGATAAATTAATAAGATAATAATTTTCAGGAACACTCTTATATAAATCTATAGTCTCATCAATATTATAAATTATTAATTGTCTAAAATTACAAACATAAATAGGACAATTTATTAAAATATGATTTAATGTTGTTTGTTTTTCTTGAAATTTAAATCTAGGTGGATTTCATCTCTAACTTTTCTCATTGCATTCAAAAGCTCCAATATTGTCTTCTCGAATTGTAACAAAAAACTGTGAAGAGTTGTTGTCACTATGAGTGTTTCATTTCATGTGATTGGTTCCAAAAGAATTCAATCATCCTCAACATGATTTTCAATGACATTAATTACAATTTCTCTAAATTTTGGATTTCTGAACATTTATCATTTTCACTTGGGTAATTCAACATGTGATTAACTTCCATGTTATTGCGGTAACTGAGACCATTAATCATGTTCTCAAGCTGAATCGAAAAAATACTCTTTAAATTGATAAATTATTAATTAATTGATTAATTAATATATTTTTTTAAATTAATAAAATTTTATGATCCTTATAGAGGTTTTACCGTTTAAAAGAATGCGATTGCTCACCCACTCTTACCCAAAACTATATTAATTTAGTTGATGAATGATAATTTGTCTCCGAGTGTGATGATTGATTTCTTATCTAGATATGTCTAAATAAGTTAAAAGACTAGAAAGTGTAATTATAATAAATAAATAAACATTTTACTTGCATAATTGAGATGAGTGGGGCTAGTTACAACATAAAAAGTATAAATGTAATGCCAGTTAATGATTATCATTTTCGTTAATTATTAACGGGTTAATAATATTGTCACACACCAGATGCTCTACCACTGACCACTGTATACAATAATATTGGGTAAATTCTTTAGTTCTAATAGTTTGATATATATATATATATATTGAAATCGTTGGAAATCATTCGGCCAAACCATCTTTTTCAGACTTAAGCGGAGCAACTAAAATCCCCGATTTTTCCAGACTCTTGCAATAAACGCACTCTCTGGATTCGAACTCATGACCTGAAGGCCAGATCTTAAATCCAGCACCACCAACCCACGTCCCTTGGAGACAATTTGAGATAATTGCCAAATCATTTTGTTGGTGGTGGTTTTCAGCTCTCAAGAAGTGAGAATCTCTGTGAAGGGTATAATGAGGATTGCAGTTAACAGATAAAGACCGAAAGACATTGAGAAGATATAAGGTCGGCAGAGGGGCTCGAGCACGAGGTACACGTTGGGATACCGAGGCGGTCATATCTAAGGTGGTTGGGTCCAACAGTACTAGGACGTTTGTGAAAACTTACCTGATGTAGTCAGTTCAGCCTTGACATCAGACTCTCAGGACATCCTCGATCGACATCAGACTCTCAAGTCAGCCTCGACATCAGATTTTCGAGACAGCCTCGACATCAGACTCTCGGGGCAGCCTCAACATCAGACTCGGTATTCAGAGCCTCGTGTTAGCCTCTGAGGTCAGGACCGACTTAGAATATCAGACCCGGTCGAGGAAGCTAGATCAAGCACTAGAGGCTCGGCACACCGACCTGGTCCCCTAGGTCGGGGTGCTAAACTTTATTCACACGTATGGATGACGTAAGCCCTACATGAAACCTAGAGCCACCAGACGATTGGATGGGCATAACGTCTGAGTAATGGGTAATAACGGCAAGGAAACGTGGCCAACGTCATGAATGGACATAACGTGCGAGTAATGGCAGTTTACGTGGCTGGCGTTATGAGTAGTTGTAACGGTAGAATTTGTCCTAGCATATAAAGGAATTGAAAACTCATTGTAAGGGGTTGGTTAATTTATCTCTTAACTTGTAAAATAGAGAGCAAAAGGCTTAAGTGTAAGAGTGAGCTTGTAAGAGGTCGGTCAAATGAGTTCGAGAGATAGACAAGTCGAACATACCCAATCACGTTATAAAAACTTTCTTTTCCCTTGTGCCCGTGGACGTAGGTTGGATTCATTCCGTCGAATCACGTTAACTCTCTATCTTGTCTTTGTGTTTTCCATCTTTTACTAAGTTTACCTTTGGTTCCCAAACCAAACAAATTCACCGTTGATGGAGGATTATTCGATAAGTGAGTTTACCGATTTATCCCTGGAACGAAAATCAGTCGTGAACACTTTTTTATTATTTTTACTTGTTTGTCTCATTATATGTTTAATCGGTATAATTTAAATTTCAGTAGTCAAACCCTCACAATTTCGACGGTATTAGGTAATTATAACAAGCTTTAATGTGCAACCGGTAGCTGTCCAAATTGGGTCCTGTCTATTTCCACTAAATAATTATCATATACATAATAAATTAAGCCTTATTCAAAAGATAGAAACCTTGTGGTATCGTTTCACATGGACTCACTCATACCAACAATATATACCAACTTTGATATCTTGAATATAATCTGTTCCTAATGAATTATTCACCCTTATGATGAAGCTTTGAAGAATGAAAATAAGTGAAAAATAGTAAAATTCTTCTAATATTTGGTGAAATTAAGTGAAATTTTTTAATATCTTAAAATTAAATGAAATCCCTAAATATATAAAATTTGTTATCAATATTTTTTATTTTTATTGTAAAACATGAGATGAGTTTCACTTTTTTTAAAAGACATATGCATCAATTTAAGAATTAAAAATTTAGGGATTAATAATTTTTTAATTCTCGGACTGGACCCTGACTTTTTTGCAATGTATAACTAAATTAATCTCCAAGAATTTCCTTTTCTTATGAATGCTAATTTGTCTCCAAGTGTTTAGCTAATAGCCGATGATTGATTTCTTTTCTTTTCTTATTACGTTAAAACAATAGAATAGTAATTATAAAAAATTAAAATAAAATAAACATTTTACTTACATAATTGAGATGAATGGGGCAAGTTACAACATAACAAATATAAATGTTAGTTAATGATTGTCATTTTCGTCAATAATTAACGAGTTAATAATATGGTCACACACCAGATGCTGCAGTCATTACTTTCGTAATTGTTGGATTTGACTTTTCAAAGATGAGATAAAATTTATATGGATGGTATAAATCTGTGTGTCCATAAACTGAGCACTACATCTTTACATCATCCATACTCCAAGAAGATCATGATGAGTTCAATCCATGACCAATTCAAGAAACCATCAAACGATGAGGAAGATTTCTTGTTGGCCTTGGACCTCGCCGGCTCAATAGTTCCGATGACCTTGAAAGCTGCCGTTGAGCTTGGTGTGTTAGAGATTATGGCGAAAGCTAGCCCATCTCAGATCTCTTCTTCTGAGATTGCCTCTCAACTTCCCACACATAACCAAGAAGCCCCATCAGTACTTGACAGAATGCTACGCCTCCTTGCCAGTAACTCTTTACTCACATGTAATCTTGTCACAAATAGAGATGGAAGTGTCCAAAGATTATATGGTTTATCTTCAGTTACCAGATATTTTGTTCCAAATGAAGATGGGATTTCTCTTGTTCCCTATTTGCTCTTACTTCAGGACAAAATTTCTGTCGAATCTCGGTTTGTTTTCTAATTCTTTATCTTATCTTTAACATGAGTGTGGCTTGGTGGTGAAGGGTCCAGAATCTCATCTTGAGGTTATGGGTTCGAATCCAGGGGTGCAATTTCTTGTTAGAGCCTGGGACAGTCGGGGGTTTTACCTGCGCCGCTGCCCAGAATAGGTGATTTGGTGGCGGGGTTTCCAACGATTTAAAAAAAAAAAAAATGTTCACTGATAGGAGGTTGACATATTCATCTTAAACAAAGCTACTTTATTTTGTATGCTTAGAGTTTATGATATATTCATTAATTGCATGCTTTTATATATTTATTTCCATAAATCATGAATATATACACATCATTTTCTTTATATTTTTCCTTTTATATTCAATATGAAGGAGAAGGAACCTAGTACTATTGGAGGAATTTAGTTATTTTCCTAGTTGTTTATTCACATGTTCTTTACTTCTCTTTTTCCTTTTTTTTGCTACGGTTTCCTTTTATTTATTTCTTTCATATATTTCGACGAGGTTATATTTCAATAAGGAAAAAAAAATCAGAATAAAAGAAATTTATATATCCGAACAGGTGCCACATGAAAAATGCCCTATTGGAAGGGTCCTTGCCATTTATGAAGGAACATAATGTAGCCCATGGATTTGAGTATGGTGCCAAAGATGATAGAATACAGAACCTAATCAATCAATCAATGCACAGTATCACATCAGTAGTCATGAAGAAAATTCTTGAAATCTACAAGGGATTTGAAGACCTAAATCAATTGGTGGATGTTGCTGGTGGTTTAGGTGCAAACCTTAGGTTAATTGTTTCTAAATACCCACAAATTAAGGGGATTAACTTTGACATGTCTTATGTCGTCAAAAATGCCCCCTCTTATCCAGGTATTTATTAATTTAAACATAATATAGAAATGATATTTTTATATATAAGAACCCATTTTTAAATCTTCTATTTGTAGGTGTGGAGCATGTTGGAGGAGATATGTTTGTTGAAGTTCCCAAAGGCAAAGCTATTTTCATGAAGGTTAGTTCTTAAATTAATTTTCCTTAAAAGATAAAAAAAATTTACGAGAAAATGAAATTTTCATTCTTTTTATAATTTGTTTTCACCATTTGGGTCTTATTAGCTTTTTAATAATTCAGCCAAAAAAAAATTACATTTGACGGTATTTTTTATGTGACTTTTTCAAGACAACGGATGAAATGGTGTACTAAAATTATATTTTGAACCTAAAAGGTAAAAATAATTTCTAAGAGGGACCAAAATATCATTCTCTAAAATTTTAAATGAATATGTTACATTTCTAAGAGAAAATCTTTCATACAACGGAAATATCACGTTATCCGTATAATAATCTAATAATTCATTGTCACGCGTGTTCAAATATCAAAAAAAACAAAAAAGATGTATATTAAATCATACACGTCATTTATTAATTTATTGGTGATACAACGTCTCTCTTACTTCCGTTGTGCCAAAGAACTACTTCATCTCTAGATAGATTTTTTATGTTATGAAACTAATAAGCAGAGTTGATATAAAACTTGCAGAGTACACTTCACGATTGGGGTGATGATAAATGTTTGAAGATATTGAAGAACTGTTACGATGCATTACCAGAAAATGGGAAGGTCATTTTGGTAGAATCGATAATGCCAGAATTCCCAGAGACGGATATTACAAGCAAGAATATTTCTACTCTTGACGTAGTTTTGTACACTGTACTTCCGGGAGCAAAGGAGAGGACATTGGAGGAGTTCAAGGCCTTGGCAACAGGATCTGGATTTTCAGCTATTAAAGTTATGTGTCGTGCCTACTGCTATTGGGTTATTGAATTCTACAAAACCATGTCTCCATTAATCTAAGCTTGTTAAGTTTTGTGTTATTTTGAGAAAAAAAACTTTTGTACTTCTATGGTATGTATAATAAGCCAAATGAGATTCTATTGGTTAGTTGCCAAAGAATTTCTTAGTCGAGTTAATTTTCGCATTTTAATATAAATAAAATGCAGACATCCGTCATTGTTTTGTCTGCATCGTCGTCTTCCGTTTTTTTATCACGTTTCAGAAATTTATGGCCAATACTTGTGTGCAAAAAGATATTAAGTACTACAAAACAAGTTGGTTATTTCTTTTTCTTTACCTTCGATTCTAAAACAAATAATTCGCATCATTTATCGAAGTAGAGATTTATAAATTGTTCATCCAATTGATCATTAATATTAATTGAGACGAGTTGACATGCAAACTCATTTTTTTTTTTTTTTTTTTGGAAAAGCTCATTTATTTTAAAGGAACAATATTACATCCTAAAAACACTCATCATACGTACAATTATATTACACCCATGAATCAACGAAATATTAAAATTTTATGAAACAAAATTGAAAGCACTGTGATCCCTGCACTAACATCAAGATCACGGCAGCACAAAATATAACATGGCAGCAACTATGAGAATATAATAACATGGCAGCAACTATGAGAATAATAATAACGTGGCAACAACTCTTTCATAGAAGACAGCAAACTTAAGTCTCCATAAGCAGAGTCATAAGCATATCAGAACCCATAACCAGCAAGAATGTATTCCCACAGTTCGTATAACATGGCAACAACTTGGCCATAGAGACAGTAAACACAAGCCTCCAGTAGTCCCAGACACAAAGAAGACCAAACTTATATCACAAAAAAAACTTGAAGCAGATCTGACAAAAAACGCGAGCAAACTAAAACCTGACAGTTCTGCATTACAAGCATGATATAGTCTCCAGGCCTTCACCAAGCAAGCTAACACAAACCATACATCACTAGCCCATCGAAGCTAACACAAACTTATATATATATATATATATTAGAAAATCAAAATAATTAAACAACACCCATAAATATATTATTTATTAATTTTTTGAGTTGTATTTTTTTAATATAATATGAAGGCCCAAGCCCAAATTAGTTAAAAAAATTCCAATATATTTTTGCATCAATCTTATTTCTTAAACATATCTAAAATAATTATATTTAATTTGTATGTGTATAGATGATTCATTATTTTTTATTTTAAATCCACTCATTTATGTGTTTTTTTCATTTGCAAAAGAATAAGGATTCCATTACATTTAAATAAAAATAAAAATAACTATATTTATACTTAGGTTTGATTATTGATCTTCTAATTTATTGATATATTTGTAGTGATTCTTTTACTAAACCACATCGTGTATAGTTGTTATGTGTAAAATATTCACATATTAATATAAATATAATTATTTTGTATATATTTATTTTTTATTTATAGTTATTCAAAGCACAAATATTGCGTTTTAGCACTAGGTTTTTAATAATTTAATTAAAAAAGTGATTAAATCTACAATAAATTAGCGGAAATTTAGTATATAATATATTACATAAACTTAAAATACATCATTTTAAAAATAAATTTTTAGGGTAAATTGGTATTTTTAGAAATTATGGATAAAAATATAATTATGAAAATTTTGGGTTAATTTATAAGTTTAATACTAGAGGCTATTTCATAATTTTCAAAAATATAGGGATCATCTTATAATTTCAAAAAATATGTATGAATTCATTATATATTATTTTAATAAGGAAAAAATTTAATCTCCACTGAATGAAATTTCTAGATACGGCACTGGCTATACACTCTGCCTGTATCTTCCATAGAACATAACCCAACAAACAGAATAAGAGCAACAACCATACACTCAACATTATTGAGTCCAGCATCAGCTTCACGAACCAGCAACTCAGACAGCCTTAGGGTCCACTCAACCACCATTCCTTTTATAACCCAAAAATATCCATGCCAAAAGTACACTTTAACTCAACAATTGTAATCCACCAGGCTCTGCACCAAACTGACCCACCAATTCATCAAGACATAAAAAGCCATAGAGACTCCCAACACGCCCATCTATCAACATTAAATCCTCACCTATATATATATATTAAATCATTGGAAACCCCACCTCAAAATCACTTAATTCGGGCTTAAACGGAGCAGGTAAAACCCTCGGTTGTTCCAGACTCTTATAAGAAACATACTCTCTGGATTCGAACACAATACCTCAAAGTGAGATCATGAGTCCTACACCACCAAGTCACGCCCCTTGAGAATACCACTGTAAGAGTTTGTATAGAAATAGTGGGAGTAGTCCCACATCTAAAATGTACATGGAAGATGAAAAGTTTATAAATATTTTCTAAACACTTATATTAAAGTGGAAAAACCAAGTGGGCTTGGGCTTGGTCTTGATTGATGTGTGGTTGGCTTTATTTTTTTAAATATAAGGATTATATCTGATCAACATACCCTTTTATATTATAACTGAAAATTGGAAATCGTTTAGAGTAACTACCATCTTTTCATTCTTCATATAAAAAGAAGACAGACTTGTAGAGACAGAGTGCATCTGATACATAAAAAATTTTCCATATACAAAGTTACTGAGTTACTGATCATTGAAAACAAACATCAAGTAGATTCGCCAGGGGTCAAATTATCAAGTGCAGATTATCATGAGAGAGAAAGTGTAGATATGAGAGAGAAAGAGGTTCGTTCGATATCATCCGGCCATCGTTTCTAATGAGTGACCACTCCTGGAAAATCCTCTCTACGAGATGAAGCCAACATCGCCAGTCCACGACCAAACTCCTCCTCATGAGCTCTCACACGCCCTCACGTGTCGCCACGTTGCTGCGCCCACGCGCCTCCGTGCGTGAATCTCACCTCCCGAAGCGGAATCTTCCCTTCGTTGAGATACTTACAGTGGGCACTTCGATTTCCCAGATCTGACATTCGGTTGTTGTAAAACAAGTCAAAAATGAGAGTTATCGTCGTTTGACCGTTTGTCGATAACCACCGTGCATCAGCCGTCACCACCACCATCATTGTGATCATTGTGATGTATATTGTTCATTGATCACCTCGTTGTGGCATTTTGAAGTCGTTGGAGCTCAATACGTTGTTGTTATAATTTTGGGGGTGTAAATGCAAAAATTTGAAAATTTTAGACTAAATTATTAATTTAGGATAATTAGGATACAAATCCTTAGATTCTGATTTTAAGGGTTAAATAAGCGAGTTGTATGACTAAACTTAATTGGTAAAACTACTAACCAAGTGACTTAAAATCGATTTTTTTAATTCCAAATTATTTATTTAAGTACCCAATTCACCCCTGTTAAGTATAGTTGGTATTTATTATTTAAGTGCTGGTAGGCAATTTCATTACTAAGTTCTTAAGATTTTGTTTATATTTCAAAGACAAGTTGATTTAATGAAAATTAAAGAAAGACAAGTTGAATATTTGAATGGTGACCTAAGTCCTTATTGTATTCACACGTTGGTTCATCTGATTGGTATTAATCTCTCTTTGTAGTTATGGTAACAGCTAAACTAATTAATTATATTTATGATGAACGGTAATATTTTTTTTTTTTGCACATTATTTCAACATAATCCTAACTTTTTTGTCCGAATTTGAAAATAGTTCATATTCCGTTTCTGTGTTTTTATTTAACATTAATCCAAATCAAATTTAAATGTTTTTTTTTTTAATGTTAAACATTTTAGTTTTTAAAAATATTATATTTTAATTGTAATTTCACTTTATTGTTCTTATTTATTATTGTTGTTGATGTCGTTTTCAATTCATTTGAATTATTCAGTCAAAAGAGTTAGTAAGAGAGGAAGAAAAAATCCAACAGTGTCTAAGAATATCTGATTAAAAAAAAAGGGAAAAGTGTTTTATTCGGAAGATTGAACAACAGTTTCTACGAAGAGTCCCCAAGGTCGCCCCCTGAATTTGGCATACCAATCAACAACCAAAACAACTTTTATTTGGTTACAGAAATTTTTTAACTATTTCAAAGGGCACCAACCATAAGCTAAGAGGAGCATTAATGCCTCTACTTCAATTTACACATGATCAAAATCTAATTAAATGCTGGCCTTATTAATTTCATTATCTTTTGTTTCAGCTCCGAATGATTGATGCTTCTTCCACCATTCACCTATGCATGAAAATTAAATATTTAGATACATTCTTCATCAAAATAAATTAAAACTTTTACTGAAACCCTATTTACCTATTAACACAATTACCTCAGATTCAATATTGAGTAGTAACCTTTCATCCATTTTATTGGAGATGCAGTTCACAATTGTTAGTCTTTCTCCAATGAGAAGTGCCAATACTTGAGAAAGAGGAAGCTCTTTTCTGCAGGAAGTGCTTATGACAATCTCCACTCCTGCCAAACAAGGCCTAACGGAGACACTATCTCCTGGATTAAGATTTTGTGAACGTTCTGATTCAGAAGTACCGTAAGTGGCGGATGATGAATTGGAAAATCTTAGAAGCTCATTTCTCTTTTCACTCAACTCTTGAATCTTATTTTGCAGATCTTTTATATAATTTACAGCCCCGTGCATGTGATCAGATGTAGATCTCTTTCCCTGATATGATCAAAACCAATTGATATCATCATAAAGGAAAATATGTATAAATTCATATATAATATTTTTGGCAAACCTCCATGGTACAACGGAATTTCATTAATATGCAAAAAAAAAAATGAAATTGTGCACCTAGTAAGGGGATGTAATGAATCTTATTCTTCAAAATAGAAGAAAATCCAAAGAATAGATCAACAAAATATGATTCATGTCAGCGTCAAAGTTACATAATCCTCATATAAAATTAAAGAAGGCAAAAAAAGGGGATGGGAGTAAAAATCTTTTATGTATAATTAAAAAAAAAATATAAAGCAATAAATTAAAGAGAAATTTACCTTGATATACTCAAGAGGGAGTAAACATCTTAGAGACCTACAAAGTGTAGACATTTCTTGCCGCCTTCGTTTTTCAAGATCTCTATGCATCATCTTCCTTTTCTTAGTGTCAATATTGGGATTGTCACCATTGACAGGAAAGCTATTTGATGCATTTGGCTCCTTGATTAGATCACTGCCATACTCAAAAGGGTTCAAAAGGATATTATTGTTTTGTTTGTCAGCTGTGTGGCAATGACGAAGCTGATAATGAGAATCAGTTTGGTCAAATTCAAACAAAAGTGATTGAATATTGTCCATGATTTAATCTAGGCTCAATTCTTTTCTTTACCACTGATCTTGACATTATCTATTTTTTGCATACTATATATACACACACTTTCAAGTGGGAGTTGAGAAAGAGTTGTACGTTTAGACGAGTTGAGTCACTTGAGTGAGCTTCTAAATTGGGAATCATATCTTTGATGGGCCTAAGTAATCAAGATTTTGTTTATATTTCAAAGACAAGCTGATTTAACGAAAATTAAAAAAAGACAAGTTGGATATTTCAATGGTGACCTAAGTCCTTAATCTCTTTGTAGGTTATGGTAACAGCTAAACCAATTAATTATTGACGAAAATCATAAACTAATCTATCATTGATTTCATAAGTGCAAGGACTCAATTTATAAGGTAAAAATGAAAATGATATAATTAATGTGATTTTAGAAAATTAATTGACGTGCATACAATGAGTAGATTATTCGTTATATTGATTATGAAAGATTAAGACAATCAGTTATCTTATTTTATCGTTTGTTTATTTCTATTATTATTAGTTAAATGATGATGTCGTAATGATGTCACAATGGCAAATTTATTTGCATCAAATCCAACCCAAATTTGTAGTATACCAAAATTAACTGTTTTTTTTTTTTTATTTTAAAATAACATGTGATGAGATATCAATGATAGGTTTGTTATGATATCTAAATTTGTTATGGTATCATAGCAGGTTTAAGAGTATTCAAATTCGAGGGTTTAGTGTTAAGCGGTAAATATGTTAGTATTTATTGTCCTTCTAGTTTGATATTTTGTAATTTATCAAGAGTCTTATGAGTGCTTTGATGTGTTTTAGATTCGTTTTGCAGATAAAATTAATATCGAGACTCGAATGAATGAATTTGGGATGAAAACGGTAAAATGTGGAATATATAGGGGCAAAACAGGAAACACATAGTGTGTCGCGACTCCGTATTGCACATCTCGACGCGCAGAAGAACAAAATTGAGGCAGAGAGTGTTGAACATTGTGCGTCGAGACACTAGACCTTTCACGTCGCGACGTTGACTTCTGCAGTTACGCGCGTTCCGACGCGACCTCGTTTTCCAGACTGTTTAATGAAGTGTACTTAAGAAGTAACCAAGCCACCTATGAAAAGAAGACTTCATCCCGAAACTAAATGAGTCTTTGGAGGGGGCTGATGCCCTAATTTCAGAGCCTCCAAGGTGATTTTGAAGAGAAGAAAGCACATCAAAAGAATCACAACTCAGAATCTCAACAGCAATGGGCGAAGGATTGACGATCTCGACAAAGTTTATTCTTCCTTTTATCTTTGATGTTTTGTTTATTGTTGAATATTTATTTAGAGATTTTGAGCATGTATATTAACTAAATCTATAATTTAGGATTGTGATGAAACCTAATAATTATGAGTTTATAAATTGAATTTTCTTATATCTTGTGTGATGATTTGGCTTGTTTATTGAATCTTGATCTTAATTCTTCTTGTTGTTTGATTACCAATAGGATTGATGTGGTAAACTTAGATGAACTTGACAAATGGATTTTAGGTTTAGCCTTAAATTCAATAGCACACAATCTCATTTTAAGGATTTCTTTACATGATAGAAATATATCTGTCGGGCGGGTGTAGGCATAATTGGTACTTGACCTTAATGAATTCGGAGTTTCCTAGTTAACATAGAAGTATAGTAAATTAAGTTACTTTGAATATTTGCATTTGACCATCGAAAGAGGCTAGTGAATATTTTTTTAGTGCTCCAGGTTAATAAGCCAATGTATTGCACAAGTATAAGAGAATCAATTCATCTTTAGAATAATATTGAGTGGATTCACAGCCCTAAATGTTTTCTCTTCATTGTTTCCCTTGGAATTTATCGTAGTATTATTTAATCGTTTTAGTTATAGCTATCTTCAACCAACAATCATATTTAATTTCAATTAGATATTTATAAGTAATTAGTTTCAATAATTGGTAACGTAAGATATAAGTCCACGTGAGATCGATAATTTTTTTTACTACTTAAGCGATACGTGCGTTTGCGTAATGTGTGAAAATCGTGATAATTTAGCCACAATATCAATGATAGGTTTCCGGAGCATGGCGGTGTAATGAGATAATTTTCTTTTTTAAAAAAAAATTCTTAGAACTAGGTTTTCTGACCCTATTTCCTGATTTTATATTTCATTTGTTAGGGGATCGTGGGCTGAAGCTGGCATCACAAGTAAAGTGAAATTGAGAATAATTGTTAGTTCATGAAGCTTTGCCTCCCATATAACAATACAATAATAATTAGGAGGCTTAGCCTACTATAAATATTAACAATAAAATAAAGCAACGAGACACAGATTTAACGTGGTAAAACCTTCAATGTGGGGGAAACATCTACGGGCAAAAGTAGAAGGATTTCACTATAGTGGAAAGAATTTTACAACCTCTCTCTAAACACAATGAGTGAACAATCTCACACTCTCTTGGAATATGAGAACTACAACTCCCTCACAAACTCTTAAGAAGAAACTATATTTTCTCTATTAGAATACATAGAATTTGGTTGAGAATGAGATGAATAAAATAATAAAATGAAGTTTTTATTTATAGGCATGAGATTCACTGTATAAATAGTGAATTCTAATCTTTTATTATTTTCTTTTAAGCATGTGGGACCCACCCATAAATTTAATATAATTTTCCTTAGATCATTGCACCTTTCGGTGTACCAACATTGACTTTAATAATTCTCCCACTTGGAAACTTGATTGAGAACCAATCAGCTTCCACACCATCCTTTCTATTTTGTTGTCTTTAAGCTGCTTACGTGTTTGCTAAGCCATAAGAGGATCCACACCATACAAACTTGTCTGTATTGATAGGTTTGGTCATTACATCTGCAAGGTTATCATTGGTGTGTACCTTTAACAAGTCCACACTGCATTCTTCCACTACTTCACGAACAAAGTGGTATTGTACCCCTATATGCTTCGTTCTTGAATGAAATGCTGGATTATTTGCAATATACAAAACACTCTGACTGTTATAAAATAAAGAAATCTTCTTTTGTTTGTGTCTGAGCTCCTCCAATAACCTTTGAAACCAAATAGGTTCCTTGCAAGCTTGCGTAGCTGCCATGTACTCAGTTTCTGTTGTAGACAAAGCCAAAACACTATGTAACTTGGATACCCAGCTCACTGCTCCTCCTGTAAGTATGAACATATAACCCGTGGTGGATTTTATTTTGTCAAAATCTCTTGCAAAATCTGAATCCACGTAGCCCCTAACAACTAATTTTGATCCTCCATAACATAATGCAACATCTGATGTTCCTTTGATATATCTAAGGATCCTCTTAACAGTATTTCAATGCTCTCTACTAGGATTCGCCATAAAATGACTAACCGTTCCCATTGCTTGTGCAATGTCCGGTCTTGTATAAATCATGACGTACATTAAGCTTCCCACTACTTATGCATACGGTACTCGAGACATCTCATTCCTCTCAGCTTCATTGCCAAGACACATAAAAGAGGATAACTTGAAATTAACAGGAAATGGGGTAGAAATTGACTTACAATCTTCCATGTAGAAACCGCCGTAAGATTTTTCTTCAAGTCATTTTTCTGAGAAAGCTAAATCTTCTTGTTATTTCTGTCTCGGTGTATTTGCATCCCTAGAATCTTGTTTGCTGGTCCCAGATCCTTCATGTCAAACTCTCTAGCTAACTGTGTCATTAATTCTTGGACTCGATCTTTGTTAGGGTCTGCTACTAAAATGTCATCCACATACAATAGCAAGATAACAAAGTCATTATTTACAAACCTCTTGTAATATATACAATGGTCTGAACTGAGTCTGTTATACCCAAGGCAAATAATGAATGAATCAAATCTCTTATATCAATATCTTGGCTCCTATTTGAGACCATATAAAGATTTGTTCAACCTGCAAACCAAGTTCTCCTTACCTATTTCAGCAAAACCTTCTGATTGGAGCATATAAATTTCTTCTTCAAGTTCTCCATGAAGAAATGCAGTTTTTACATCCAATTGTTCTAGATGTAGGTCAAATGTAGCAACATAGCCAGGACTACTCTGACTATTGTAAGTCAAACCACCGAAGAAAATATCTTGTTAAAATCAATCATTTCTTTCGGAGCATATCATTTCACCACCAATCGTGTACGATACCGTTCCACTTGATCATTGTTATCTCGCTTGATCTTGTAGACCCATTTATTACCAATGGATTTTCTTCTACGTGGTAATGGTACTAGATCTCATGTATTATTTATGTGCAAAGCTTCTATTTCTTCCTGCATTACTGTCATCCACAAAGATGCATTTACATCTTTTGTAGCTTCATGGAAAGTTGATGGCTCTTCATCCTCTATTAGAAGACAGTATGCAATGTTACTATCTGTATCATACTCTGAGTGTCAACATGGAGGTCTTCTCTCTCGACTTGATCGACGGACTTTAGAAGCTTCAAACTCCACTGGTTCTTGTACCTCGTGCTCTGGTCTTGCTTCAGAAAAATCTGAATTTTCTCGTTCTGGATTATTTTCCACCAGTACTGTTGTAGTCTATGTACTTTCTTTTGAAGTGCTATCATTTCCTTCTTTCTGCAGTTTGAAAGTACCTACAAGCAATAGCGACAAGAAATCTCTATACCCAAGAGGGGGGTGAATTGGGTTATCGCTATAAATGCGGAATTATAAAATCTTTGCTTTGCCGATTTTAAGCTCTTATTACCAAGTGGGAGTTTTAGGCAATTTTCTCTATTCCAATTAATAGCCTATATGCAAGTTTCTAATCAATATTATAAATGTAATCAAACTTGCAAATAAGTAAAAGTTAAGGGAAAGAGAAATACGACACCACGATTTATAGTGGTTCGGCCAAACGTGCCTACGTCCACTCCCCCAAGCCTCGCTTGAAGATTTCCACTAGAATCGAGTTTTCCGTGGTTCACTCGTAACCAAGAGTTTTCCGCCAATATGCACTCCAAACCTTTTACAAGATTGAGTTTTCTACGTAGGTGCACTCACAACCTTTACAAATTACCCAAACGATGGGATTTCACAAATCACAAGTGTTTTTGATAAAGAAGAATTAAAACACACTTGGGCACTCACAAATAATAAGAAGATTGTGTGAGAGCAAACTCAAGTGTTTCTAAGCTCACTAAATGTATGGAAGGTGTGTGTGTGAGCTTGGATGAGTGTTTATGAATATGAAGGTGTATGACACTCTTTGTTTGCCTTAGAGAATGTGTATGAAGGTTTTCTAGATCTCTAACTTAAGGCAAAAGAGTTGGGGTTCTATTTATAATAAAATGCAAAGTTTTCCCCAACTTACAGCGAGACCGGCGAGAAAACCGGCGAGGAGACCGGCATGCCGGTCTAGGGTTTCAATATCTCCCAACGGCTATATAACGTTCGAAAAACTAGCCGTTAGACCGGCGAGCAAACCGGTATGGAAACCGGCGAGGAGCTCCCTGGTTCCAGAGAGCATGTTTTTCTCAGCCAAAACCGGCATGAAGACCGGCGAGAAAACCGGCATGGAGCTCCCTGGTTTCAGCTCCCTGGTTTCAGTTCTGATGACCAGTCAAGACTGACGACACTTGGTATTTTGGCCATAACTTCCTCTAGAAAATTCCAAATCATGATTTGTAAATTTCTACAAAAACTAGACACATAGATCTAGCTTCTGTAAAAAATTCAACTCCAAAAACATTAAGATGAATTTTATGGAAATTTTCTAATGTGACGTGTATGCAGAAAACGCACATCTGAACATGTTGTAGTAAAATGGCTCTAGAAAAATTTCTATGCATCGGAATTGTGTTACGTTTGAACCGTATCAAACTAGAGACACATATCTATCTAACGGTATATCATTTGAAGTTTAATTCAACCGTTTGCTAGTTTTTAGAAGATCATTTACCGATGCATTTGTGCATGAAGTTCATTTTGGTGCAAATAAAATGCAAATGATTCTTTTAGCATTTTAAGCCATTTTAAATGCAAGTGATGCAAAATGTATGATTCCTAAGAGCTTTAGATCACTTGAGTAAACTCACTTACAATAAAATTTAGCTCTTAATCATTATTTTCGATTTGCCGCTAGTCTTCATATTCTCGCTCTTCACCCCATATGCTTCGACACTTTTTGTAATGCTTCGTGTTTGTACGTCGAAGTCTTCATTCACGTTGACGTCATCAAAATCCTTTTATGCGATCAAGTCGCCAACAATCTCCCCCTTTTTGATGATGGCAACCCCTTAAAACTTGTTGATACTTGTGAGCTTCTTGGAGTCCAAATTTGACAATTTTGCTCCCCCTCAACATAAGCTCCCCCTCAATGTGTGATTGTCTTGAATATAGCTCTATAACAACTTGACAAACACATTAGTACATTTACTCCCCCTTAAACCAAGGGTGAGGGTTAAACAAGTTTTAATCTCATTTCTAATGATTTCTCCCCCTTTGACATTATCAAAAAGTGGAGAAGTAAATATTAAAATCAAAATCAAAATGAGATACCAATTACATATGTGCTATAAAGATACCAAAATTTAAAAATATGCACATTTTGGCAATTTAGAGGAAACGGTACCAATGTTTCCGTGAGTACGGAGTTTTACCTTTACCGTTGCGAATCCTCATCTCTTTGAGCCTTTGGGATCAATTTTGCAATTCTCTTTAAAGATCCATTCCCAAAGCTCCCCCTAAAAATTTATCAATTACACTTTGGTACCCAAACTTTCTTGGGTCCATTGGGGTTAGTTTTGATTCCTTGAGGAATCCATGCATTCTTCATCACATTCATATACATGCATTCAAAAATTTATGTCCCTTTGTGTTACAAGCATGGCATGTGACATTTTCATCTATTTCATTCTTAGCATGAGAATATGATGCCTTAACAAAGTAATTCTTCAAAAATTTTCTTTTAATATAAGGCCTATATCCTAATCCTTCTCTTTTAAATGCACATTTTTGGGATCCAATAAGCATATTAAAGTTTTTATGTCCCAATGTGAATTTGCTAAGTATGTTTTGCAAATCTACAATCTTAGTATTCAATAAGACATTTTCATTCAATATAGATTCGCAATCGCATGTCTTAGAGCTAGATGGCATATTTAATATGGCATTTTCAAGTTCTAGCTTTTTAATCTTTAAACATGCATTTTCATCATTTAAGCATGCAATTTCTTTTTCATGTTTAGCCTTTAAGCATATAATCTCATTATCTAAAACATGAATTTTATCCATACTAGTTGCATGTTCAATTTTAAGTGTAGCATGCTCATTTTTAACTAATTTCAATTTCTTTTTAAGCATATCACACAATTCTTTTAATCCATTAAAGGCATTAAGTAAATCATTATCATATTGAGAATTGTGTACCTCTTCTTTTTCGCTTTCTTCTTCAATTTCAAAGCGGATGTCCTCATCCGTGATAGCCATAAATGCTAGATTTGTTCTTTCTTTAGCTTGAACCTCTTCTTCCTCCTCGGATGAGCTAGAATCGCTATCACTCCAAGTTGAAGTTGCTTTCATTGCCTTTTTCTTCGATTTTCCTTTCATTTTCCTTAATGGGCAATCGGTAGCTATGTGACCCGGTTTGTTGCATTCATAACACACAATTTTCTTGTTCTTCCGCGGCCATTTTTCTTCTTTAGCCTTTGATTTTCCCTTGAGTTTTGCGGATTTGAGAAGCTCTTTTACTTTATTGGTGATGCTTGCCAATTCATCATCACTATCATCTTCTTCACTTGAGCTTGACTCGTCTCTTTTTCTTGCTTTTAAGGCCAAAGACTTTCTTGTCCTTTTCTCATCTTCCTCCTTTTTATCCATTTTGATCTCCATTTCATACTCAAGCAATTTGCCGACCAAATCATCCATTTTCAAAGTGTTTATGTCGTTTGCTTCTTTAATGGAGGAGGTGTAGCTTCTAAACTCTTTCGGGAGAGATCTCAAAATTTTCTTCACTTGATCCGATGTCCCGATGACTTTTCCCAATGCTCCCAAATGATTGATGATGACCGTAAACCTAGAAATCATGTGATCAATTTCTTCCCCGGATTCCATCTTGAAATTGTCCAATTCGCACATGAACCGGTTGATCTTCGATTCCTTCACTTGGCTTGTGCCCTCATTGACCATTTCCAAAGACTTCCATAAATCATATGCATTTCCACATTCCGGAAGCTTGCTAACTTGATCCCGATCAATGGCACATAGGAGTTGGTTGAGTGCCTTAGCATTTTGTGAAGCTTGTTTTAGATCCTCACTATCCCATTCTAAACTCGGCTTCGGAATCTCAACCCCATTGCTATCCCTTTTTGTTGGCATTTTTGCACCCCGTGTGATAATCAAATAGGATGGCGGATCATTGGCTAGGAGATAAGTCAACATTCTTGACTTCCAATAATTGTAGTCGGTTCCGGTGTAAAACGGAGGTCTAGTAGTTGAATATCCCTCGGCAAAATTTGAAAAGTGGCTTGTAGATCCCATAGTCTATTCTCGGACGGTTAAGTCTTTCTTGAGAATACCTCGCTCTGATACCAACTGAAAGTACCTACAAGCAATAGCGACAAGAAATCTCTATACCCAAGAGGGGGGTGAATTGGGTTATCGCTATAAATGCGGAATTATAAAATCTTTGCCGATTTTAAGCTCTTATTACCAAGTGGGAGTTTTAGGCAATTTTCTCTATTCCAATTAATAGCCTATATGCAAGTTTCTAATCAATATTATAAATGTAATCAAACTTGCAAATAAGTAAAAGTTAAGGGAAAGAGAAATACGACACCACGATTTATAGTGGTTCGGCCAAACGTGCCTACGTCCACTCCCCCAAGCCTCGCTTGAAGATTTCCACTAGAATCGAGTTTTCCGTGGTTCACTCGTAACCAAGAGTTTTCCGCCAAGGCGCACTCCAAACCTTTTACAAGATTGAGTTTTCTACGTAGGTGCACTCACAACCTTTACAAATTACCCAAACGATGGGATTTCACAAATCACAAGTGTTTTTGATAAAGAAGAATTAAAACACACTTGGGCACTCACAAATAATAAGAAGATTGTGTGAGAGCAAACCCAAGTGTTTCTAAGCTCACTAAATGTATGGAAGGTGTGTGTGTGAGCTTGGATGAGTGTTTATGAATATGAAGGTGTATGACACTCTTTGTTTGCCTTAGAGAATGTGTATGAAGGTTTTCTAGATCTCTAACTTAAGGCAAAAGAGTTGGGGTTCTATTTATAATAAAATGCAAAGTTTTCCCCAACTTACAGCGAGACCGGCGAGCAAACCGGCGAGGAGACCGGCATGCCGGTCTAGGGTTTCAATATCTCCCAACGGCTATATAACGTTCGAAAAACTAGCCGTTAGACCGGCGAGCAAACCGGTATGGAAACCGGCGAGGAGCTCCCTGGTTCCAGAGAGCATGTTTTTCTCAGCCAAAACCGGCATGAAGACCGGCGAGAAAACCGGCATGGAGCTCCCTGGTTTCAGCTCCCTGGTTTCAGTTCTGATGACCAGTCAAGACTGACGACACTTGGTATTTTGGCCATAACTTCCTCTAGAAAATTCCAAATCATGATTTGTAAATTTCTACATAAACTAGACACATAGATCTAGCTTCTGTAAAATATTCAACTCCAAAAACATTAAGATGAATTTTATGGAAATTTTCTAATGTGACGTGTATGCAGAAAACGCACATCTGAACATGTTGTAGTAAAATGGCTCTAGAAAAATTTCTATGCATCGGAATTGTGTTACGTTTGAACCGTATCAAACTAGAGACACATATCTATCTAACGGTATATCATTTGAAGTTTAATTCAACCGTTTTCTAGTTTTTAGAAGATCATTTACCGATGCATTTGTGCATGAAGTTCATTTTGGTGCAAATAAAATGCAAATGATTCTTTTAGCATTTTAAGCCATTTTAAATGCAAGTGATGCAAAATGTATGATTCCTAAGAGCTTTAGATCACTTGAGTAAACTCACTTACAATAAAATTTAGCTCTTAATCATTATCTTCGATTTGCCGCTAGTCTTCATATTCTCGCTCTTCACCCCATATGCTTCGACACTTTTTGTAATGCTTCGTGTTTGTACGTCGAAGTCTTCATTCACGTTGACGTCATCAAAATCCTTTTATGCGATCAAGTCGCCAACACAGTTGATCTTCTACAAATATCACATATCTGCTAATGATGATCTTGTGGGTAGTGGGATCCCACAAGCGATACCTCTTTACTCCATCAGCATAACCCAAGAAAATACATTTTCTAGATTTTGGATCTAACTTTGTTCTTTCTTGAGCGTTGTACATCACGTACACATGACAACCAAAAATGTGAAGAGATGAGTAATCAGCTGGCTTTCCGCTCTACATCTCTATTGGTGTCTTCAAATCATTTGTAGTTAATGGAGATCTATTTACGACATAACATGTTGTATGAACTGCTTCTGCCCAAAAGCACTTTGGTAGACTAGTTATTCTGATCATAGCTCTTACTCTCTCCAGTAGTATTTTATTCATCGATTCTGCCACCCCATTTTGTTAAAGAGTGTATGGTGTAGTAGTCTATTTTTTTATGCCTTCTTGCTGACAATATGCATCAAAATCTTTGCTGCAATATTCTCCTCAATTATTTGTCCTTAGACACTTGATTCTCCTTCCAGTTTCAAATTCAATTTGTGCTTTGAAGTTTTTGAAAACTGGCATCACATCTGACTTGTTTTTTATTGGGTACACCCAACAACGTCTAGAAAAATCAGCAATAAATGATACAAAATATTTTTCTTTCCCCAGAGATTGAATCGGTGATTCACAAACATCAGAGTAAATCAACTCTAAAATAGTTTTACTCCGAGCACTTGACTTGCTGAATTTTAATCTGTTTTGATTACTTGTAACACAATGCTCACAAAACGGTAGACTGACTACTTTCAAGCCTGGGAGTAGCTTTTGATTGATAAGAATCTACATCCCATGTTCTGACATGTGGCATAGTTTCTGATGCCACAACATATAAGCTTCCTCTCTAGAATCCAGTGATGCTACCGATGCATTTGCTTCCTGAATCGAGTCTTCCAAGAGGATATACAAGTTTGCTGAAATCTTTTCAGCTTTCAAGACTGTAAGTACTCCTTTCACCATTTTTAATACCTCATTTTCAATAACGGTATTGTACCTGAGGTCATCTAACTGTCCAACTGACATAAGATTTTTCTTCATTCCCATAACATGTCGAACATCTTGTACAAGGCGAATAGTATCATCGTACATATTTATTTTAATGGCTCCAATCCCAATAATTTTCAAGGCGTGATCATTGCCTAGAAAAACCAATCCTCCAGAGACAGACTCATAATGACATAACCATTCTCTCTTATAGGTCATATGTCATGCTGCTGCAGAATCAACCAATCATGCATCACTTAGCTATTTTCTGCTATCATTGGACACCATTGCTACTTCACTGTAAAGTGCGCCACCTTCTTCATAAGTACTTGCAACATATCCCTGAGATTTTATTGCAACATGAGCTTTTTCTCCACCATTCTTCAGATTCCAACAATCTTTCTTGATGTGCCATTTCTTGCGACAGTTGTAGCATTTAACATTCTTCTTACTTCTTGATTTCGATCTGCCATGATTTTGACTCACACTTGAGCTACGTTCTATTGATCTCCCTCTTGTCACCAATGTTTCTACTTGTTGCGAACTGAATGATATGTCTTCCTTATTTTTGCGCCTAAACTCTTCTTTCAGAGCAGCAGCTGCAACTTCGTCAAAGACTAGATTACCAGTGACAACATTACTTGTCAAGTTGATGATAAGTTAATCATACGAATCAGGTAGACTTTGAAGTAGAATCTATGCACGTTCATTTGTTGGTATACTTTAATCCAACACAGTGAGTTGGGAAAATAGTGTATTCAAGTTGTTGATATGTATTCAAGTTGTTGATGTGTTGTCATCAATATCCTCCCATTTAATCCAACATAGTGTATTCAAGTTGTTGATGTGTTGTAATTCCAAAAAAAAGTTGTTGATGTGATCTGTCATGGATGTGGACTCACCCATTCGAAGAATGTAAAGTCTCATTTTCAAGAAGATCTTGTTGTGTAGTGACTTGACATCGTACAATTTGGTAAGTGCATCTCAAATCTCTTTTGTAGTCCTCTTCTTTGCAACACTGGATAACACAGAATCTGCTAAGACTAGATGCAAGTTGCATATAGCGTTGTCATCAATATCCTTCCATTTTTCATCAGTCATTTCATTCTGTCTCTCTCCAATTGCCGCCAAGTAATTGTCTTTTCTCAAGATTGCTTTTATTTTAAGTTTCCATAAGGAAACTTTGCTCTCGTTGAACTTCTCAATTTTGAACTTTTATGCCATGTTTCTGATGACGATCAGCTTCTCACTTGAACCGGCTTTTGCCAATTTCACCGTGAATAGTACCGTATATGTGAATAGTGTTGTATACTTGAATAGTATTGTATACATGAATAATACTATATATGTGAATAGTACTATACAGTATATATGAATAGTTTCCGTGAACAGTAATCCTGAACCCTGAAATGCTGATACCACTGTTAGGGGATTGTGGACTGAAGCTGGCATCACAAGTAAAGTGAAATTGAGAATAATTGTTAGTTTAGGAGGCGTTGCCTACCATATAACAATACAATAATAATTATGAGACTTAGTCTACCATAAATATTAACAATAAAATAAAGCAACGAGACACAAATTTAGCGTGGTAAAACCCTCAATGTGAAGAAAACATCCACGGGCAAAAGTAGAAGGATTTCACTATAGTGGAAAGAATTTTACAACCTCTCTCTAAACACAATGAGTGAACAATCTCACACTCTCTTGGAATATGAGAACTACAACTCCCTCACAAACTCTTAAGAAGAAACTATATTTTCTCTATTATAATACATAGAATTTGGTTGAGAATGAGATGAATAAAATAATAAAATGAAGTCTTTATTTATAGGCATGAGATTCACTGTATAAATAGTGAATTCTAATCTTTTATTATTTTCTTTTAAGCATGTGGGACCCACCCATAAATTTAATATAATTTTCCTTAGATCATTGCACCTTTGGTGTACCAACCTTGACTTTAATAATTCTCCCACTTGGAAACTTGATTGAGAACCAATCAGCTTCCACACCATCCTTTCTATTTTGCCGTCTTCAAGCTGCTTACGTGTTTGCTAAGCCATAAGAGGATCCACACCATACAAACTTGTCTGTATTGATAGGTTTGGTCATTACATCTGCAAGGTTATCATTGGTGTGTACCTTTAACAAGTCCACACTGCCTTCTTCCACTACTTCACGAACAAAGTGGTATTATACCCCTATATGCTTCGTTCTTGAATGAAATGCTGGATTATTTGCAATATACAAAACACTCTGACTGTTATAAAATAAAGAAATCTTCTTTTGTTTGTGTCTGAGCTCCTCCAATAACCTTTGAAACCAAATAGGTTCCTTGCAAGCTTGTGTAGCTGCCATGTACTCAGCTTCTGTTGTAGACAAAGCCAAAACACTCTGTAACTTGGATACCCAGCTCACTGCTCCTCCTGTAAGTATGAACATATAACCCATGGTGGATTTTATTTTGTCAAGATCTCTTGCAAAATCTGAATCCGCGTAGCCCCTAACAACTAATTTTGATCCTCCATAACATAATGCAACATCTGAGGTTCCTTTGATATATCTAAGGATCCTCTTAACAGTATTTCAATGCTCTCTACTAGGATTCGCCATAAAATGACTAATCGTTCCCACTGCTTGTGCAATGTCTGGTCTTGTATAAATCATGACGTACATTAAGCTTCCCACTACTGATGCATACGGTACTTGAGACATCTCATTCCTCTCAGCTTCATTGCCAAGACACATAAAAGATGATAACTTGAAATTAACAGGAAATGGGGTAGAAATTGACTTACAATCTTCCATGTAGAAACCGCCGTAAGATTTTTCTTCAAGTCATTTTTCTGAGAAAGCTAAATCTTCTTGTTATTTCTGTCTCGGTGTATTTGCATCCCTAGAATCTTGTTTGCTGGTCCCAGATCCTTCATGTCAAACTCTCTAGCTAACTGTGTCATTAATTCTTGGACTCGATCTTTGTTAGGGCCTGCTACTAAAATGTCATCCACATACAATAGCAAGATAACGAAGTCATTATTTACAAACCTCTTGTAATATATACAATGGTCTGAACTGAGTCTGTTATACCCAAGGCAAATAATGAATGAATCAAATCTCTTATACCAATATCTTGGCGCCTATTTGAGACCATATAAAGATTTTTTCAACCTGCAAACCAAGTTCTCCTTACCTATTTCAGCAAAACCTTCTGATTGGAGCATATAAATTTCTTCTTCAAGTTCTCCATGAAGAAATGCAGTTTTTACATCCAACTGTTCCAGATGTAGGTCAAATGTAGCAACATAGCCAGGACTACTCTGACTATTGTAAGTCAAACCACCGAAGAAAATATCTTGTTAAAATCAATCATTTCTTTCAGATCATATCATTTCACCACCAATCGTGTATGATACCGTTCCACTTGATCATTGTTATCTTGCTTGATCTTGTAGACCCATTTATTACCAATGGCTTTTCTTCTACGTGGTAATGGTACTAGATCTCATGTATTATTTATGTGCAAAGCTTCTATTTCTTCCTGCATTACTGTCATCCACAAAGATGCATTTACATCTTTTGTAGCTTCATGGAAAGTTGATGGCTCTTCATCCTCTATTAGAAGACAGTATGCAATGTTACTTTCTGTATCATACTCTGAGTGTCAACATGGAGGTCTTCTCTCTCGACTTGATCGACGGACTTCAGAAGCTTCAAACTCCACTGGTTCTTGTACCTCGTGCTCTGGTCCTGCTTCAGAAAAATCTGAATTTTCTCGTTCTGGATTATTTTCCACCAGTACTGTTGTAGTCTATGTACTTTCTTTTTAAGTGCTATCATTTCCTTCTTTCTGCAGTTGATCTTCTACAAATATCACATCTCTGCTAATGATGATCTTGTAGGTAGTGGGATCCCACAAGTGATACCTCTTTACTCCATCAGCATAACCCAAGAAAATACATTTTCTAGATTTTGGATCTTTGTTCTTTCTTGAGCGTTGTACATCACGTACACATGACAACCAAAAATGTGAAGAGATGAGTAATCAGCTGGCTTTCCGCTCCACATCTCTATTGGTGTCTTCAAATCATTTGTAGTTAATGGAGATCTATTTACGACATAACATGTTGTATGAACTGCTTCTGCCCAAAAGCACTTTGGTAGACTAGCTATTCTGATCATAGCTCTTACTCTTTCCAGCAGTATTTTATTCATCGATTCTGCCACCCCATTTTGTTAAGGAGTGTATGGTGTAGTAGTCTATTTTTTGATGCCTTCTTGCTGACAATATGCATCAAAATCTTTGCTGCAATATTCTCCTCAATTATTTATCCTTAGACACTTGATTCTCCTTCCAGTTTCAAATTCAATTTGTGCTTTGAAGTTTTTGAAAACTGGCATCACATCTGACTTGTTTTTAATTGAGTACACCCAACAACGTCTAGAAAAATCATCAATAAATTATACAAAATATTTTTCTTTCCCCAGAGATTGAATCGGTGCTTCACAAACATCAGAGTAAATCAACTCTAAAATAGTTTTACTCCGAGCACTTGACTTGCTGAATTTTAATCTGTTTTGATTACTTGTAACACAATGCTCACAAAATGGTAGACTGACTGCTTTCAAGCCTGGGAGTAGCTTTTGATTGATGAGAATCTTCATCCCATGTTCTGACATGTGGCATAGTTTCTGATGCCACAACATAGAAGCTTCCTCTCTAGAATCCAGTGATGCTATCGATGCATTTGCTTCTTGAATCGAGTCTCCCAATAGGATATACAAGTTTGTTAAGATCTTTTCAGCTTTCAAGACTGTAAGTACTCCTTTCACCATTTTTAATACCCCGTTTTCAATAACGCTCTTGTATCCGAGGTCATCTAACTGTCCAACTGACATAAGATTTTTCTTCATTCCCACAACATGTCGAACATCTTGTACAGTGTGAATAGTACCATCGTACATATTTATTTTAATGGCTTCAATCCCAATAATTTTCAAGGCATGATCATTGCCTAGAAAAACCGATCCTCCAGAGACAGACTCATAATGACATAACCATTCTCTCTTATAGGTCATATGTCATGCTGCTGCAGAATCAACCAATCATGCATCACTTAGCTGTTTTCTGCTATCATTGGACACCATTGCTACTTCACTGTAAAGTGCGCCACCTTCTTCATAAATACTTGCAACATATCCCTGAGATTTTATTGCAACATGAGCTTTTTCTCCACCATTCTTCAAATTCCAACAATCTTTCTTGATGTGCCATTTCTTGCGACAGTTGTAGCATTTAACATTCTTCTTACTTCTTGATTTTGATCTGCCATGATTTTGACTCCCACTTGAGCTACGTTCTATTGATCTCCCTCTTGTCACCAATGCTTCTACTTGTTGCGAACTGGATGATATGTCTTCCTTATTTTTTCACCTAAACTCTTCTTTCAGAGCAGCAGCTGCAACTTCGTCAAAGACTAGATTACCAGTGACAACATTACTTGTCAAGTTGATGATAAGTTAATCATACGAATCAGGTAGACTTTGAAGTAGAATCTATGCACGTTCATTTGTTGGTATACTTTAATCCAACACAGTGAGTTGGGAAAATAGTGTATTCAAGTTGTTGATATGTATTCAAGTTGTTGATGTGTTGTCATCAATATCCTCCCATTTAATCCAACATAGTGTATTCAAGTTGTTGATGTGTTGTAATTTCCAAAAAAAAGTTGTTGATGTGATATGTCATGGATGTGGACTCACCCATTCGAAGAATGTAAAGTCTCATTTTCAAGAAGATCTTGTTGTGTAGTGACTTGACTTCGTACAATTTGGTAAGTGCATTTCAAATCTCTTTTGTAGTCCTCTTCTTTGCAACACTGGATAACACATAATCTGCTAAGACTATATGCAAGTTGCATATAGCGTTGTCATCCATATCCTTCCATTTTTCATCAGTCATTTCATTCGGTCTCTCTCCAATTGCCGCCAAGTAATTGTCTTTTCTCAAGATTGCTTTTATTTTAAGTTTCCATAAGGAAACTTTGCTCTCGTTGAACTTCTCAATTTTGAACTTTCCTGCCATGTTTCTGATGACGATCAGCTTCTCACTTGAACCGGCTTTTGCCAATTTCACCGTGAATAGTACCGTATATGTGAATAGTGTCGTATACTTGAATAGTAATGTATACATGAATAGTACTATATATGTGAATAGTACTATACAGTATATATGAATAGTTTTCGTGAACAGTAATCTTGAACCCTGAAATGCTGATACCACTGTTAGGGGATTGTGGACTGAAGCTGGCATCACAAGTAAAGTGAAATTGAGAATAATTGTTAGTTTAGGAGGCGTTGCCTACCATATAACAATACAATAATAATTATGAGACTTAGTCTACCATAAATATTAACAATAAAATAAAGCAACGAGACACAAATTTAGCGTGGTAAAACCCTCAATGTGAAGAAAACATCCACGGGCAAAAGTAGAATGATTTCATTATAGTGAAAAGAATTTTACAATCTCTCTCTAAACACAAGGAATGAACAATTTCACACTCTCTTAGAATAAGAGAACTACAATTCTCTCACAAACTCTTAAGAATAAACTATATTTTCTCTCTTATAATACAAATGGTTTGGTTGAGAATGAGATGAAGAAAATAATGAAATAAAACCTTTTATTTATAAGTATGAGATTTACGGTGTAAATAGTGAATTCTAATTTCTTATTATTTTCTTTTAAACACGTGGGACTCACCCACAAATTTAATATAATTTTCCTTAAATTATTGTATCTTTCGATGCACCAACCTTGACTTTAACAGATTTAAGCCTATTGAAAAAATCAAGGGATTTCATCACAGATTTATTGAGAAGAAAATTAACAATCTTGTCTAAATTCTCATACAAGCTTGGGAGTACAGAAAAGTTATGTCACCGATTTGAGGGTGATATCAGGAATCACGTGAAGATCCATAAATGTAAAGCCTATTATGCCATGTGGTTTTTTTTAAAGGATCTCCCTTTCGTGAGATATTATTGAAATTTAAGAAACAAAAACAAAAACAAAAAGAAAAATAAATACAAAAGAAAAAACAAAACAATATTGTTATGGGTAGGGAGATTTCTAAATTTTCTTCTGAGTGTGAATTTGTTTTCTCTGACACTTTTTCTAAGTCTGTCGTAACAATTTCATCACTAACCAAATAATATAACAAAAAAAAAAAAAAAAATAAGAAAATGTGATTGGCTAAAACTTCTCAAAAACTGTGTATTTTTGTTTTAATTTTTTATTACAATCCTAACTTTTAGTTCAAATTTTGAAAACATTTAAAAGTCATTTTCCTTGAATTATTTAACATTATCCTAATCAATTTTAATTGTTGTTTTCCTTTATGTTGAACATTTTAGTTTTAAGAATATTATATTTTAATTATAATGTTTCTTTATTGTTGTTGTTGTTTATTATTATTGTTGTTGTTAATTCAATTTTTATTCAACAAGAGCTGAATAAAAAAATGGGAACAGTGTTTTATTCGGAAGATTGAACCAACAATATCTAAGAAGATCTGAATTTTTAAAAAATAGGAATAGTGTTTTATTCTCAAATGGGGATCGAAATGCATGCTTTCACAATGAATACAAAAATTAAACAGTCCATATTTTTAAATGCAAATGTAGGATTTTTCATTAATCGATTTTAACCGATTAACCGAACCGTTTCAGTTAATTTTTTTTATAATGGTTCGGTTATTGTGATTAAATCGGTTTTTTCGATTAAGATTTTTAACTTTTTCGATTTTTCGGTTCTGTTAAGATTTTGAAATTTGTACAATCGAACCAATAAATTAACCGATTACAAATCATAATTTGACTTTATATTTATATTTTTAATTAAAACGAATTAACCAAAACCGATTGAAAAATAATGGTTAGGTTGGTTAATGATTATGTGTCATCATATGTTTAAATCGGTTGATCATTTACTTAACCAAATAATTACGGTTCGGTTAAAATTTCAGGTTAATGGAACTGACCGATGCTCCCTCCTATGCAAATGCATAATTAGAAGCATCCACTGACAGATGACCGAAAACATTATGTAAAGATTAGAGAATCAGAAAACTTTCAACTTTGTGAACCTCGTTAACTTAATGGAGTGTAAAATATTTCAAACCGTAAAATTTTTTTTATAACAAATTTAAGAAAATTGTAAGTTTTTTTCAATATATATTATATTATTTTTCATTATATATAAAAAAAAAAAAGAGAATACGAATGTTCCTACTATTTTTATATAAATTAATTTTCAATTAGCGAATCACCATTGAATCTGATACATTCTTTTATATGATTTTATTTCTCTATTTTATGTTGAACCTTTTATTTATCTATAAAATATAGCTCTCATTACGGGTAGTATAGTATATGATTAGATGAGTGTTTCGATACTAACTACATTGGGATGCAAATGATTATTATATAGTGCTAATGAGAAGTTTTGTCTTAATTACTAATCTTGGAGGAGGAAATTTTCAATTCATTCTTTTATTTTTCCTGAAAAAATTATCGACTCGGCCACCCTAAACTTAATGAGAATTGTAGTCTAACTAATCTATTTTATCTATGTGCCTTGAGCTACTCGTAATTCTGAGTGAGTTTTTCTAAAAATTGCAATATATATAAAGTTAAAGAATCGTTATTATATAAAGCATAAAATATTAATTCTAGAAAGCATATGTAGAATAGATTAGTTAAAATTCAATTCGTTCATCAAGCTCAATATCACTCACAACACATTAAAATAGAGGAACGAGAAATATATGGATATTAACCGTTCATCAATACTTAAGCAGTCATAAGTAAATATTAGTGATTATTTATTAGAGAAATACTAACAAAATTATACATGGTAATATTTGACCCCTTTTTCTTTTTTTTTATCATTTTTCCTCTAGACACATGTATATTTCTTCAATTTGAAGTTATGTTTTATTAAAATATTACCTATTCTTCCCTTGCAAAGAGTGAAAATAGGTTGAATCAATTCTAACGCTATACAATGCAAAATATAGATATTGTGTTTGATAAAAACACTAGGTTTTATTTTAATTATGAGTGCATATTATTGATATTAGGGTGGCAATGGGGCGGGTTTAGAGCGGAGACCATGATCTCCAAACCCG